>VSWD01000007.1:53261155-53669848 GCA_033119305.1 Pinctada imbricata
TTTCGGTACGCTTTTTCGACATAGTAACTTTCATACTTTTTTGGCATATTACATTGTTCAGATTTGAGGATCACTTACGAGGGTTAAGTACCCGAAATGTGCATGTCTGGTCCATGCTGCCAATTTATCTGTTCTTAAATGATGCTATTGAATTTGAAGACGTTTAACAATTAGTCTTCTGTTCTTTATAATTATATGTTATTTGGATTTCCTGTTCTTCGGCATCGAGCATCACTGATGAGACATAAATTGGTAAAATGCGCGAATTTTGCACTGAAATTTTGTAACAGAACGTTTATTTCAATATTGACAATTCCATGTGTTATTCCTGTTCACAGATGTCCTGAAACAAAATTTTGAAAGTCCTTGAGGAATTTGAACAAAGGCTTTATTTACATATCAGACACTTGTCCTCACAGACGCTTTTTTTTTCTTGTGGACTTTTGGCTTCGAAGGTTCTGCTTTTTGATGACATGACATATTTTGTGAGATTGATACCTTTGTCAGTTTTCTGCCAGGCTAGAATGACATGTGAAGCATGTAGGCAGGAGATACTTATTCTTCTCCTCCAGGGCACCTGGTCTTGTCTTGGTTTTTGACCATCAATTTTGTTTACATGGTTGACTATTTAGTTTTGTTATCTACATTTTCCCGTTTGTTTTGTCTGTTCTTTTGGTTGTTATTGGTGTTTGCTTTTATCCATATTGTGTAATTGCAATTGTTCTGTTGGCCACGCTGGATTTTGTCAATACCTTTTATCTATAGATGTGCAAAATAACTTTCATATTGATCACCATATTATATTTCTATTTATATTATATTTGCATCGGTGTCACCTCAAGACTTTATGTAATGATTAGTTCCAGGATTTTTTATGATATCAATTCCAATCGAATTTACACTTTTATATACCTGTTATGAAAACTGTCTTTCCTTAGAAACAAAAGTATCTATGTACTCAAGTAAATCTATGTAGGATAGTTTTCTCATTATTATTCATCAGTATTTTCCCCATCTTATTCAAAAACACCGTGGACTAGATAAGATGAAAATACCTTCAATGTTAAATAATTTCTGTTCCTGCATGTAATGTGATTAGGCAATATCATTTTTATAGCACAATTGACAATCGAGTTGTCATGTGACAGCTATTCCGTTTTCCAGACCGTTCCCTTCCTAGATAATCCACCACAGATGTAACAAAATACATAAATATTGAAGGCTCATTCATGCATCCATCAAATAAGGTTCTGGGAAGGCTGTGTAATCAGGTATAGGCAATCAATGACCATGAAAGCAGCTCCTGGGAACGATCCTGTGATCAAATGCAACGTTAATAGTCAGCTACACAATAGGTTAACACATCGCAACTGAAAAGCAATACAAAATGCAAATTTGGGCCTTTCAGGTTAGTCGGTGACTGGATATTTTGCTGGGGATATAATTTGCTAACGACATTATAACGAGTGTTGCTCTTGTTTCGTTATTACTTAGAATTGATTCTCTGCCCTTTTTGTGGAGCAAAATGTGTGTCACTTTTGTTAGAGTTGTTGTCGACATGCGCAGTGCATATCACGTGCACTTTATAGAGATAGCTTTGGTTCGTCCTAACGATTTTGGATGGAATCTAGAAAATAGCAAATTAGAAATTATAAGATGAATAACATTTTGAATTGTGGTAAAATGCTTTATCGGTATTCGTCTTGTTAGAAGTTATAAGATGTATAACATTTTGAATTGTGGTAAAATGCTTTATCGGTATTCGTTTTGTTATTTCCATAATAACGATTACACAACGATGTGTCATCATTTGGTATATATGTAGTATGTGTCATACCAATTCGAAGCTTTTTCATCGTATGTTCAGCGCAGATCGAAGTTTGCGTGATTTCCACAATCAATTGCAGTAGAGTGCAACTTTCATTTATTAAGGAATATGATGAATATTATGAGAATAAAAGTTTATGATATGTGTCTGTTCTAAACAATATTATAAAGACAAAAGAAACCATTATGATCCATGACAATTCTACATATATAAGTCATGGACTGGGAGTTACCTGGAAAATCGTTCATTCAGACATAAAATAAACTTTAATTTGCTTTTTTTTTTTTTGGACATAATTTTCATAGTCTTTGACCATATTTCATTGTTCGGATTAACGATCACTGACGAGGGTTAAGTACCTGAAACGTGCATGTTCCATGCTGCAAATTTATCTGTTTTAAATGATGCTATGAAATTGAAGACGTGTAATTTTTCATTAAGATAGGAAGTTGACAAATGAATCGATCTAGTTTATAAAAGATGTTGGTACCTCGCTAACGGACAAAGGACAAGTTTTAAAAATGTTTCGATTAAACCGATCATAGTTATATGAACTTCTCAATTATAAAAAATGTAAATACTGTCAAAAGGGGGAGGGTTGAATTTAAAACTTGAATTCATTTTGGTTGTATTTTCACTCGCTCTTGTTGGTTTTTTTTTTCAAATTGATCAACCAATACAATATTAAATAGATAATCATTAGAAATCCTCCTGAATTTGTCACACGTTTGTCTAGAGGGACATGACAATGTTAAGGACAAAATTGGTAAAAGTACATACTGTCCTTTCCTGTATTCCATGAACCGATGACAACGCTGCAGGGTTCCTCGATGAGATAGTGATATTCTTTAATTGTATCCTTTACTGTGTGACACGATAGATTTATCCTCGTTAGCTAACAACAGAATGGATTGATGGTATAACCGATTCTCGTGAGAAATACATTTCTGTCATTGCTTGAAGAAATCAGAGGGAACTTGACATTTCCTAGATATCCAAAAAATTACCGAAATCTACCGAGAGATTGTTTTTAGACACATTTGCGGCACACTTCGAGAAATGTGAATAATAAATCTTCATTAATATTCTTTTCTTCGCCTAGTTTTTCTTTTTATCTTTTCTCCCATGACGTAAAAGATATTCTTTGGTATTAAAACAATCTAATCTAGTTCAAGTTGACATCACAATACGATCACACTAAGACATTATGTAACTCATATAGTTTGACTTAAAATCAGAAAACAAATGAAAGAATAAGTATAAATCAAGTCGGTAAATATTTTCTTAAATCAGAGCTAATAACCGAAGCTACTTTAAGGGGTATGGACAAACTATTATTCGCCATATTGGATTTTATGTTAGGTAGAAAAAATAAAAGATGTTAAAGTTCCTTGGGTAATTCACCAGAATTTCGACTGTTTGCGATTCATTTTGATATATATTTGAGAAGATGGATCGTCTTGTGAATTATTGGTGACAAATTACAAATGTACAACAGTCCGGGGATCCGCCCCTGGATTCCTGTCTATTTTAATGTGGCTACTATCCACCTGCGTGTAAAATGAAGATACTCGGCATTTTGAGAATTAAAGTATGATCAAAATTGGAGGACAAATGTTTGTAGACATACTGTCTTTTTCTGACTTTAAATTTTGAGAAAATTTCAAGTGAGAACATGACAATATGAACATAATAACGTTTCAGGTAGGTTTTAGTGTTAATCATGAATTCTGCAGAACTGCTGCGCAGTACGGTGCACAAACTTCAAGTGGTCGTCGTGAAAAATATCGATGCACTTTTAGCTCAGAAAGATGGGGAAATGGAGATGTTGAGGTATAGAAAACTAAGTATTAAAATGGTAAAAATTTGAGTCTTAATTCCGCAGAACGGCAGATTTTCAAGTATGCTTCACGTTAAATCCAATATGGCCGATAAACTTTTGTCCATACCCCGTAAAGTGATTCAACATTGTACATGTAATAACTGATCCTGAAATTATTCAGCTTTTTTTTCCCGTTATGAATAACTCAAGAACATTAATTTAGCACAATATGTCATCAGACTTAATGAATAACAGAGATTACTGAATTGACAGTGTATGACTTGTGCTGATATGTGTATTTCAGGTTTCTTTTTGAAAGATAAGGAGAAGATCCCAACCATGACGTCATCGGGTGGTCACAGCGGAACATACACGCACGATATTATTAGTTATTAGGTTTATGACCACTATGGGAATATAGGTGGTAAGTTGTTATAATAGTGGGGCGAGGCGGAGATGTCAAAATTAGACCACGGTACGTAATATATTTACAAAGACGTTCGGAGAAAGGAAGCAATGGTTGTATTACTTTGAATTGAGAAAGCCAGAAATAATTCTAGAATTCTATGAATGTAAATAAAAGAACCTCTTCTTGGTTGCTTTCATGGCTTTTACGATCTGTTCTGTTTACTGCTTTTTCTAAAAGGATGCCATCATGTTTTTATCGCCTCAAATCAGTCCTCCATTACTTCCTATCAAAATGAGGGGTTGGTTATGGCCTCAAAGTAAGAAATCACGTTACGTAATTTACGCATTCCTTTTGGAAAAAATAAGGCGATTTGCAATAAGATAAAATAGGATGGAGACAGTAAATCGTCTGTTTAATGTAGTGGGGTAGCTCGAAGAGGTATTTCTTGTGAACTTAATTCTTACTTTTTCAAGTATTATCTTATTCTTGAATTTGTTGACGTGTTTCATGAGCAGCTGTCTTTCAGGTTCAAATTTTTGTTCATAAACATGGTTAACAACACTTGTCGATATAAGAGAACATAAAAAATAAACGTATCTTTGACAAGAAATTTTGACTTCATCAATAACAACACACCGGGCGCAATCGACTACAAATAAAACAGAGAGCATTGAGTACAACATAAACTTTGGTGGTCATCGATACATGTATTACTCATCTACAATAGATTGGTTATCATTAGGAAATCGTAATATTAATAGTACCTCTACGATAAGACAAGGAAACAAAAATCAAAGTTGAAGTTACGGAAAACAATTGTAGTTGTTCGTTTTGATATCCTACGACACTGGTGGTCACTTGAGCACCTCTCTTTGTGAAGAAATGAGGTTTCAATTTGGATAGCAAGTTGCAAGACTCTCTCATCGCTTATCCATGGTACGGAAGCCAGTTTGTGCCATGTTATATTTTTTCACTATCTACTTTTCTCTTAGTTACGAGAAACTTTTCCCGTAGTTACGGGAAAAAATGTCGTAGTTACGAGATTTATATAAACTAGAGTAACTACGAGATTTCTTTCCCGTAAGTACGAGAAAAGTTTCTCGTAACTACGAGAAATGTTTCTCGTAACTACGAGAAAAGTTTCTCGTAATTACGAGATAGTAAAAAAAATATAACATGGCACGTACTGGCTTCCGTACCATGGTGTACTGATATCCTTTTTTATGCTTTATGCTACGACATGATTTTGAATCAACTTGGTCTTAAAACGTTAAATACATTCGACTAAAATCTCCATAATCTTGAATAGAAATCCATACACATGGTCAATACAACAAACTTGCCCACATGGGTTTTTTGTGTCATAATTCTAATGCGATGTAGTAAACGGCATCGTCTGCATCCAATACCAATCCTGTAGCAAAGTACAATACATTTATGACAAAATATTACACAAAGTTTATTAATTCGCCCCGTATGAATGACTGATCTAGAAGTTAAACATCTATAACATCGGAACATTTCCCGTCAGACATGCTATTTCTCAGAATTGATTTCTATGAATATTTCATTCTTCATTATTTTCAATAACTGTTGCAGCAAATATTGATGTTAGAAAATAATGTAATTCCGTGATTTTTTATTGAGTATAAAAGAGTTTGGCATGCCGCTTCGTCTAAACCCTATACATCAAGATGACAAATTCTTGGCAACCGTGTCGTATAGAAAGAATTCTAAGAGAAACAGTCGCAATAAAAACTATGGAACTTTCAATTAGATTTATTTAATCAAGCCATGTATTTACAAGACCCTTCATTTCGTGATTTCAGAGTAAAACAATACGCTAGTGGCCTGATGGCGGAGGAGGAGATGCAATGAATGGATAGGTTATAAATGTGAGCTATGCAGTTACATTGAAGTGTACGTTACAGCAACTAATTGTGATGATACAGATCTACAATGGTCACACGGGATATAAAATATCAATAAGGTTTCATCATCATATAGTATAGTTCTCTCCATAAAACTTGGATGATTCTGGGATACAGTGATGGCAGAGGATAACTAGCTACAAACATCAGGTGTATAGGAGGTAGATTCAATAATTAATTTTTCTTGAGATCTATGAAAAATAAGGTATAAGAAATATCAAGAAATTTAAGGAGTTATAACATATTTTTATTGATCTAATTGCGATTTTCATTCACAGAATCAATACCGGAAATAAAGAATATCAAGAAGTCTTGAAAATTGATTGAAAAAAACAATCTAAGTGGTTAAAGCAAAATATTTCATGTTTCCTCTTATTGTGATTTTCATTCACAGCTTTAATACCGCATTAAATAACAAGTATGAAGTGTTAATACTGGATCATACTGTATCTACATAGACATGGAAAAACCATCGGGGCTCTCCAGGTTGTCATTCAGAAGAAAGAGCAGCAAGAAGATTAACAAGAATAAAGGTAGAGTATAAACTCATATCATATGTACGATAAATGATCGTTCAGAAATAAATTAAAGCTCTTAGATTGTAAAATGTCGTATTCTTTTAACGAAGATTCACCATTTTTATTATTTTCTAAGGTGAGCAACATTGGCGAAAGGTTCTTCAAGCAAAGGAACAAGGCAAGTAAGAGGAGGACCTGCATTCAGGAAGTGCATGATAACGATGAAGCTTCCTGAGGAGGAAGAAGAAGAGACAAAGACTCTTGTCGAACCAATTAGTTCAAATCCTGACGTCACGGAGGAACCAACCACAAACTCACATGCGACCTCTTCTACTTTTTTCAAAAGGATGTCGGCATGGCTTAATTCCCGTCGGAAAATTACATCTCGAAGTTTGAAGAGAAAAGTAGACAAGAGGCCCCATCTGGGTCATATGAGACTTAGGAGAGCTAAAGGTTTTGATTTTTCACATCTTCCCGAGGAATCTAACGAATGTGTGGTAGGGAGAAGCTATGTTAGGGTACAGGAATCAAATGGACTTGTTGCAAACGGAGCTAACCACAGATCTCAGCCTAGAATAGAGGCACCAAATACTCGATCTCATTTGTTTAATCATAATCGGATTGTAGTGACAGAAAGTGACGATCCAAACTATGTGTTTATTCATAATAAGAAGAGTGAATCAATTTCAGACAGACGCGAAAATGACTCGAATTCTCCAGGAAGACCAAGGCCAACCTTGTATGATCAGAAGAAAAAACGTGATATGTTTCTTGCGGTTCCCTTGGACACAAGGTATGCGCCGATTCCGGAGAGCAGAGAGCGTACACCGGAAGAGAAGCGCTTACCTCTTCAGGCCACCGCCAGTTGTCCCGCAAGAAGTCCAACGGCTAGCGAGTTAGATCTTAGTGTTGACGTCATGAAAAGATCATGGTCATGGCCTTTCCAAAAACAACGAATGGATGAAAACGGTTAGTCTACTTTAAGGACAAAGATAAATATTATGTGTCATGGAACTCAAGTTAACACTTAAGTTTTGCCCATATAAAACAAATTATTGATCAGCTATCAAATGGAGAAATACGCGCCTGTTGCTCTATTTGTTTAAAGTTACTCTCGATTTCTTTGGTTTACTTTAACTTACTTTACTTTAAGTACACGTATGTATTTCCAAGTCTTGTGAATATATATGAGTTTTCCCGAACATTTTCTGGGGAGAAAGATATTGCAAATATTTTTCTAAGAGATCTTTGTATGACTGACCTCATATTTTCGGTTCACTACACTTAAGATTTATACCGTACATGCAATGAAAATATAACTCTTAGTCCAAAATGTTGAAAGATATTTTAGGTTATGATCCTTTCATGCTACAGCGTTTAACAGCAGCATGTGCCATCGTGTAAGGTCGCTGGCTAACACGTTGGATGATCTTGGATGAACGTTACTCACACGCTCATGCACGTTCCGAACACGCTCGTAAAATAAGGTTGACGATAGTCTAGCGTTCGCGCAAAGTGTTTCTAACGTGTACGGAGCGTGTCTCTAAAGACTGCCTGGCGATTAACGGCGTGTACGAAACGTTCGAGAAGCGACCATATCACTTCCATTAGACAAATTCAATACAGGAAAAAATGATTTTGTAAATTCAAGTTGAATCACATCAAAAGTAAAAGAAACTATTGATCAATTATCAATTTTGGTATTGTTTAATTCCTTTTTACAAATTGTTAAATGCCTAATTACAAAAAATACAAGAAAGTTTTGTCATGATATAAAGCTGAAATCGTTGTACATAGTGACATCATGATGATTTTAAATGAATTGATATTGTATATTACAAAATAAAGACAAAACAAGCGATGACAGATGAGGAAAAAGGTATATAAACTATGCAAGGCCATGGATTAGACATCCAACATTTTTCTTTTTCTTCCTCTGGCATGGAGTTGCCTCGTATAAACGAATGTTAACCACTTCATCTCAAAGTAACTGTAAATTCTCATACAATGCTCCAACATGCTATCAAAACTTCATACGATCGTTGGGCATATGTTCCGCGTACGTCGAGATCGCTGAAAATGCGCTGGGTACACGTTGTCGTGCGCTAACATGCGTTATAAACACGTTGTACACACGCTAAATAAACGCTTTATAGTTGCTGTTACACGTTAGTCGTGCGTTAGTTCTTGTACTCCTTTGCAGACTGTTTCTAATGTTTAGTTTTATTTTGCTTGGTTACGTATGCTAATTGACTGAGATTTTCGAATTCTAATTTGAGTTTTTGGTTAGATATTACACGCCTTCAAATTCATATCATCATTTAGGTAGAGCATCCCTCAGATCTAAATTGTTCATTTTTCTTAATTAACAACTTTTACAACATTTTCGTTTCCATATATTCAAAGCTTTTGTTAAACCTGATATATAAACAAAATATAAGTTGTGGTTTCATAATAATACCGAGAACTTAAGCCGTTTAAATTTAACATTGGTCCCTTATATAAGGGAAAAGTAAGAAAAGTTCCTTTTTAGAGGTGATAATATGTAATTCTAATAGTTTCTTTTCCTAAAACCATATTAGTTTGATAATCTGAACAATACAGTTCTGACCTGAGGGATATTCTACCTTAAGAATAGATGAATTTGTAGCATTGACCAGAAATGCATGTTTCGGGTACTTATCCCTCGTCAGTGATTCTCGATCCAAACATTGAACTATGGCCAAAGATTGTGAAAATTATGTCCAGAAATGCCGAAAGACGAAATAGGATGGGTGGAATATGATGTTACAGGACCCACTTTGTCCAACAAAAATACCGAAAGACGCAGCAGAATGGGTGGGATATGGTGCTACAGGACCCACTTTGTCCAAAAAATACCGAAAGACGAAGCATGATGGGTGGGATATGGGTATGATACTACCGGACCAACTTTGTCATCGGCTCGTGGAACATACTGAATGGAAATTGAAAATATTGTTAGGTATCCTAATTGATTATGCATTATGAATTCTAATTTGAGTTTTGTGGTTGAATTCACCGACCCATGGAACATGATGAATGGAAATTGAAAATAAAAGTGATAGTTGAAACCATATCATAATTTTGACAAAGAACAGTGATCCTAAACTTATGCTGTTGTGGTAATGATCAAAAATACACCAGTCAGCGGGTAAAATTAAATAGGATTGGGATATAACAATGTTTGCACACTTAAAATAAAATGCTTTGCCTGGTTTAAATAAAGATGAAAATAAGAGACAGATGAAAATAGATTTCAACTTCAAAGGGTAATAAAACTCCGACTAGGCTTCAACCTATGAATGCACTGTACTTGGTTACCTAAACGTGCTTCTAGAAAATAACAGATATATCATTATCGAAAACAAAATTCCGGAATGCAGACGGATGAAGTTGACAATGAATGACAGCAATTACTGGGAATTATCTTAATGTAGACTAGATCTAGCTAGCATTTTACGCTTTTATATGCGCTGATGATGGCAGTATATGGCAAGGAAATGAGTCTGAACTTTTGATACCGACTTCATTTAACAAACACAACCTGCACGCCATGTTAATTCCAGATACATTTGTACAAAATCCATAGTCAATTATGATACTGTAAAGTTTTCGTGACAATTGAAAATAATCTTTAGCTTACAATTTAATCATAATGATTTTGGTATCTTGTATGTTTCAGGACCAGAAGATATTCACGTTACAGATTTCAGACGAAGTCGTTTTAATTCAAGGTAAATGGTTTTTGGTAATGTCCTTTTAAGATTTTAATTTCAGATTACGAACAAAATCGACGATACTGAATTTATTCTTTCTTTCTTTCTTCTCCACCTTTCTTGAATTCTAAAACGTTACATTATTTCACCACAAGCCGAGAACTAGTATCTGCAAATAGATGTTCACGAATTTACAGGCTCCTACCAATGGTTGGAAGCAAGGGGATAAATAATATGAAGTAAAGTATCTACATGTAACTTAGAAGACTGAGGAGGTGGCTGCATATACCACGTGGATCTCATTACATTAATTACGTTAACGTTAATAACCCGATAATTGTCCTTCATTATATGTGTGAATAGCCTTTTATAAGATCCACGACAAGCAATTACATGTAGCAAAGATGGGTTATCCAAAACGGAAGCATTCAAAAGAAGGAAAGAAAGCGTAGTTCGTAAACTCATAATGGAACGGTCAAATACCTTCAAATTAATCCATCATGCCTCCTAAATTGGTAGAAAGCAGTAAGGATGTATTTTGGAAGTTCTATCATCCTCGATTCGATACGAGGACCATAATAGTATTTGTTCGTATGAACGGTTTTGAATTTGTGAGGCGCTGCATTTATTCATTTGAATTCGGTTCTGCAATTTGAATATGTTGACACTATTCCTTCATGTAGTGTTATTCTTCATGTTTCAATGATTTGGTGTTACTGTTCTCGTTGTCTCCGTCTGTTTGTTATTCTTCATGTTTCAATGATTTGGTGTTACTGTTCTCGTTGTCTCTGTCTGTTTGGTATTCTTCATGTTTCAATGATTTGGTGTTACTGTTCTCGTTGTCTCCGTCTGTTTGTTATTCTTCATGTTTCAATGATTTGGTGTTACTGTTCTCGTTGTCTCCGTCTGTTTGTTATTCTTCATGTTTCAATGATTTGGTGTTACTGTTGTCGTTGTCTCCGTCTGTTTGTTATTCTTCATGTTTCAATGATTTGGTGTTACTGTTGTCGTTATCTCCGTCTGTTTGTTATTCCTCATGTTTCAATGATTTGGTGTTACTGTTCTTGTTGTCTCCGTCTGTTTGTTATTCTTCATGTTTCGATGATTGGAGGTACTGTTCTCGTTGTCTCCGTCTGTTTGTTATTCTTCATGTTTCAGTGATTTGGTGTTACTGTTCTCGTTGTCTCCGTCTGTTTGTTATTCTGATTTAGTGTTACTGTTCTCGTTGCCTTCGTCTGTTTGTTCCCTTTTGTGTAAGGGTGTGTGTCTCGCTATAATCACTGGTACGTCGTGTTGAAGATCTCAACCTTTTATACATAAAACAGAGTCATGCATTATTTTGAAGATCCTAGTGAGAACAGGGAAGAGAGAGAAATTAACTCCTTAAAAAAATGACGGGACAAAACAATGAGCAAGATAATTTTAAACATGAAATATACGCAGAATTTCAGCTTACTTATACATAGCTTTCACTATAAGTGCAAACAAAAAAGACTCATCAAATAAAACACAAATTGCAAAATGTACACACAAAATACTAGAAAATATGACAATGAAATAAATGTTTCTCAAAAACAGCAATGAAACACGAATCAAAACAAATGAAATACAAATCAAACCGTATAAAACATAAATAACAACAAATCTCACCAAGTATAAAAAAATAAAAAGACAAATACAAATCCAGACAGATGAAATAAATATCATAACAAATAAGACACAAATGACAACAAAGGAAAGACACGACGAAAAGAATTGACAGAAGAGAAAAACAAATGATATTAAATTGAAAAAAAAACAATAACAGAAAAATAAACAAATGACATTAAATGAAAACAATTGACTGGAAATGAAAAAAATGATAGAACAAATAACGTTAAAAATGAAGAAATTAAAGCATATTGAAAAGGATATTAAATGAAAGGAAATAAGAGCAAATGAGCTAAATTAAAAACAAATAACATCAATGAGACATGAAAGGAAAAAGGAAAGAAATTGCAACAAATATTTAACAAGAAAAGCAGTAAATACCAAACAAAGACTGATTGCCAATTAAAAAAAAAAAAAAAACAAGCAGTACAAATAACAACACAGGTTTTAGCGTCAATCTTCCACTAATTCATGAACCAGGAGATTTTTTGTAAAGCACATCGCGCTATAGGTAAAAAATAACATATACGGTTCTATAAAACACTTATGAAGGACATGGATTGATATTTTTATTTTACAGCCATGTTGCATCAAGTTCTCGACATTCACTTTTATGGCTATTTTCTATTTCTGTAGCATGGATAAAACAGAACGGTTCGAAGACTGCTCAATCCCTTTAAAAGACCTCGATTTTGGTGACTGTCTTCGAAGCGGAAGGAATTGCTCTATATACAGGTGAATTGTTGTACGCGAGCAAAATAGCTAGAACAATACATGAAGAATATAAAATAAGACGTGGAATTGGAATTTTCAGGCTTAACAATTATAAATGTAGAATTTTACAAAAATTACCACCTTTTTCAATTTTCACTATGTAAATTTAAAAAAAGAAATCAAAATGTCCATTGTATGAAAGAGTACAATATAAGAGAACAATGGAAAACTGAAGCCGACCTTGGTACGCTAATTACATTGTGATTAGTTTCTGGCATGACTCTTCAATACACCTGCGACCCTTAATTATTGAATGTAAAACCGTAAGTGAAGAAAGAATACTTTTAATCAGTCCATCTTTTTTACAAACATTCACTTTCAGAGGTCGTTGGCATGGAGATGTTAGTATCCATCACTTCCGGAATCTCAGTCCCGCCGACTCGGCAGATATATGGAATGTAGTAACACGTCTACACTGGGTCCGACATGAACATGTGGCCCTATTTATGGGTGTATGCATGGATGAGGGGAACATGTCAATAATTTCCAGGTAACATTCAATCATCTACATATTCTCTAAATAACAAATGAGATATGGAAAATATCTTTAACGAGACGACAAGTGACCACAGCGGAACACAGACGCTTCATAGAAAAAAAGTTTAACAACACGCAGAGCAACTAAATAAAAAAAAAAAACAAACAGACTTTGAAAATAACCACAACACAAACAAACAGGGAAAAACACTTTTCACAAATAAATATTATTTACGTCTTCTCTACTTCGAGCCTTGAGCATCACTGATGAGACAGTACTTAATGAAATGCGCATATAGTGCAATGAAATTATAAAATAGAACATATATTTCAATGTTGACCATATCACCTACTAGGTTGGTAGTTGTCTTCCCGGAATGCCCACATTTTAAATGAAATATATTTCCGGAATGCCCACATGCAAAAGACAATGGGTGTTGTTTTTACCAATTAAGAGGGTCCTATTACCATATATGGTCAGTTAAATCAGACAAAAGGTCGAATATAGATAAAAATTCATTCAAACTTCATTTTATAATTAATTTGAAAATGAATAAACCGGTTGGTACCAGTGCTGATGGCTTGTGTAGTACCCGAGTATATCGTTTTCGCCTAGTTTTACAGTGTTTCGGTACTTGACTTGAAATATATTAAAATTTGTAAATTCTCTGTCATATAATTCTAATGAAACTTTCCTAAAACTAAGGGATATCTCCCTCAATGCATAGGTCTATCCTTAGCAGGTTCTTTGGCAGACAGTTTAGGTCAATTTAGACTGTTTGCTCTTCATGAATTAATATTATATGGATGTCATCTGTTTCGAGTATCACTTATGAGACATTACTCGTTGAAATGCTTATATATAGTGCTATGAAATTATGAAATATTAAAAATAAAATCAATATTGACACTGTTGAAACACGAAGATCATTACATAGAAATAAAGTCGAACATGACTTAGATTATATGTACTTGCTGTACATGAAAACGAAATCCCTTGTAGATAGCGCCACAAAAATCATATTTAATACCTTCCAAAAGACTCCATTTCGCCGGCAACGTCGATCATACAATATGTAAAAACACAAAGATATGACAAACCAAACGAGAGACGCAAAAAAAAAAAAATCTAAATCAAATCCAGCCTCAATCACAATTAACATTTAACAGTAACATCAACAGCTACACATAGACCTTATAAAACAACTACTCGCATCACTCAATCTTGTCCAATATCAAGCAGCCTCTCTTATTATGGTACCCATTTTTCGGTCACATTGTACATTATTTTTCTCTCCTTTCAGTTTTCAAGACGGGATCTCCATGCATGAACATATTCACATTAAGGGAGAAAAGATGCCTCTTCAAGCCAGAGTAGATCTTATACGACAGGTAAGATGACAGTCAAGTTGGGAAGAAAAGGGAAAGGTGGGTGGGGGTTACTGATAATGTTAATTACGGATAATCAAAGGGTTGACGCCTTCGCCCAGCTGCTTTTGTATTACTAGACTGAAATCGCCCTGTTTCTGTGCTTGTGATAACTACCTCATAAATAAGTAGGAGGACAAGTATGGTAGACTAAAAAAGATGAACTGTAAAATAATAATAAGTCATGAAGATCGTAAAATGATACCATATGTTTAACTCAAGAAATGGAATGTTTTATTAGAGAATATCACTGTTTTACTACCGGTATAGGAATTTCTTATTTCAATAATTCCCCCAACTACTCCTTATTTCTATTAATTTTTCATAATTATTGATCAGACTTGGATTCGTGCTTAGATATTGTGGTTCAATGTCCTATCGAACACTCTGCAAAAACTTGCAAATCAACCTTACGGTATCAGCATTGTCTATAAGGTATCCTCAGACGGTATCAGCTATTTTATATCGATGTTTCAAAGATTACCTGGTCATCAATGTTATTATGCAAATCATACTGCAATTGTTTTATATCATTGATAAACAAAGGATATACTTTTACATCTAGATTCTTTCACTATTCACCAATGGAAGTGAATATAGCTCAAACAACCAAAAAATCGTTGTCGATACGGGAAATTAAATGCAAAAAAACCCCTAAAATTATCAATATTTAAATATACTTTCTATGGTAATGTTTTAGTGAATCATCTGCTACAAATAATATAGCCTGATTGATCGAGGAAATTCATTTAATTTCTGAATATATGATGAGTGAAATTCCATATATGACCCATACGTCTACCAAAGAGTCAGCTAAGGAAAGAGTTATGTCCTCAGGGAGTTATATGCCGGCAGGTCCACAAAAGTAAAAAGAAAAAGCGACAAAGAGCTATATTATTGCACTGGGACAAACTATCACCATTGTCATTACTTTTACATCTCCTCATGTACTCTGAAGAAGTAATCTAGTGTACTTTTTATGGTCTGGACTTTTTCTAGAGCAAAAGACAGAGTTAGTAGTTTTTCCCATGTATAATTACTGGGAAAAATCCAATTTCCAGGATACTTTGTAATTACCAGTTGACGATATCGGTACCGCTTCGTTTTTGTGGTAATAATTTATGACTTCAAAGATAAATTCCCTAAAATCAATATGTTACCTAAGCTGGAAAAGATATCACAAAGGTTACAAACAGAGCTGAGTTACATCAATAAAAAGTAATCAAACTCTCATTGAAGTTTAAAGTTAAGAAAATTGAATTATGTTTAATTTGATTAAGGACATCGCATTTCCTCTTTTCATTAGCGAGGTCAATGTACCTGAGGTAACTTTATGTCTCTTATTTTCTTACACAACCCATAACCATTGTCATTTCTGGAATAAATGTGCCTTTACATAATTATTTTAAAAATGTGACATTTTATCCAATCTCATTTTGATCAGTTCTTTTGAATGAAAACCAGAATAAGAAAAAACGTAATTGATTCTAAAACCGTATGAATCCAGTAATACCGCAAGGTTCAATCAGTGAGCGAAAATCAAAGATGAAGACAAAATAAGGATTCTTTGTAATCACAATCAGTAGACTAACAAAACCTTGAAATATTCAAAGCATAAAAAAAGATAAGGGCTGCCCAACAATGACTACAGCGGGACACATGGGATGAGAAAAGGGGACAAGCGGAAAAACTGACATAAAATCATTGAAACATGAAGAAAAGTACGATTTACTGTAAACCGTCTTTTATTCGCGAGCGTTTTATTTTCGCAATATTCGCGACGTCCTTCGATTCGCGAATATAAACGCCGTGGATACGTCCTAACACATGTGTAGAAAGTTACTTATATACGGTGTCGCGAAAATAAAACGCCGCGAATCAGTCACTTTACTCGTGTTCGCGAACTTAAGACGCCCCGAATGAAAGACGGTTTACAGTATATGAATGATATCCACAAAGTCAAAGAGTAAGCACGTGATTCATTATAGGTGGCGCGATTCAGTTGAATTAATGTGGCGCCAAAAATATATTCAAATAAATATAAATAAACAATTCAATGTTGTCGTACTATGAGCATGAGTGCTATGGTCATGGAATTGAAACTCGTATAAAAAAACCTTCCAATTTATATTCTGATTGAGTAGAATTAATCCAGAATGAGTATTCCAAGACACACACAAGGTCAAAAGCTGACAAAGGCACAAAATAAAATAGAACACTCAAACCAAAATTACAAGCAATACCAACAAGTCATTTTATGGGTTACTTGGTGAAATGATTTACTTTGTGTAACACTTTCTCCTACATTCTTGGAGTTGAAAATGTGAGATGTAACACAAATTTGAATAGTCTAACCATTTAATCAAATATGAATTATACAATGAAATATTAAAAAAAAAAATTTTTTTTTCGTTGTAGGTTGGATTCGGTATGGGCTATTTGCATTCAAGGGACATAATCCATCGTAAACTAAATACCAGGAATGTCTTCCTTTGTCCAAATGTTCGTATCAGTGTTATGGATTACGCCATTACAGACAGGAAATATGAACGGTACATCAAAGATTATCCCACCTCTGGCAATTTCTTGCAATCTGATTGGTCGAGAAGGACCGAATATTATGTTGTATCATTTTACTGACAGGATATCATTTTAATATCCTGCTTCTACTAAAACGCTTCATGATATTGACGTCACCGAGATGCTTTAAATATAGAGAATAAGTGTCTTAATTTGTGTTTTGTTACGGGTATGCAACACACAGCAAGTGCATTTATCGTACATGTAATGCGCGTTATCGCATTTCATGCGATAAATGCACTTGAAGTGTGTTGCATACCCGTAACAAAACACAAATTATGACATTTATTCTTTATATATGCACCATAGTTGTCTGTTTCATTCTTGTTTTCTGAAATTGTTTTTTCTTGGTAAAAGGGTGACGTCAAAATTCATCTCGCCGCGGGTTCAGTTTGCAAGTTAGAACAGCTGTTGCGGAATGTTTCTTTAGATCTTATGCATTGTGACGTCACGAGTGTTAATAAACGAATTGCAGCACGTTCCTTTCAATAGTAACATCCCAGGGACTTACATTGGCTGTGCATATATAATATGTTGACGTTACATACACAAGCCAAAAGTCATCGGTGGGATAAATTCGTTATACAGTGGTTTACAGGGGGGATACAAAAATATATTGGGTCGATGAAAAAAGTTGTATTGGGCTCGGCTTCGCCTCGCCCGATACAACTTTTTTCATCGACCCAATATATTTCTGTATCCCCCCTGTAAAACACTGTATAACTAATAATATCTTCTTCCATTTGTAAAAGCAATATCAGAACAAATGTATAGTTTACATATCTTGCATTTTTTATCATGAATGAAGTATCAATAATATGAGCTTTTTTCATACTTTAGACCGGAAAACACACCCACGTACTAGTTTTCTATTCATCTTAAATTATATTCAAAATTGGAAGATATGCACACACGTTTCTGTGTGCCTCGAATAAAGAGCTGAATAAGTCTACATATATATGCTACTTCAAAAGGGGAATTGATGTGTTTTGTTTAAAAGAAAAATACTTCCTATCCATACAGGGATGACAATGTGTGTTTATACAAAGGAGAACTCGCCTACATAGCACCGGAAGTTCTTTCTACGATGAATATAGTGCCACCGTCTTTGATTCCATGTGTCCCATTCACGATGGAATCGGATGTCTTTGCTTTTGGGTAATCCTATATAATAACTTTTCTTCAATATGAAAAAAATATAGTTCTGCATATACTAGATTTTCTGTATTCTGCTTGAACATCGATGAAAAATGTCCCATAATATTTTCTGATTTCATGTTATATTCATTTTGTTTCATTCATGTTTCAGGACCCTGGTTTACGAGTTTCTCTCAGGAAAGTACCCATTCCAGCAACATGCGCCAGACACGATCATCTGGCTTGTTTGTAGTAGGCATCGACAGTCCCTTAGCTTCAGAAACAAAACACGCACTTTACAGGTATACAAAGGAGGGGATAATTTTCATAGTTATCAATATACATAATTATTATCGTTTTATCTAAAATGAAATCTTATTTTGTATTTCATAGGTTAAAGAACTAATAGAAGTATCCATCAATTATTTAGTCTCAAAGTCGAGAAGAAGCCAGACAAATATTAGAATTTCCCTTGGAACAGTTAGTTGCTAACCCCGGATTAAACATTATTGCGAAGTGAGACCAGGTGCCCGGGGAAAGTCAGTGTCTCCTGTTTGCATACAACACCAGTCGCAACAGTTCCATGAAAACTTGTCAAATTCGATTATTGTCCCGATGTTCATATCGATGTATATATCGGGTAAAGATGTCTTGTTTGTTGGTGTTGGCAACCATTCATTAGCAATCCAGAATGTCACTGATCATTCCGCAAGGAGGGTTATCACATAATTTAATAAGATCCCCGTAGCGGCCGAGAAACTTCCTCATTGATGATTTCAGCCGTTTTGTAATACAGCCCTGAACGAATAGCTTACTAGCAAGCCGTCTTGCATCGTCTAACGATGAAGCGGTCTGGCTCTAACGATGACTCAAATTTTTTAGTGAATAAGTAGGTAGTTTCGGAATACTAGGAAATCGACATTCATAATAACTGATCGGTACTTCTTTAATGTTTATTATATTACTTGCCGGTCGTCCGTGTTGTCATAAATCTATAAATATTCAAATCAGCCATGAGAAATACAATGTGATGTGAATAAAAAAACTTCCTAAATAAAATGTTATTCGGTTTCGCAAAGATATGTTTTGTGTCTAGATCTGACAAATCCATCTTCCTTTTATTTCCCTTTGTTTTGATTAATGCTCTTTTTCGTTGCACCCAAAGATTGTAATAGACGATCAGACGCAGACACTGTAATCTTATAAAGCTAATCATATTGATGACACTGGCTAGCAGGAAGAGAAAATACGGATATGGTGAATACCCTTTTCTGTATTTGTCACTTCAGATGCTGATAGAGAAATGTTGGGCTCACGATCCAAGGTCAAGGCCTACATTCCAGTCCATCAATAAGGATCTTTATAAGAAGGTATCTGGACACTTTATACCTATATTTATATAGAAATAAATTTAACTTCACATCTGTTTCTTCATTTATTAAATCTAACATTTTATGAAGGCAATTGACCTACCGTATTGCTTCTCTATAAACAACGATAAAGCTTTTAAAAGTTTACTTGCACGATTGTACGGATATGGCATGGTCCCATGGCTTGCAGTCATATTTCTTAATAAATATTCATTACTTTTGTTTATTTCAGACATTTCTACATCGACAACATAGTTGTTCAGAATCAGACTTACTTATGCGTTGTGGGGGAGGCGGGAGGGGTTTTCTATAGAAGAGGTCTGGATCTCCCCAGAAATTATTGCCCTCTGAGATGGTTATTCAACCCCAGAATGACCAAGACCAAGTGTTTGTCTTGGAGCATATTGGTTTCCATCACCATTTTATCATTATCAAAACTTCTTGACGGAGAGAATCCAAATGAATGCAACACGATTTGAGAGAAGAAATGTAAAACGACGTGGTGCTTTTCAAAAGGAGCATTTTCACGAGCAAAGTCAAACAGAGCGATTCCCCAGATATTATCCTTTTTGTTTTACTGTGATATACTTTACTTTCGAAGAAAGGTACTGGGTAAAGTTTAACATTTTTTGTAATAATTCTTATTAAATTCCGTTTCTTATTGATTTTTGTGATGGTTTTTTTTCTCCTAGATTCTAACAGTCAGTTGATAATAAAAGGTTTAATTCTATAAATGTCAATCATAAAAATACTGTTCTTTTACTAATTAAACTCAGCTTAAAGAGAAGTAAGAAATTGAGCTAAGCGGTTTCAACTAAGATTTCGTCAACTTCTGAAATTTAAAACTAGTCATAGATGTCAAAGTTTCAATCCTTTTCATTCTAATCAAAATACAATGAAAAGAAGACTAAAATGTACTTCAGAAGAATAAAAAGGAAATCGACAAAAATGGTAATTCTGGACAAAAAATTAAACAAATTACTTATTTTACATTAACATTTCTAGTCTCTATTTCTTTATAAGATCAGTGGTGTCACCGACAACTGTGTTCAGTTTTGATCCTACATTTAGTCCTAATTCTAATCTTTATCCTACCATTCGTCTGTGTGATTATCTTACAGATTGACTTTTGTTCAAAGAAGGAAATATGGCACAGGTTTTCAGTATGAGTTTGCCGTCATTGCTATTTTCTACATAATTTTCTCGAAATGATGAAGTACATGTACGAAATGGAACTTGTCGTAATAGAGATGTCACTCGGAATTCTTACATGCGCTATATTTAGCATCGTTTATTTAGACATAGAAGGGAAGATTCTTATCTTTTAAAGTTAAAGAAAGGAGGAGAATTCCAACAGGACTCGGATTCAGCAAAAACCGAAACAGCTAAATGCTAAAACACAGAGTGGACAAGCCAACAATAGACATCAAAGTGACAAGGAATACCAAACACATATAGTGGACAAGCACAATAAGAGACACCAAAGGGACAAGGAAGACCAAACATAGAGTGGACAAGCACAACAAGAGACACCAAAGTGACAAGGAAGACCAAACATTGAGAGGACAAGCACAACAAGAGACACCAAAGTGACAAGGAAGACCAAACATAGAGAGGACAAGCACAATAAGGAGCACCAAAGGGTCAAGGAAGACCAAACACAGAGTGGACAAGTACAACAAGAGACACCAAAGGGATAAGGATGACCAAACACAGAGTGGACAAGCAAAACAAGAGAAATCAAAGGGACAAGGAATATCAAACACAGAGAGGACAAGTACAACTAGAGACACGACAGTGACATGGAAGACCAAACACATACAATGTATAGTGGACAAGTACAACAAGAGACACAAGAGGGACGAGGAATACCAAACACAGAATGGACAAGTAAAACAAGAGACAACAAAGGGACTAGGAATACCAAACACAGAGTGGACAAGTACAACAAGAGACACCAAAGTGACAAGGAAGACCAAACACATATTGTGGTCAAGTACAACTAGAGACACAAGAGGGACAAGGAATACCAATCACGGAATGGACATGCACAACAAGACACCCCAAAGGTACAAGGAATACCAAACACAGAGAAGACAAGTACAACTAGAGACACGAAAGTGACATGGAAGACCAAACACATACAATGTATAGTGGACAAGTACAACAAGAGACACAAGAGGGACGAGGAATACCAAACACAGAATGGACAAGTAAAGCAAGAGACAACAAAGGGACTAGGAATACCAAACACAGAGTGGACAAGTACACAAGAGACACCAAAGTGACAAGGAAGACCAAACACATATTGTGGTCAAGTACAACTAGAGACACAAGAGGGACAAGGAATACCAATCACGGAATGGACATGCACAACAAGACACCCCAAAGGTACAAGGAATACCAAACACAGAGTAGACAAGTACAACAAGAGAAATCAAAGGGACAAGGAATACCAAACATAGAGTTCACAAGTACAACAAGAGACATCAAGGGGGCAAAGAAGACCAAACACAGAGTGGAAAAACACAACAAGAGACATCAAAGGAACAAGGAATACCAAACACAGAGTGGACAAACACAACAAGAGACATCAAAGGGACAAGGAATACCAAACACAGAGTGGACAAGCACATTAACAGACACCCAAGTGACGAGGCATACCAAACACAGATTTGACAAACACAACAAGACACATCAAAGGGACATGGAATACCAGACACAGAGCGGACAAGCACAACAAGTGACACCAAAGGGACAAGGAATACCAAACACAGATTGGACAAGCACAACAAGAGACACCAAAGGGACAAGGAATACCAGACACAGATTGGATAAACACAACAAGAGACATCAAAGGGACAAGGAATATCAAACGCAGAGTGGACATGCACAACAAGAGACACCAAAGGAACAAGGAATACCAAACACAGAGTGGACAATCACAACAAGAGACACCAAAGGGACAAGGAATACCAAATACATAGTGGACAAGCACAACAAGAGACACCAAAGGGACAAGGAATACCAAACACAGAGTGGGCAAGCACAACAAGAGACTTGAAAGGGACAAGGAATACCAAACACAGAGTGGACAAGCACATTAAGAGACACCAAAGTGACAAGGAATACCAAACACAGAGTGTACAAGCTCAACAAGAGACATCAAAGTGACAAGGAAGACGAATCATTACATTTAACTCATTTTAAAAAGACTACGCATAAACCAACGAGACCAATGAGAACCGGTTCCGAATAAGGACGGCCATCTGACAAGTTAGAAGTAAATGGCATTGTAATACGGATTACGTGAGCACTACCCTTCCTCATGTCCGGTTACCCAGCGGTCTCTAAGATGTAATATGTCGATATTGACAACTCAATATAAATCCTCATAAATGCATTTATACGGTGCGATAAAAATATGACGTCACTACCAAAAATGGCAAATATGTTAGGGTTAAGTACCCGAAACGTGCATGTCTGGTCCATGCTGCAAATTTATCTGTGCTTAAATGATGCTATTGAATTTGAAGATGTTAAACACATGTAATATCTAGTGTGTAAGCATTACATAATCTAGGTCTAGAACGAGTAAAACTGTTTTCTGGTAAATTGACTTAATAGCATCCACTAAAGAGGATATCTCTTAGGATGTAAAAAGAAAGATAAATGATGGTGGATAGCAACTGAGGAACCCGTGCGATGGCACGCGTTTACCTAACTTCAACAATTGATAGCAACACCCAGTTTCCTTTAAAACTGCATTAATTCAAACAAACAAATATGACCAAAAATCTCTATAAAGATAAATCTAAGATTTCCTCAAACCTTCTCATACAGGTCATAGTTTACTAAATTTTAACAATAATACGTGTATTTCATCTAAAAAATCTTTTTAATTAGATATTTTACAGCATACTTAATGGTATCATTATGCAGAGGTTAACATATAAGTCGTCAGAAGTATACAGGTATATCGCTAACATGGACTATCTCTAACATAATTGGTCATAACCTGCTGCTATGTAAACGTCTTCAAATTGAATAGCATCATTTAAGAACAGATAAATTGGCAACGTGGACCAGACATGATGCCAGACGAGGATTTCAATGATAGTTAAAAGTAGATGGAAAACTCTAGAATATGGCCATCCGTAATAGGGAAAAGATCTCCAACAAAGCTACATTGAAATGGCCACAGTGAGTCCAATTTACACAACATCGAATTATGTAACCAAGGAAAGATCCGTATGGTAGTCAATTCTGTAATGTAGAATTATAATGATAATGATAAACATTACAGAAGTACCCATCAGTTATTCAGTCTCATAGTCGAGAAGGCAAGGTAAAATCATTAGATTTTCCAACAGGAACGGTTGCGAACCTCGGAAGGAACAAAATTCCGAAGTGAGACCAGGTGACCGGGGAGAGTCAGCGTCTCCTGATTGCATGCAACACCCGTCACAACAGCTCCAACTAGGAATGAGTCCAACTCAGTATTTGATGCTTGCATTAGGTCTTAATCAGAATGTAATTTCTTTAACGTCCTTGGAGAGAAGATGTCAAATTGTGTGACATTCATACGGAAAAGGGTAAGTAAGATTGTTTACGTCAAAATGAATATCTAAGGTAAACCATTTGAGAGAATTCATTGTGCCAAATGGTCTATAAATGAATCTGGAGAGGACTGATTGATACAACATGCATGACACTGTCTAGTGTGAACACCTCTATTTGACACCAAGAAAATTAAGGGTTAACGCATGAAAAGTAAGATTCGGGGGTTTTATACGCAGTGATTTTCTTTTTTCCAGGCCCACCAACTTTCTTGACTTCCCTAGAAAATACCTTGATCTATCTCAAAACATCATACAACGTTATTTCATACTTCCCAGTTAAGCGATTTAGACCCATTGCCTTGGTCTAAAAAAACGAATCCTTTCAACTATACATTCTCGCTCGAGAGACACACTATATATTTTATGGGTAAGGATTTGTTGATAGTATACCGTGAAGGAGCACTGCATATATGTCAGTGTACGCTCGACCTATTTTGACGTTGAGGGGCGCGTCCCACGTCAGATTATACATAATGAATGCAGCGTTGGCAAGAATAAATGTCGAGTAAAAATACTGAAGACAATGTTAATTCTTACATTGGGACAAGGTAAGAAAGCTTCAATATATTCGGTATTTTTCTTAAGCAGACAGAATTTTTTGGAAAAAAAAGATTTGGTAATTGTAAAACATTGTTATTCAATGTTTATATGTGTTTTCGAATTTATACATACACGATCCATTGTTTTTTGTCATTCCAAACGTTTAAGACAGACGATGTCATTAATTATATTTTACGACGACAGAAAACTTTTTAATTGAATGAAATACTAAAAAAGAACAAGAAGTTTACACAACAATACTGAAATGATTGTCTCGATTATCATGACTTTTGTAGATTTTATCCATATACCATTCCTCTAATTTCAGTATTTTCACTGTTAGTTCCTGATATACGACCCGACCTGAAGCCAAATGTGTCGTTACCATGTCCGAGATTCCAGTGTTACATTCCTGATGAGAACTGTAAAATCAGATCCAACGTTGTGGTTATAGATGATGTGAAGTGTTTACTGTGTCCTACATGTATAATTGTGTAATGGTCGGAGATCAATGACTCCAATGACTCTAGATTTTATCCAAATGGCGCATACTATGTGATAACAATACTCGATTTCATCATAATTTCATACTGAGTTTATCATATTTAGTTCCTGTAATGCAAAGGATAGGTAAAGTTCATTCACAATGCATTTATAAAAGATTTTCATTTTTATTTTTCAGATTAATATACGTTTAAAGCTTATTGAATAAATAGTTGTTTCAAAAGTTCTTGTTATATTTGATTTCCATGTTCTTTCATTAATGATGTCAGAGAACCATCTGATAACAAAGTATTGTCCGATGTTATATGAACATTCGACCTATCAAGTGATTCTTTTCGATGTTTAAGACTCATATCAAAAATATTCTTATCACATGATACACCCGTTATGCAGTTCCATAAATTCATTTCATAATTAAATGTTATGATAACACGTTACATATCGCTTTGCTTGAATGCGATTGGTCGAGTTGGGAGCTTAACACCTACACTATGACAAGTGTGACATTTCAAATATCGGTCATATGTTAAAGTCTGACGCAAATTCAATATCAGTGATTAAAATTGTTGTTGATAGAATAATTATTGCACTAAAGTACTTAACAAATTTGAAATATTTGTATCTTTACGCACAGAAAATCTTTCCGATGTAGAACTACTTCTCATTGCGTAGCAGACAACTTCTAGGTCACGGCGTTGTTCGCCTCTAGTTCTCAGAAACGTTGATTTCACGTTGGAAATAAACAATTTTTGGCAGAATCATGTGATAAAATGAATCTCAAATTTTGATATCTTATATAAGCAAAATGGAATTTAAGACATATGAATCACCTAGGGTTAGAGTTAAGGAAGGGTGATAAAACCTGTATGCATATATTTTCAATATTGAAATATATGTTCTGTTGTAATAAGTTCATTGTACCATACTTCCGTTTCAACAAGTAATGCTAGAAGTCGAATAGATAATAAATCCCAGTAATGAATAAATGAAATACGAAATTCTACACTTGACATAAAATCAGCCAAGGGCAGCAAAGCGTTTAGAGAAATTACAATTAGTTTTAGAATAAACTGCCAAAGTTGAGGACGGAAAATATACAAAATGTTTTCAAGTCAATTGCCGAAACACTGAAACTAGGCGAACGATATCATCGGGGACTAACAGTCCACCAGCAGAGATACCAACATAGTGGTTGAAATTATCTGTATCGAAAAATTCTATTGTAGCAGTTTCATTGAACATGCATGTATCTACAAATAAAGTATCATCAGTAATAATCCAGGCGAAATAGATGAAGTACCTATCAGTTATTCAGTTTCAGATTCGAGAAGGCAAGACAAAACCATTAGAATTTCCATTGGAACAGTTTGAATGAAAAATGAATGGAATGGAAGGAGGAAAAATGAATGGAATGAAAGGAGGAAAAATGAATGGAATGAAAGGAGGGAATCTCTAACAACACTCGGTTGCAGCACCAACAGCAAAAACTCCAAAACACCCTCTGCAAAACACAAAGCAGACACGCACAGAATGAGACGGAAATGGTAAAATGAACGCCAAATGACATAGAAACATCTACATATTAACGGCACCAATAGGCATAATTAAAAAGCATGGGCATGCATGTATGTTGAGCGAAATTCTAAACTTAAACTAGACGAATGATATCATAGGATGCTAAACTGTCCACGAGCAGAGATAAGATATTTACTAATACATGAAGTTTATGATGAAATACCTTCTATATTACTCTTTGCTATATACATTGATCTTTATGGGTATATTAAATATGTTTCTTTAAAAGATTCCTCTTGCAAATCAGAATGATGTGATAAGGAAACACAAAACAGTGATAACAAGTTATGAAAGACCTATGGTATACCGTTTGTCATATTATTGGTATATCAGGTGAAATCCCTAACTACTCGTAAAAGTTGATAATATAATACAGTACATGATTATTTTAAGATGCGAGAAATTAATCGTTTCCTGACAATTGAGTACGATTTTTGTACAATTTATATCATTGTGTACGTGCATTTTACCTTGCCGGAAACAACGAAAGTGAAATGTGCAAACATCATATAACAAAGCTCTATGATGATAATTCATTAAGGAAATACAAAACTGTAATTGTGCAAAATGTCATTACAATTATAGCTTATATTCGACGTGCAGAATATAAGATAATATGCAGATGTAAAACATACAACGTGTCATGGAATAAACTACAGTAGCAGAAACGATTCATTTATTAACATAAGAAATACAGGAAATAATGAAAAATGATGATTATTTGGTAATAAATCTACAGTAGTATAGGAATTCTTTCAATAAATCGTTTATGTAATTGAACGAGCGAAGCTGAACACAAATCCCATGTCAGAATACAAAAAGCATTATCAATGAGAATGCATGTCATACCAGGGAAAATGCAAAACGAAATAAAAGAAACAAACATTATTTAGAGGAGCAAAGTGAATCCCTGATAGTGTAGGGGTGAGATTAGATGTTCAGAAGAGTAAGCATCTTCTCTATACCAGTAACAACCGTCACCTAAGCTGGGTAGAAAATGTCAAATCTGGTTAATGTTTCCAAATATTTTTGTTGAGGTTTTAAGGTTTAATTTGCTTATTCTGATTCAGGCGTTTGGTTTGTCTATCATTCACTGGTTGTCAATGAGATGTACCATTTCATAAAATAGTGACAAAGTCAGTCAGCGACAAAGTCAGTCAGCGACAAAGTCAGTCAACGCTTAGATATACACAGGTTAAAAGATTTTCCTCTTCCAGAATGTTCACTCTTCAACAATGAATATATCATCAGTGATGCTCCAGGCCAAAACTGAAAAAAAAACAAATCCGAAAGACATTCTATGCTATGAATGTACAGAAAAAATGTCAAGAAAACCGGAGCAAGGAATATAATGTAGACTCAACACTTGTACAAAAGATCTTTCAGTAGAATGTTTTAGAACATAGGAAACAAAGAAATTACAAAACTATCGAGTTCATGAAATTATTTAGAAACTTACTGATTGAGAGTATTCTAATGCGTTAAGCATTCTGATGCGTACATTTAAGGTTATGTTTAGAATTTCGCTCTTCACATATTTACTATTTGGATTTCCTATCTTTCGGTCTCGTTTTCCCTGGCTTGACGGTGATGTTCCTAGATTACCGTCATATGGTATCTACATTTCGCAGTTCATCCGGTATGCTATAGCATGTACAGATGTTTTGGGTTTTCATGGTAGAAATTTACAAATTACCAAAAAACTTTTAGGTCAAGGTTTTCGCTTTCACAAACTAGTAAAGACTTTCTGGAAATTTTACAAAAAAATTGTCAACTTCTTTTGAAATTCGGACCCGTACAAGCAACAGAGTAAATTACTTTGGATATTTCGCAACCTGCGTTTTATGGTGACATGATCAACATTCGTCAGAATTATCAAACGCCTTTTATACCGTGGAAATTATCCTAATGTCACCAAACGGGAACTAGGCTTGGTGCTTGACCAATCTACAGTCTTGTACCAGCGCATTCTTAATACTTGCACCCTGACTGACTGTGACGACGGGACTCCATGACGGGCCCTTTCCAAATATTAAACGTCTTCATATTCGATAGCATCATTTAAGAACAGACAAATTTACAGCATGGACCAGACATGCACGTTTCGGGTACTTAACCCTCGTCAGTGAACCTCAATCTAAACAATGAAATATGGCCAAAGAGTGTGAAAATTATTATGTTTAAAAAATGTACCGAAAGGTGTAGCAGGATAGGTGGGATATGATGCTATAGGACCCATGTTTTAGAAATTTCAAGAAATTTGGTAACAGAAATTTCCGAATGCGTTGAAGAGACAGACGATCAACCGAAGTTGATCGAACTTGGCTACATGTGCCCTCGGGGACTCCTGGTCTACCAGCAGTGACACTCACCAAGTAGTGCAAATGTTAAACGTCTTCAAATTCAATAGCATCATTTTAGAGCAGATAAATTTACAGCATGGACCAGACATGCACGTTTCGGGTACTTAACCCTCGTCAGTGATCCTCAATATAAACAATGAAATATGGCCTCTTTATCGAAGACAGGGCCCCGACCACCAGTCCTCTCTGAATGTCAGTCGGACTCCCTGGATGATAACATGTATGAGCTCGGGTCGGCAGAGCACGGATTGTATTACGTACGCCCTCTTTTTATATCCATTTACATATTCATCTATGTTGCTTGGGCCCCTGCGATTTGCGGTCTTGCTTGTGGTCATCTGACAGTGAGGAATATGTTTTACACCACAATTGTACGTTCTTCGAGACCTCTTGAAAATCGGAAAAGTGGAAGAGTTGTGTAATCCAGGATAACCACACCGTCTGCTACTGACGTGGCAGATGGCCGTTCTAAGTCAGCATCGATTGCATATTGGTCTCGATGGTTTATGTGTAGTCATTTGTGTTTGATTTTCTGTGTTTTGACGTTCCTTGTACCATTAAGTCTCTTTCTGTGTGTGTCTTCTTTGTGTTTTTACAGTGGGTGTGTTTGAATTTGCTGTTGGTGCTGCAACTAGGTGTTGTTAGAGATCCCCTCCTTTCTTCAGTATCATTTACTTATAACCCACATTGTATAAAGCCAGTAGCTTTATACTATATTCCCATCACTTTATGCTGTTGACACTTAATTGATGCAAGCATGTTAAGTTTTGATTCAAGGAATATGTGAGTGTTGGATTGGATGGAAAAGTGTATCGTGATACGTATCATATCATGAGCCTTGTATCGTGATACGTATCGTATCGTATCGGATCTAATGTATCGTTACATCCCTATTTTCACTTAAGATACATAATTTGTTAAAATGCGCAAATGGTGCAATAAGTTATTACAATAAAACATATTTCAATACTGCTAATTAATCTGGGTTCTACACTCCGCTGTGAAATAGAGTCTATATTGTTTCAGAGGTCTTACGATGAGTTGCTTAAATGCTTCGTTTCCATTGCGACGATTTTTAAAACATGTAAAAGTGCGACATTCCTGGTTCAAAGAGGTCTTAAGATTATGCTTAGCGTTAAACAGTTTTTTTTCTGTATTTCATTATTATGAAGTTCTTGACTGTACAACTTCTTTTTTCGAGTTGATTAAATGTACAAATCATGTCAACAATTAGATCCGTGTCATAGCCTTTTTCATTTCTAGTCCATATGTACAATGATAGTATGTTATTTCCTTGGTGCCTTATCTGATATCCCTCATTTTTTTCTAATATGTGTGATATTTGTGAATGTCCGACATAATGATTTTTAAGCATCTGACCGAGAATTTTTTTTTCGTATGAAAATTTTCGATGAATGATGAAATAAGAATGTAACATTTTTATTCAGTTAACGTCATTTTGAGTAGACTGTACTGAAATGACCGAATGCTTAATAAGGTATGACGATAATATACATGACAATCAGGTTTAAACCTTAGTTTTATTATGAAATGGTCTATTTAACAATTGAGACATAATTTCGAATGAAATGTTCGCCTTATGACAGCGTACAAGAGTATAAAATATACGGAGAAAATAGAAAACACAAAAGTGCAATGGTTCTTAGTCACATAGTTCTAACATAAAATATTGAGCTACTTACTTTTGACAAATTTTGAAATAAAATAGAGCTAAGGTGGCTGGAAATTACTTCACCTTCTCTGCATCACTTTTGCAGTGTGGAGCAGTTAAACTCGTTCCCCATGACTCGATGTTTGTTAAGTGCATTTTAAATTACTTCTTTCCAGCTCTGTCGCCTGAAAGATACTTCGTTTTGGCACTTTATCAATTTGACATCATCTTATTTTGCTATTTCGGAAACTTGACTGATTTCATCCAAAAATATTATCAAAATTAAAGGAGGTTATTTAACATCTTAGCACCATCCCTCCAAGGCTATTTTGAACATGAATTTTATTTGGATAATCCACTGAATCGACATTACAGGAAATTTGGAGCCGTGCACTCTCTGTAAAGTAAATAAACAAATTTGAATTCAACAAAATAAAACCAGAGGGCGCTTTTGAAATGAATTTTGGCTGTTTACAAAAAGCGCTTTGGCTGGAAACATCACTGATGAGGATTTAATATCCGAAACATGTGTCTTGTGCATAAAAGATTAGTTTGAAGTTCTCTTCAAGAATATACTATAGAGTTGGAACACTTCCATATTATTTAGACATACAGTATCACTGATCAATGAAGATTGAATTAAGAAGCTGATTAAACTTGTGAAGATATACTCTAGTTACGTCTGATGCCAAGTATTGGGAAAATGTTTAACGTCTTCAAATTCATGAGCATCATTTTAGAGCAGATACATTTACAGCATGGACCAGACATGCACGTTTCGGGTATTTAACCCTCGTCAGTGATCCTCAATCTAAACAATGTATTATGACCAAAATCTGTGAAAATTATGTCCTAAATATACCGAAAGACGTAGCAAGATGGCTTTCTGCATTACTGTCCTTTTCACTAATTCCAGAGCATCCTGTTTTCCCGGTTTTCTCTAAAATATGATAATGTCATCTTCCAAAAAGATATCAATTTAATAGTACTCCTTTAGTCGTAACAGAAAATACCATTGTTTTGGCTGTGCGTCAATTAAGTTAGAAATAGGACGGAAAATAAAAAGTCTACGGGGATTTTCTATAGTAAAATCGCTGAAAATATGTGACATCGGAGGCTTTGACGTCACTGTTTACTATTGTTGACACGGAAAACAATATGGCGGCGGCTTGAAATTAACATGGGAATTTCCCGTAGACATTTTATTTTTCATATTTCGGTTTGATAGGCAGCTGATATGGTAAGTTGAAGTTAATTTCCAGTTACGACTAAAGGAGGTCAATTCTCGGAAACAATAATTTATAGCAAAATTCTTCATACGACAGAATCATTTAATTTCCATTGTCATTTTCAAGAAACGAAGATTCTGATTGGCTGAGAAATTTTGTTGATACATCGATCAACACAATTTTTCACGGTCTATTTATAGAAGTATTTTTAGAACTGGGGGTTCCCTCAAACACGAATGAACTCGTTGCTGAAAATACAATTTGTAGATGTTTGCTTATCATTTCAAGGGTACCATTTCTTTTCTACTTACTCAAAAATTAACAGTGCATGTAGAATTTGCTCAAACTAGTCCTTATTCCAACGATATAGAGAGACGATCGTTCGCTGTTTGAATCATGGCGGCTGCCATAACTTGTTTTGGAAGACGTATCACTGAGAAACCTTCCGACTTACGAAATATAGTGCGGTGATTGATTGTTTTTAGATCCAAGAAAACAGTCTGTTTTCAAAACTAAATGATAAGAAATGAATCTTATATTTTTTTCTGTTGATGCAGGTATCACCCGAAAAATTGGACAGAAAACTTTTGCATCAACGCGCTACATGCATTGATGCAGTTTTCTGTCCAATTTTTCGGGTGATACCTGCATCAACAGAAAAAATATAAGATTCATTTCTTAAATAAATCGCTAAAACAGGGTGCTCTGGATTTAGTGAACAGGACAGTAGTCCCCCTATTCTAGATATCACAATCATAGGAATTTATCGCCCTTCCCGGTTGCTTGATGTACAACCAGAAAGCGCGATAAATCCCTGTGATCAAAATGTCTCAGCTTAAGTTACTAAAGGACTTATAAGTCGGCAGTTTCAAAACTGCTCTACAAATCTCACGCGTATCATATATTCGAGATTTGAAAGCTGAAAGTTGAATTTCAAAGAGCCAGCAAAACCACAGGTGAAACTTTTACCAATATTTAAGAGGAATGTTTATTGCAAAGATCTTGCCTACAGTTTCATAAAAGTTCGTCTTATGTCATTGTTCTACTTTTGTCCTATCTAGATAATAGATGAATAATATCTGCTTACGAACTAAATAATCATTATCCCTTCTACATGTCTATTTCCTTCTATTGATCAATTGATTTTTATTCAAATATTGTAAGCAAATGCATCTTGCTTCTGAAACTCCATTACCAGTATTCCAAAATCAAAAGAATCGCGATGTCCACAAAACTTGAAAACATACATAATTGATGTCTACGAAGACATTCAAAAAGTAAATGAAATAGGGTACATGGGGATAGTAATTTAAACATCTCTTGTTATCTCCCGAGAATATGGTCAACTCAAGGAATTACGTGTATATGGTACACTGAAACTTTATAATAGAACATACCAGTATATTTCAATGTTGACAATTTCAACCAATAGGTTGGTATCTCTGGCTGGTGGATTTTTTCGTCCCCGAAGATACCGTTTACCCAGTTTCGCAATGTTTCGGGACTTTACTTAAGTATATTTGTAAATTCTCTGTCACAAAAATGTAATTAAAATTTCCTACAACTAAGGTGTATCTCCCTGATGACATTGCTCTGTCCTTAGCATATTCTTTGGCAGAATTTTTTGGTCAGGTTTAGACTTTCGCTTTTTATAATTCTGTACTATTTGGAATTCCTCTTTTTCCTCTTATTCGGTCTCAAGCATTACTGATCAGACATAACTTGTTAAAATACGTATATGGTGCACTGAAATTTTATAACAGAACATATATTTCAAAATTAACAATTTCAACCACTAGGTTGGTATCTGTGCTGGTGGATTGTCTAGTCCCCGGGGATACCGTTCGCCGAGTTTCACAGTACTGTTTCCGCATTTGACTTGAAATTCTCCGTCACAAACATTAATGAAAATTTCCTAAAACTTAGGGATATCTCCTAGTTCTATAACATATAACCTCGCTGCGAGGTGCGTTAACAGTATACCGGAGTCTTGTAAGCAGGACTAGGATATCTCCCTGGTGGCATAGCCCTGACTTAGCAGGTTCTTTGGCAGAAATGTTCGGTCACATTTAGACTTTCTCTCTTTCATAATTCTATATCGTTTGCACTATATGTAACGTGCGACTGCGATATAACATTTTTTACGGTAATCGCGACCATTTTCTTCTGTTTTTATACATTATGGGTAATTTACTGTGTTTCTAGAGTTTTCTCCCAAAAACTCTATCCGTTTTAGTTCCTTTATAAAAAAGAGTATCAATATGTGTACGTAATATCTACATCTATAACTCCAAAGCATAACAGATGAGTAAGCAGTGTTTTTTGCAAGATTTTCCTCTCCATGCCTTTTTGACATTTTTAAACGTAAATCGAACAAATCTTCTATATATCAGTCATGTGTATGTTCGGTTTGATAGGATAAAAGAAACACAATAGTTTGAATGTCGTTTGGTTATGCTTTCTGCCAGAAAAATACAAATAACTTACATTCAGGCGACACTTTTTTACGGTAATGGCGACACTTTTTTACGGGTATAGCGACTGTTTTCTATGGTGAGAGATTTGAACCTGCGATTATTTTTTACGGTAATTAGACATTTTTTTCTACAGGCGAAATATCATTTATCTGACAGAGATCTCATTGGAATGACAATTACTTCTTACAAGTCCCTATGCACACAAATAGTAAAAAATATACAACATCATACTACTTCAAGGGTATAAAGCAAAGGGATAAATGGTCTACATAGTACATAATGATAAGTTGTGTTGTTATACAGATAACCTGCATAGAATCCAAGTTTGAAAATAGGATAATATGAAACAAATTGTCATAAAGAGATGAAATTAACCATCTATATATAAAAGAAAACATGCTACTGTTTCATATCCTTGTTTGAAAATTCTCTGCGGGGTACCTTGTGACGCAAATAGCGCGAAAAAGAGCAGGTCATGCTATATTTTTTTATTTAGTTTCGTATAAAGCTTGAATCAACGAACAAATCGGTATATAACATGCATGGCCAGCAATGTTGGTATGGAAGCTACACGGCATTTTGTTAACATTACGGCTATTTGCGTCACAAGGTACCCCGCAGAGAATTTTCAAATTTTCCCGCGCCAGTCCCCTTTAGGTATCAGACCCCAATTATTTTTTCCTATATATTCCTTTGTAAATCGTACTAATATGACGATTAAATACTCGAATCGCACCACCATTTTTTGCTTGAAACTTTTATATCTGCTAGATAGTATCAAAATAAGCTCAGAAATGGATTCATGCAAAAATCTGTCGCTTAGTAGACTTTTAATATCTTTTTAAACCCGAAAGGGGGTATCTGTGGCTCTAATGTTCTACAATCTATCAGTTCTAGAGCCTCATAACACATCTGTCATTCCGCGATTAGGATGATGCAGTATCATTTAACATGCTAGAATATTTTTTTCAACTCATCTGCGACTCATTGACGTAAAAAACGCATCATCTAGTGTAAAAAGAGTCGTAGATATTAAATGTAAGAAGACGAGGGATTGAAATTATCAGGATTTATTTGCGTGGTCAACGAACATTCAAAATTAATTGTGATCTGTAATCTTTTAGCGGATCGGGAGCTAGGGAAAAAATCCGGGTATCGACATTTTAATTGCACTTATTTTTTACTTATATATATCATATTCAAACAATATACCAAAAGAAAACATAATTGATAGCCAATCACATCTTCTGTCACATTTAAAATAACAGTCCCCCTCACTACAGGTTTTGCTCCAATCAGAACCGGCCTTTTATTGGTCTCTGACCCTTTCGTACTGGTTGCAGAAAAAAATGATATATTTCTGCTATAAAGAACTGATTAACTTGAGCTTCTAATAAATTTTGATATTGGGATTGTTCGTACTTGTTAGATGAAATAAAGATATACTCTAAATTTTTTAATATACAGCATAAAACGATTGTTTTCATTATAAGCTTGGCTTTTTAGCGAACAGGCGCCCTTTAACCAATATTTTCAGTTAAAACATGCATATTTAAACCGAACTAAAATGAATCCGACCCTTTTTAAAAAACTTAGTATACGACCACCTATCATACATTGTGCACTTCAATAAAGAAGATTCCAAACACAAATATTGTTATAATGATCAAAATACTTATCTTTCGTACCGTAGGAATGATCCCGACGCCCTTTCTCTGCCTCGGGCATCCCTGATGAGACATCACTTGTTGAAACGCGCATATGCTGCACTGAAATTTTACAATAGAACATAAATTTCAATATTGACATGAACAACATTGTTAAGTGTCGATGGATTATTACTCTATAGTCAAATTTATTATCCAACATTCTATTCAACAGAAGACATACTCATTCGCTGACTCTGGAAATGTAACAAAAGAAAGACAACTCTAATATTTTAAGTCTATTGAGGCATACAAATGATATGTACATGGGAATCCCCATCGAGTAAATACTGTCTACCTGATCTGTACATCAAAATGTACATCGAGACAATCACCGAATTTGACAGGTTTCCATGGAGCTGTTGCGACGGGTGTTGCATGCAATCAGGAGACGCTGACTCTCCCCTGGCACCTGGTCTCACTTCGGAGTGTTATTAATTCCGGGATTCGCAACCATTCCGATAGGAATTCTCACGATTTGGCCTTGCCTTCTCGACTTTGAGACTGAATAACTGTTAGGTACTTCTTTGATGTTTACTATATCTACTTTAAAGTATGGGCAATACGACTATCATCATCATTTATATGATGGTGATACATTCTGGTCAAGAATAGTGTTATATATTCAGAGAACACTTATACAAAAATGTTTAGATGCTCACCACATGTTATGATATGGTGCACGGTCAGATACAAAATTTTCTGTTTAAGTGTTCTCTGAGTATACGTCTATTCTTGACAAGGAGAGATTACCATCATGTAATTGATAATATGGTCATATAATAAGCCTAAAATAAATTCATATAAAGTAGATTTAGACAGTATTTACCTGGTTAAATCAAAGGGGATTTCCGTGGAAAATTTCATTTGCATATTATGTGATATGCGATCGTGATAAAGCTAGTAATTATTTCTCATAGGGTAATATGGGGACGGGTTATCCGTATTAGGCCTCTTTTTAGGTCAAGGGTACATTTGTGGCCGACTAACATCGTCACTGAGGAAGTTCTATGTTCGATATGGGGAAATGGTAGCACACTATGACGTCCATTTGTCCAGAATCATAAATGATATTCTGACGTAGATTGTGCCATGACATTTGTCTTTCTTTGTGAGAGTTACCGATTGTGACCTTTCTACCGAATTGAAGTGGCGGGTGTTGCATGCAAGCAGGAGATGCTCACTCTTCCTGGGCACCTGATCTCACTCCTTCGCAGGGAGTTCACTTCTCTTCATATGGTAGATTTTCCTATCCTGGTTTTGTATGCCCTTGGTTAGATGATTTTTCGATTAACGATTTTGTTCTTCTTGATAGGGATATGGTTTTTCCATATTTGTCCTCAATTACTCAGTGAAAAAAAATAGAATTGAAACACACGCTAATCACCATGACAGATATTAATAATTTTATCTTTACAAGCAGTACTTTTCTTTCATATCAGTATTAATGATTATCATATACTCTAATTTACGTTACCGTTTAAAAGCTTTCCCATTGGACAAAACGCGGTCACGTGCAATGCGATTAATCGTCGTATTGAACCGGTCATATTGACGCGTTTCCGGTTTTGTGTATTAGAGGAAAACGGTAGTCGGCAGCAAACTGTCTGTTTCTGACATGACTGAGTATGCTATTTGGCAGCATTTTTAATGAAAAAAATAATAATAAAAGATGAAGTGTAAAACATTTTACTAGAATACAAGATGTTTATCTGAATGAAAAAAATGTAAAAGTGAGCAGTGTTAGGGAACAAAACATTGTGGTTACCCTTTAAAGGCCTTTTCTCTTCCAGTTTTCATGTATATGATAAAACAATTATAGCACAGATGATTCGATCTTCGGCCTCGGTCGATATTGGTTTAACCACTCCATAAATCATCATATCGACCTCATCACTGTGCAATAATTGTATAATATTATCCAATCATGGAAGTGCGCTCTTTTACTCCTTGTCAAACTGGCCTCAGAAGGGAAGCGACTCGTTCTAAATAATTACTACCTGCATACTTTTTAAGATTGTCAACTACGTTCATTTTCTTGTCTTTTTTGTTTTATTTTCATGATGAGAAAAAACTTCTACCTAAAAAGAATGCATGATTTATATAATGAAAAAAACTTCTGATATTAAACAAGTATATTTATTTCATATGCACATAAATTTATTCGAATAATCTCCTTAGCGCCCTCCTTCTACCGCTACACCAAGGGGACTGCCCGTTGAATTGGAGACACCATGTTCGCATAATCCATATACGAATGATGGATCGTGCTCAACGGCTACGCCAGCAATGTTTTCAGCTTTTTCACAGTGAAGACCTATAAATATTAGAAAATTCTATCAAATTTTACGTCTTCGAATACATAGCATCATTTAAAAACAGATACTAGTATATTTGCAGCATGGACTAGACATGACATGACATGAACGTTCCTTAATACTCAATGCTACAGTCATTATACATTAATACTTTCTATATAAGTATTTTACTTCTTTAAATAAGTAGTATCACTATCATACGAAACACATAAAAATTATAACAGAAAACTCTTTCCTATGTCTCCGTCATTTTTAGCGTCTGAGTGTCACTTTAAGTGTCGTTATGTGGGGATTTCCTCCTTATCTATTCTAATGGAAAACACTGGTAGAGATGTATCTATACTATTGTGCTGATTTCATGCATAAATGTTTGCCATTTTCATTCGCAAAATCATGGTTTTCTTTTCTGGAACTTACCTTGACTACAGCCGCAGTTACCAAGCTCTTTACCACTCAGGCGACATCAACCCAGGTAAACTTACCATGGCTACAGCCGCAGTTACCAAGCTCTTTACCACTCAGGTAAACTTACCAGAGCTACAGCCCCAGTTACCAAGCTCTGATCATATCACATTGTTTAAATTAAGAATGACGACGGTTAAGTACCCGAAAGGTGCATGTCTGGTCCATGCTGTAAATATGATGCTATTAAATTTCAAGACGTTTTACATCTTTACCACTCAGGTGACATCTACTCGGGTAAACTTACCAGCGCTACACCCGCAGTTACCAAGCTCTTTACCACTCAGGTGACATCTACTCGTGTAAACTTGCAAGGACTACAGCCGCAGTTACCAAGTTCTTTACCAATCGGGTGACATCTACTCAGGTTAACTTACTAGTACCAGGGCTACAGCCGCAGTTACCAAGCTCTTTACCACTCAGGTAACATCGATTCAGGTAAACTTAATAGGGCTATCGCCGCAGTTACCAAGCTCTTTACCACTCAGGTGACATCTACTCAGGTAAACTAAGCAGGGCTACAGCCGCATGCGCAGTTACCAAGTTTTTACCACTCAGGTGATATCTACTCAGGTAAACTTACCAGGGCTACAGCCGCAGTTCCCAAGCTCTTTGCCACTCAGGTGACATCTACTCATGTAAACTCATTACTATGGCTACAGCCGCAGTTACCAAGCTCTTTGCCACGCAGGTGATATTTACTCAGGTAAACTTACCAGGGCTGCAGCCGCAGTTACCAAGCTCTTTACCACTCAGGTGACATTTATTCAGGTATGACAGGAAGCGAGTTGCACAATGTTTGGCGAAGGTGCCGGGGACACAGCATCCGCTGGCACAATCAGCGTCAGATTTACAGTCATCCGAAAATAAGAAAGCCTGTAGAATTACAAACGGATACAGCGTTAAGATCTTTAAACTAGAAGGAGTACATCGGATTCAATGAATCGATAAAAACGGTTATTCGTGTAATGTTAGTACAATTTATAGACTTAATTTTTAGTCCCCTACCGGCTCGCTGGAGGGGACTTACAGTTTCCACCCCGTTTGTCTGTCCGTCTGTCCGTCCGTCTGTCTGTCTGTCCGTCACACTTTAGTTTTTCAGACTTTCTTTCCCTGTCGTTGCATATATTGAACTGATTTTTGGCATGTGAGTTTATCTCAATGTGATACAGATCAACTTCGAGTTTGGTTTCGATTCACCTATTTTTAAGAGAGTTGTGGTCCTTGGACTTAGCAAATTTCATGAAATTCTCAGTTTTCCGGACTTTTCTTCCAAGGTATTGCAGATATTGAAATAATCTTTTATATGTGAATACATTTTAGTGTTATAAAGCTCAACTTTGAGTTTGGTTCCGATTGACTTATTTTACAAGAGTTATGACCCTTGGACAAATTTCATGAAATTCTCAGTTTTCCGGACTTTTCTTGGCTGTTGTTGTAGATATTGAAATATTTTTTTTATATGACTGTGATTATATGTGATTACATCTTAGTGTTATACAGATCATGTTCGAGTTTGGTTTCGATTGACCTATTCTCACAAGAGTTATGGCCCTTGGACTTAGCAAATTTCATGAAATTCTCAGTTTTCCGGACTTTTCTTCCATGGTATTGCAAATATTGAAATCGTTTTTGGTATGTGAATATATCTCAGTGTGATACAAATCAAGTTCGTGTTTCAATTTGATTGACTCATTTCTCCAGGAGTTATGGTCCCTAAACTTGGCAAATTTCATGAACGTCTCAGTTTCCAGTCTTTCATGTCTGTTGTTGTAGATATTGAGCTGGTTTTCGGTATGCAGAAACATTATACATGTACTATGATAAAGAATAAGTTGAAGTTAGGTTTGATTTATTTGTTCTCACAAAAAGTATGGCCTCATAGCAAATTTTATTACATTTTCCTGTTTTCCAGACCTTTTTCTAATACACATATTGAACTTATTTTTATGTTGGATTCATCTTTTGGTGTAAGTAAAGGTCAAGGCAGAGTTGAAGGACATGGATTAATGCCGGTAGGGGACTTATATTGCTTGCGATTCATAATTTTTTAAAACTAAATATCGACATATTTTGAGAAAGAGAATAATTGTTTGCATTCGATATTTGGTTTATTGTTTGACTTTTATGCACTCACTCATTTCCGAAGTAGGATATATCTAAGACTGATAGTAAACAGACATTCTTATCATTTTTTAGTCCATTCCTTTTGTAGATACATTTATATCTTTTGATCCGATGAAAATTAATAAAAAGGCTAATGACTTTTGACGGGAATACTTTTTGTTCTATAGTGTTTTAAAGATATAGGAATTCTTAATCTTTATTAGAGTTAATAATTTAAAAAAAAAAAGGAAATTAATTTACCTCACTGACTGCAATCGCTACACAAACTAATAAAATCTTCATATTCCTGTTGAAACAATGCAAGTCTTGAAGTGAACGGTTTCAGGTAAACGTAGGTATTAGATGACCAGATGGCAGTGTTCCCTCTAGTGATAATACAGGACAAAGATTTCCAGAGACACTGACACCGATAAGTCTGAAATATAGTACAGTCAAATAAAAGGACATTATATCATAAGTTGTCTGTCAGGGTAAAGGGCAACTGCAATATATACACCATATTATATACCTTCTTTGTTACAAAAAATGTTTGAACGATAACAAAGAACAGTTCCTTTACATAGAAATATTGAAGAAAAGAGGGGATCGTATATGTTGAAGTAACATTAAATTTAAAAATTCCACCTCGACCATCGATTTAAGAAATAACAACTAACTAGCTGTGGTTTATTGTCCAGTAATTCCACGAGTCACATGAACCAATCAAATTATCACCGAGCCGCGAAGCGGCGAGGTGATAATTTGATTGGTTCATGTGACGAGTGGATTTACTGGACAATGAATCACGGCTAGCTAGTTGTTATTTCTATTCTAATATAGCACGTGAATGGGCGGCGCTTAGCGCACTGAAAGTTTGTTGGAGATTTTACATCAGGCGAGTTCTATGGTACATATAGGGAGAAATTTTCAAGTCATATTAGAATTGGTATTTCCTATCTAGTAACATATTGAATTGTCAGTATTGAAATGTATGTTCTATTAAGTGCACCATATGCGCATTTCAACAAGTTATTTATCATCAGTGATGCTCGAGGCCGAAAAAGTGGAAATCCAAATGACATGAAATTATGATAAGCGAAAGTCTAAACCTGACATAAAATGTCTGCCAAAAAAAAAACTGCTAAGGACAGAACTACGGTTTAACCGCTACTTTTCCAAATAGCAAGGCAAAAGGCATACCGAAGTTCATAAAAGAATATCATTTTTATATTCATTTGATTCTGTTATCCGTTACATGTTCATCAAATTGTAAAAATGTTCAAGTAAGGGGGGGGGGAGATAAGCAAATTTGGCAAATGAATGCGTCCGAACGTTTGACATAACATAACGGACCAGATGAGTTAATCTATTCTGTTATTCAAATCGCACATTCTGAAAAACCACGTGACCAATTGCTATGCAGAGCAAAGATTTATCATACTTTTCATAGTCTGTGAACATAATCTTTTCAATCAGAGAGCTTTAAAAACTTGTGAAATAAGATGCTTTCCAACAAAAGGTATAAGAATTGGTGAAACATCAAATGGAATGATATGTATATATCTGGGGAGAGTAGGAATACGTTTTTTTATCAGGAGAGAACATTCATTGTTAGTTTCATTTTAAGTTCTAACGATATGACATATTGGTATATATTCTCATACTTTTTGGCCATATTACAATGTTTAGACTGAGGATCACTGACGAGGGTTTAGTACCCGAAACGTGCATGTCTGGTCCATGCTGTAAATTTATCAGGTTTTAAATGATGCTATTGAATTTAAAGACGTTTAACATTTCAACTACTTGGTGAGTGTCACTGCTGGTGGACCAAGAGTCCCCGAGGGCACATGTAGCCAAGTTCGATCAACTTCGGTTGATCGTCTGTCTCTTCAACGCATTTAAAATTTTCTCTTACAAAATCTCTTGAAATTTCTAAAACGTGGGTCCTGTAGCATCATATCCCACCCATTCTGCTACGTCTTTTGGTACATTTTGGACATAATACGTTTCATACTTTTTGGCCATATTACAATGTTTAGACTGAGGATCACTGACGAGGGTTTAGTACCCGAAACGTGCATGTCTGGTCCATGCTGTAAATTTATCAGGTTTTAAATGATGCTATTGAATTTAAAGCCGTTCAACATTTCAACTACTTGGTGAGTGTCACTGCTGGTGGACCAAGAGTCCCCGAGGGCACATGTAGCCAAGTTCGATCAACTTCGGTTGATCGTCTGTCTCTTCAACGCATTTGAAATTTTCTCTTACAAAATCTCTTGAAATTTCTAAAACGTGGGTCCTGTAGCATCATATCCCACCCATTCTGCTACGTCTTTTGGTACATTTTGGACATAATACGTTTCATACTTTTTGGCCATATTACAATGTTTAGACTGAGGATCACTGACGAGGGTTTAGTACCCGAAACGTGCATGTCTGGTCCATGCTGTAAATTTATCAGGTTTTAAATGATGCTATTGAATTTAAAGCCGTTCAACATTTCAACTACTTGGTGAGTGTCACTGCTGGTGGACCAAGAGTCCCCGAGGGCACATGTAGCCAAGTTCGATCAACTTCGGTTGATCGTCTGTCTCTTCAACGCATTTGAAATTTTCTCTTACAAAATCTCTTGAAATTTCTAAAACGTGGGTCCTGTAGCATCATATCCCACCCATTCTGCTACGTCTTTTGGTACATTTTGGACATAATACGTTTCATACTTTTTGGCCATATTACAATGTTTAGACTGAGGATCACTGACGAGGGTTTAGTACCCGAAACGTGCATGTCTGGTCCATGCTGTAAATCTATCAGGTTTTAAATGATGCTATTGAATTTAAAGCCGTTCAACATTTCAACTACTTGGTGAGTGTCACTGCTGGTGGACCAAGAGTCCCCGAGGGCACATGTAGCCAAGTTCGATCAACTTCGGTTGATCGTCTGTCTCTTCAACGCATTTGAAATTTTCTCTTACAAAATCTCTTGAAATTTCTAAAACGTGGGTCCTGTAGCATCATATCCCACCCATTCTGCTACGTCTTTTGGTACATTTTGGACATAATACGTTTCATACTTTTTGGCCATATTACAATGTTTAGACTGAGGATCACTGACGAGGGTTTAGTACCCGAAACGTGCATGTCTGGTCCATGCTGTAAATTTATCAGGTTTTAAATGATGCTATTGAATTTAAAGACGTTTAACATTGTAAATACTATGTCTTTTCAGTCGATCCAAACTATTGATATTTAATTGAAAATTATTAGGACAGTAAGTATCAGATTTAATATTTGTTTGATCGATATTTGTTTGATTAAAATTGACATTTGTTTGAAATTATTCGGACAGTAGATGTCACCGATTTTTCTTTGATTTATTATAGTTGGATGTCAACATCAAAGTAGTACCTAAACAGTCTCAAAGTCGAGAAGGCAAGGCCAAATCGTGAGAATTCTCATCGGAACGGCTGCGAACCCCGGAATGAACAACAATCCGAAGTGTTGTTTAATCCCCACTGGCTGCATTGTTTAGTTTGTTTAATTTCGATTACACTTGTTGCACTCGTATCTATTATTTTCGAAGTTTGAAAATTTCAAACATGAAGTCCTTTGTCATACCAATGAACTTTATGTTTCAAGGTTCCAATGAATTATGAAACTATTGCTCTTGCTTATCACGCTGAAGAGACAGATACACTGAACATACTCTTCACGATGGTCAAGATTAGAGACAATTCTGAAATTGGATTGAATTGAAATTGAAAGTATAAATAATCCTAACGTTGGATCTTAAGTGTCACTGATGAGGATTCGTTACCCGAAACACGTATGTCTTGTACATGTAAGTGCCAGTATTTGGAAATAGTTCTGTCCAGAAAGTTGCTCACTGTCATAGAAGAAAAAATAGAATATGACCATGCGGCCTGATTTATCTAGACGACCATCGTAAATAAGGACAATTCCAGCCATGTATTTGGTATGAAAATGGCAAAGAAAAAGTACATGCACCGAGTCGTTTCTTCTAAGACCGAATTGCAATGTATTTTTAATATTACATTCTATTCTATAGTATGCGTTGTCGAAAAGAAGGCATGGAAGTAGGCCATTATTTGATTTTATCGGAATGCATATTACATTGTATGTAGATCGTTAACTGTTTTCCTTTAACCTCTATTTAGTCTTCACCATAAAGAAAAAGTAATTGCCGAACTGTGCTGCAGACAGCAACTAAGGAGACTTCAGAATTCCAAAAACATCTATACTCAATAATCTTTTAGGTCTCGGAAGTTCCTAACTTGCTCTTAATATAAGAGAATGATTTCAGATACACTTGAAAGGAAAATGAATATTTAAAAAATTCCGATAAGTGCAATGTTTTTTAACAGAAACAAAAAACAAAAAAGTATTTATGCCTTAAGTTATGTCTAAGTGTATCCCCAATTTTATTTTCTGTGTTGTCGGGGAAACTGTTATTTTCTGCATTTGAATATCATGGAATTTCTTCGCTGAAATCTCCTTTTGAAAGATTGATTTGAGGGGATTATAATAAAACCAAACAACAACGGCGCATTCAACAAAACATTGTGATGCACCGAGTGAATTTAGTAAATCATTGTTATTTGAGCGTTTGATTTACGTAGCATGGCATTAAAGAAGGCGTTTTATAACCTGAGAGTTTACAAGAACAGCTGGGTGCCAGAAGACGTATCAATGGAGAAAGAGAGAATTTTATTTTCCTTTCCGATCAATTGAACAAATCGTTCATACATCGAATCATGTAAACGCTCTATAACATTCTTTACAGTTTGAAAATATTTTATTATCACTATATATATATATATATATATATATTATATTAAAACCATGACGATCCATTGGCGGATCTAATTTTTTTTTCAGGGGGGGGGGTTCAAACAGAGGGGGTTCAACCTATGATTTGAAAATTAGTATACGTAAAAAACGGGAAAAACAACATTTTTTTTTAATTTCAGGGGGAGTTCTTGCATCCCCCTCTAGATCCGCGCTTGCAATCTTAAGGTTTAACTTTCAACGTCCGCATCATCAATTTGTAGTTTGGCCCGAAGTAAAGAAACCTTTAAGGTTCATGATCAAGGTAATTCTTATCAAAAGAAGAAATAAACAGGGTCATTTAAATTTAACCCATTAAGAAGATACTTTAGAAACAATTTTGTTAGGAAATAGATAGGGACTGGAAAGAAATTTCAACTATTTTGGAGAAAGAAGTTTATCTTTAGCAGAAAATTCAGTTGTAATTGTAAATGTCTGAGATTGTAGCAAGAGTTTTATGTTTAAATGTTCGCTATTTATAAAGAAACAAAATCATTTTTGTATTTTGAGGGGGGAGGGGTTGTTCTGGGGGTTTGGTGAGGCTTTGTAAAGAACTACATATATTTCAATTAACAACGTTTGTCGCATATATGAAGACTACGATCGTAATTCAATTCAAAAATTGTGAATTTCTATCTTTCATATTTTATTTCATTTTATTTTTAATTCTATTTATATATTTAATTATTTTTCATTTCATTCATTTATAATTATCATTTTATTATTTTTTCGCTTGTTGGTGTTCCTGGTTTTGCCTTTGCTTGCCTTGATTGAAATCGAAGGGTGCTGATCTTTTTTTACAATCTGACCGCCTTTCTCAGCCTGACAAGAGCCTACATTGTAGATTTACAAAAGAAATTCGATTTCATCATTCTATTTATTGATCTATACTAATATCCTTATGTGTTTTGTTTATTTATTCTATACTTATCTACTTTTCTGAATTATCATTTATGATACACATATCTTTAGCTATTGATATCATCTATGATACACTTATCTTTATCTATTGATATCATCTATGATACACTTATCATATCTATTTATTTCATCTATGATACACTTTTCTTTAAGTAAAGGTCCGGGCAGTTGAAAAACCTTAAATTTTTGCAGAACTTTTTTCTCTTGAAATGTGTTCAGATCAGTCTCCATATGAATAGTTCTGAAGGAATTTTCCTCATACATGAATGGTGACGAAAGTTATTAATATAGGGTAGCAAATCTGGTTGAATTATATAGAGAAAACAATTCCACCATAATCATTTATGATTATGAGACGAATGTCTCGCTTCACCATCGCTACCTTGAGAAATGAATATCATATGTTTGATTTGTACCGCATATATGTCTCAAAACAGAAATAAAAAGTTTTGCAAAATTTTTTATGTATCACCCCTGCCTGATTCTTACGTGGACCTATACTTAACTATTGATACTTTTCGTCTATCTTTTTATCTATAGATTTATAAAACATACATCATAAAAGCCTTTTAATTCGTCTATTGATAAATCTATTTCATGTGTATTATTCATACATTTATTCAATCTAATTGCATGTTGTACGAAAAAAAGAGATATAGAGAGTAAGCAAGTCTCCTTGTAAAAAAGGCCGTGAAATCGACTGTGATATTCATTTTTAAAGCAACCTTGCAACAGTAAACACTGCGCACCTGAAAAGTGGGCATTGAAAGTGACTGAAACGCAATGGGTTATGAAAGAAGTGTAATCTCTCATCAATGTTAACATTTCTTGTCAATCTAGAAGATCTACTGTTTGTGCCAAAGATATATACAGTCTCTGACTTGCTCGGAACCATGAGTCACTGAACATTAGAATCGGCCAGATGGAAGAAAAAAAATAAGGAATGCTGATGGTTAACTTAATTTTTTTTTAATGTGAATAATTTCTTAATGGAGCTTATCGAAGCTACCGATCGATATAGAACTTTATACGGTAAAATATGTTTCAATTTTTTGGGAGTTTATCAGTCAAGAGAAAACAAAACAGGCGATGAATGCTTGACAACAGGAACATGTTTTGCGGATGAAAGTCGTCTCTAACATACGTAGGGATACTATAGGATACTTAGGGGACTATCTACCTATACAAGATTAATTAACGTCTGTCATCAATATATGGGAGTTTCACTAATTTATATGGTGACTTTTATGACGATAAGGCCGTTTAACAAACATTTAATACCCTCTTCACAAAAAGACCTATCGGGTTGATTACAAGTTATTTGGGGCACCGAGGGTATGAACGGTCTGAGAAGGCCGGACCGCTGTTTATCACGGGGAACTCTTTTGTGAGGGTCAGATTTATTGTGCCATCTATATGGTAGGACCATTACCGCCATCATAGTTTACGGGTGTCACTAAAATGTAGCAACGCCAGCGACTCGAATCCCCTGATTGGTAAAGCTCAAGAGATGGCTCGGTACATTTTAAAGATGATTCTAAAGATGGATTTTTAATTGCCTTATGAAAAATGAGACGTTGGATACGATTAGCAGCCTATCTTTTCATCGTAACAACTCTGGTAAGATGCTTTCAAATATATATGATATTCATTTACTTATTCAAACACCTGACCACTTCACTCAGTTCATTTATTATCTCAAGAAAGAGAAATTTCAAGTCATGTCTCAGATTAGATATATATTTAACTTTTTAAATTCCCATTTCTATTTGTTTGTACGCTGATCCGTGATTTTTCAATTTCACATCGCGGAGGGGTGTTTGTTTAAAAAGAATTCAAGTGTTCTTCGTTTAAACATTGCTAATGGATTTATTCCTACTTAAAGAACTATCTGAATGAAGCTTTAGAGGAGTTTGACTGAAGGTCAATATATACAATATAATAATCTAGTCTTCTTCAATGTTGTATATACGAAATGGATTGCAATTACGTTGAAACGTGTTTTTATAACTGCTATATAGGATTTGACAGGCGTAAAAGCTGTGAGAAATATCTTGAATATTGCCTCTTGAAAAGGAACCATTGATTTCTAAACCGATTGAACAATATTTTATTCTTGTGACTCTTTTTTCCAAATGTCAAATCCTGATAATAGAGTGGAACAGCTAAAGCAAAGGTTAAAGCAATAATTTTGAAAACGCCCTTTGATTTCCATTTATACTCTGTGCGATTCAACCCAAAGAGAAGTGATATAAAACACAAATGATGTAATTCTGCTCACTTTGTAATATTAAACTTGTTAATGTGTTTGTTAATAGGTAAACACCACACGAGGTATAGGAAAACCGAATGGAACTAATACAATTTTAACAAAAACAGAATGGGAATTTCTGGGATAACGAAACAGTCTGAGAATCCCACAGTTCTTACGTTAAGGTTCCTATTCTTAGATTTTTTTGCCATGCTTTCTTACAATGATGAATTTTTTTGTGCAATATTTATAGGTAAGAGAAAAATATGACCTATATATATCAGAGATCAAGGGCGGCGAACATTATAAGATTGAAGATCGCAACAGTCAGTTCAAAAATTGAAATGGAGTAGGACACAGTCATGAAACATGCATGTTATAGTGCACTAAATTTGACCTATGATGGTCTCCCTCTATAGATGGGGATATGAGGCTTCCGTTTTATCATGTCAAGTACAGATTTAAATTAAAATTGCGGTTTCGAGAACAATTGTATCGATCTTTTAAGTTTTGATTGATGGTTCTTTAAAATGATAATGTCTCGAATTGCATGACAAATTTTCATCAAGTTTAACCTCTCGGTGGGTACTCCAAAATGACACTTTGAAACTTACTTTTGTTAGGCATATTTGACACCTATGACATGTAGTTTAACGGAAAAGTATTTTGTTGAATGAAATCTTGTATACACAAAGTTTCCAGTGTGTTATGAAGTGACATGAATCTATAGGTGTGCTCGAATTGAGAGACAAGAAAAATTAGAACAAAGTAAACAGTAATTTACCCTATATTTATGTTACATCACGCTTACAGATGGTCTTAGTTTTAAGATCAAAAGAATAACACACCTAAAAGGTCCCTTGTGATGTGTAAACTTTGAGGCAGTAGTCTTTTTCATTTAAAATTACCTCTCTTCAGCGAAATTTTTATTTAATTTCTATTTAATTCAAATTATACATATAATAGATACATTTTAATCAACTTTGCTACACACAAACCATGTCGTTGGTCGTTTCTTCTGGTACAGTATCCACGTTGTAAGAATCAATCATATAGATCATCAGAGTAAGTTTCGGCAGTAACAGTTCAAGAGACACGAAATGTCACAGCTCTACTGCCAGAGACTAGCGTTGGGAACAAAAATTGTCAATACAGTCCACCAGATTTGTTTCGGATATTTATAGATGTGTTACTCCAAGCCAAATTATTCAGACGAATGGAGACACGCTTTCATCATTAATTTTTTAGGGAGATCTGTAGCATCAGGACTGGTCCTTTGTCTAAAAACGTTATGTTTATCTTTATTGCATTGGAGCCCAAAAGAGGTACATGTAAGAATGTCTCTCCAAGAGTAATCCTTTTGGACATGCAATCTTGCCCAGAAAATTATCACTTTTGTGTTCTGTACTGTAGTGCCGTGTTGATATGTTAAGTGTGTCGAATTTCTCGACCTTTGTGTTGACATTTGTGTTTGAATGGTTCTCCAAGTGTGGCTTTTCGTGGATTTTATTGTTGGTTTGTTCAGTTCTGCTGAGAACATTGGCAAATTTGGCTTTTTCACTGTGGTCTTGAGCAGGTTTTATTTTAAATTTTGGTCAGTTTTGCTGTAGGCGTTTGCCAATTTGGGACTTTGTTTGGTTCTGTTACATTTGTATATATGGTATTAATGGATTTTATGATTTTGGATTTTAAGGATTTTTATGGATTGAAGGATTTTATGGATTTTATTGTTGGCTTGTTCAGTTCCAATGAGAACATTGGCAAATTTGGCTGTTTCCCTGTGGTCTTGAGCCGTTTTTATTCTAAGTTTTGGTCAGTTTTGCTGTAGGCGTTTGCCAGTATTCGTGTTCCGTTTTGGACTTTGTTTGGTTCAGTTATATATGATATTAAGTTAGTTTGTTGTTCGCTTTAAAATCACTGTGTTCCTCTGATTGATGTTATGTATTGATTCGGGTTTTGGTGAGTATTTGATGACTTTGCATTTGGCTGCAGTTGATTTTTACTATCGGCTTTGACAGACTTTGCAATTGGTTATGTACAGTTGATTGGCTTCATTCAATTTTGCTTTTTTTTTAATTTGATGGATTTTGCTTTTTTACTTGATGGATTTTGCTTAAGGCTTTCGTGGATTTTGCGGTGGTCTTTCGTGAATTTTGCTTAAAGATATTGTGAATTTTGCCGTGGGGTTTGATGAATTTCGCTTACGGTTTCGGCGTATTTATTTTATGAGTGTTTGTTATGGCTTTCATGCTGGCATACTGTAAATTTTTTCAATGTTATGCATCAAATTAGGTTATATCGTAGACCTGTCTTTTTTCGCTTGATTGCAGCCTTTCGAAGCTCTTTTGTCTTTCTTGAAGGCTATCATTCTGGTTGAGCATTGCTTCCCAGATCCAATTTCTTATTATGTAATTTCAATTCCAGTTGATAAATTAATTATAATGTTATAATCAAATTTCTACTTTTAGGTGAACTTAATGAATATCAAAGAACAACAAAGATAAATACCAAATTAATTACCAACAACAGCGATCTTATATCACAGTCAATTCAAAACACTTTATTTGCCATTTCACAGATTCCATGGAATTACAATGGATTTGCTATGCATATTTTTATACTTTGGCACATGTGAATTGTTTATAGGAGATTCTTACTTAAGACATGCATAAATCTATTCTTTTGATCACAGTAACCAAAAATCTACGATATAATCAGGCGATCGGTCTCTATAGCTTACATACATTGTATGTATGTATGTGTTATCAGATCCAGCTGACGCTGTAGAGAGGTTTACGTAGATATCAGCCAATACACTGTCAGATTTTTCTTACCAAGGTGTGAAATATAAGATGTGTTTTGTTTTCAGACCAACCTATCACTTTTCTCGTAATTTTACGAAATGGATTAATCAAGTAAAGAAGCTACACTTTCCAGCTCAAGCGCGAATCTACTGTAGGGAGTTAGGAACAACCAACTTACCTCGAATTAGCTAAAAACAATGCTGATTTTTCCCCGTTTTTTAGGTTTTTTTTTTTTTCAAAATGAAAGGCTTGAACACCCCCCCCCCTGCTTGGATTGCTAGAACCCCCCTACCCTGGATTTTTTTTAGATCCGCTTATGCAGCGTACGGCTTCTTCTACAGCTGTGAGGTCTTTGCTTTAACAAATTAACGTTAGAATATCACAAAAAGATAGTTCAGAAAGATAATGTTCTTCAAGCTTCCGACAATTTTCAAAGGAAAACGTAAATAATGTACTTAGAAAGACAGATCTTAATTAAAGAAATAAAACCTCCGACTCCGATTTCAAGTGTGTGAGATTAGGCACATTGTAAGTAAAACTAGACTCTCCAGATGCAATACGCTTTAATCATTTTCTTTTAATAAATGAATTATGTAATAAGACTATCATTTATACTTATTGCAAAAAATATCTACATGTAAAAAGACGAAATGATTGATTACTCTATGAACTTTGAAAGAAGTTATCAGTGTAAGAATCTGGCTAACATTCGCGCTTATCTTTTGATGATAGTCTTTGTTTCTTCATCAACTAAAACATTCTCGCAATATTAACATCAATTCCGTATAAAATGTTAGATAGGAAGACTGGCTTACCTGAGATATTGAAAATCGACAAGAGGGACTATAAAAGTGACTCTTTCAAAGCCCAATTTTTTTTTTTTTTTTTTTTTTTTCTTGGCTAACTAACAAATCGTCCAGATGTACTTTTGTCAGATCCGAAATGAAATATACCTTTTAATGAATGAAATACTCCTTTTTAAAGCAATGCAAGTTGTTTTCAACACATACATTTCAAGCACATGCGGGCAACATGATTCTAAGGTGTAGAATATCTTAAACGCCAGGTAGTATTTTACAAATAGGTTTTAATATATATACTCTATGAATCGCGTGTCTCTGATTTAAGTATCGCCTTTGTTATTAAAAGAATCAGAATAACTCTTCAAATTTATTTGTCATTATATTTTTTCATTAATGACCTAAATTTGTATTCATTCTCTTAAAATGACAAGTATTGTGGAAAATAGTCAATCAGTTCAACTTACAGATACTATGAAATTTAAAGGAAACACATATAAAAAAACTTAAACACTCAAATACCACAAAATTTCTGCCTCTTGATGTTTTGCATTGTCGTTTCAGGAATGTCAGCGAAATTACAGCAGATTCAAAAGTTCTTTCAGAGGGAATTAATTGTATATTTTTGGTAACGTTCCTTCCGTCTGAAAGGGGCCGAAAATTTGTGTATTTAAGTGTTTGTGTTTTTATTGAACCATTCTTTCCCTTCGGAAGAACATTCAAATCTGATGCAAAACAAAAATAGTGATAAAAACGTTGAAATAATATAGTTCTAAGTACTTCCTAAATATGATATCTTATTTCATACAAGGCACTAAGGCACGGTCCATTTGATATTCTGGGGGGGGGGGGGGGGGGGGGGGGCTTGGGGTTTTTTTCGAAAAAAATAATTTTGCTCTTAATTTTGATGAAAATAATAAATTTGCTTATGGTGTGACAGAAAAAAAATAATCTTGCTCTTACAAATAATCTGAATTTGAAGAATTACCATAAAATTTCGCTAAAATTCTTGAAAATTTTCCAGCTCGCTTCGCTCGCCGCAGTTTTCAAGTTGTATCAAAAAATTTTTGGCTCGCTTCGCTCGCCATAGTTTTCTATCAAAACATTATTTACTAATAGCAAACTTCATATATTTGAAGATATCAAAAGTTATACATGTATGTGAATGGAAAGGGGCTAAATATATTATAAATATTTATGTATTGCTATTTTTCCATGTTGCATGTATCCCATAGAGTCTAACTTTATGTTCTTGTAAGCTTGGAAGGAGAACTTCAGTTATTCACCAATTAATTTACAATTCTTAGCAACATTTAAAAATTTGTCTAGGAGACCTTCCCCTCAGACCTTTTTATACATGTTATATACATGTACCTTATATAAAATATTGAGAATTGTATTGTAAAAATCTTTCATCTCTCTGTTTAAAAGGGAATTGCCTTGAATAAGAATAAATTAATATATTAATATTTAGAGTTTTGAGTTAAAATATTAACAATTTCTATTGATAAAACACAAACATTCTTGATATGCGCATCACCTTGTTAAAAAAAAATTTCCTTGCTCCAACTTTGCAAGAAAAAAATAATTTTGCCCCGGTCCGGGGCGAAAAAAATAATCTTGCTCCGACAAAAAACCCAAGCCCCCCCCCCCCCCTGAATATCAAATGGACCATGCCTAAAAAGAGGGCATGGATCTCGTTGGTCCGAGGTCTTCAACCTTTTCTGTTTAGTCCGCTGTGGTTATTTTGGATGCTTAGATAGACATGCCGATCAAATGTTACGTACTGATTTTTGTTTTTATTTCACCTGCAAAACATTTTGCAAGCTGTCGTAATCTTGCTGATAAAGTTCATCAAAACTATGTAGGTGGGAACGAACATTTTTACATAAAAAATACTTAGTCAATTTGCATGAAGCTTCTTTTCCAGATTCCCAAAATACCAGCACGTCCTTTTTATTTCAGATTTTCCAAGTACATGCAGATTATTGGTCGATATGGACAGGGTGGAGCGAATGTTCCCGAACGTGTGATGGTGGCGCTACCTTCCAATTGAGAAGGTGTATCAGGAGCAGACGATTCGCAAAATCTTGTCAGGGGGAGACAATTCGTTATGCTACTTGCAATAATGAGGTTTGTTTCACAAAAATACAACATCTCCTATCTTGGTTAGGAGGGGGGGGGTGGTTTTTTTATTCCTGTTTTTTTTTTGGGGGGGGGGACTTTTTTATTTTAGCAATTCTGGTTTGGTTTTGTTTTTTGATTGAAAAATTGAATAAAGTCAAAGACCCAGACATATAAGTAGTTCTATTAGTATAGACATGATAACCCGCAATTGGTTATCACTTGCAGTAATGTGTTACCTTGATGCCCATCACCTGTACTCTATACCCCACTTATAGTGACTTAAGGCTACTTGTGTGTCTCGTATTGGCATGACTAAGTAGACCGTACCCTAACAAATTGTCTGCCAAACCCCCGTGTCAGGCACATCAAGGGGATTATAATGATTCCCTTCATATACCTGAGTGTCAGTATATATCAAAGTATAACAGCAACTGGCCGGGGTTAATGGCATCTCGGTCTCTAATTAGAGGCAAACATCTATCAAGAGGAAATTCTAGGGCGTTCAGAACACCTTGTATAAAGTCAGATCAAATTCTTGACATAAATCACAAGGCCTCAATATACACAGAAAAGAAAACAAAATAATACGAGAAAGCATACTATCCAGTTCACATTTTATCGGCTCTTACTGTAAATAATGTGTTTAACAAGACAGGCCTCTCGAGGCATTTAAAATTTTTGAACGATTTGAAAGAAAAAAATCGTAAAATTCGTTCTGGAATTCTGACATCTTCAATGAAGAGATATTAAAAGTTTGAAAGTCTCCACATGAGGAAGTTATTTCAAGAGAAAAAGCTACAAAATGATTTTTTTTTTTTCATTTCATGTTTCGAAAATCAGTGGCGCCATCTTCACTCGATTTTTGAATTTTATCAGTTGCCTTACTTTTTAATCGTTTGGGAGATTTTCTTTAGCGGTTACGTTTACTCATGTGTTTGTTTTCAACATGTGTTTCATTGTGGTCATTACAATGGACTTGTTCGGGGGGGGGGGGGTTAAAAAGTATCAGACTAGGCATATTTACCCTCCTTTCTTTTACTCCTACCCTTTCCATTTCAAAGGCATTTGGGTTGTCATATTGACACATTTTATGTACATGTACTCAAAGGCGTCGTCAATAAAAGAAAATAACAATGTTCCATTTTCATCACTATTTTTTCATCATACAACCACAATTTCTTTGTCCTTCCCTCCAGCCGTGTGACCTTGCCGTGGACTTCCGCGCGTCGCAGTGTTCTGCCCACGACTCTGAACCCTACTCGGGAAGGTACATAACGTGGATCCCTTACCTAGATACCACCAGTCCGTGTGCCCTGTACTGTCAGCCAGTGGGAGAGAAGCTCGTCCATCTCTTTGCTCCCAAGGTACTCGATGGAACTCGGTGTGGAAACAACAGTCTGAACATGTGCATCAATGGAAAATGTTGGGTATATAATCGTTCTCTTATAAATAATAATATAGAATACAATAAATACTTGTAAAGATTATTTCTTGCTCATTCAGTTGGCGACCTCATGCTTATATTGAGAAATCGAATCATAATGTTGCAACCTCTCTGAAAATTTCAGCCGGTTGGTTGCGATCACGTATTAGGTTCCACAAAAAGGATGGACAAATGTGGGATATGCGGAGGAACAGATACCTGTGAGCGTGACACAACAACTGGAATCCACAGATACATGTGGGATACCGCGGGCTACAGCCAATGCTCGGCCACCTGTGGTGTAGGTAACATCTTTATTCATATATACATTAGTTTGGCTTCTTTGTAAACACAATCACTTTTTTTCTACTGTAAAAATGCCAGAATGGGATATGAAAAATATGTATCATCTGTCTCTCAAACAGGATTCCAAGTGCTAGTGGTAGTATGCAGGGACAAATTGACAAATGTGATCGTGCGTGAAGAGAGCTGCTTGGACCGTAAACCGGATTCCCACACCATTGAATGTCATCATCGCGTTTGTTATAACACGTAATGTATTTTATAATATATCTGGATATTTCAAAATCTTGAAATTCCAGTACCTTCATTTATTTTACGTCATATTTATAATTTCTTTGAAATACTGCAACAATATAATTGAATTTCATGAGTGATATGTTGAATTTATTAGGACTGTTTTGTTTCGATGGATGGTTGGACCTTGGCGAGATTGTACACAGACATGTGGGGGAGGATTCTCAGTGGAGGATCGTAAGATGTGTACAAACATTCCTAGATGGCACGCAGCAAATCGTTCGATGGCGAATTCTGCTCCAAGCATGCGCCGTCCAGGCGGAAGTCGTGTAATAATCAAATCTGCCCGACATGGTACGCCGGACAGTGGACGCCGGTGAGTGCTAGTTGTGATACGAACAGATAAAAATTATATATAAGGATATCGAAGGGATCTCCAGCAATTCTACACTGTATTGACCGCAGCGTAACACACCCGCATGATGCAACAAAAATAACTTAAGCAAACAACCAGGGACAACAAGGCACAAAACAATACACACAACAAATGGTCAAACAGACGATCAAAGCAGAAAAACCAGAGCATGAAACACAGCTTGAAAGACCAATGAGCACCAGCTAGGCGTTGACTTTGGAATGTCATTCGTTTGTCACTGTCATTTGTCAAAATAATAGATTTTAATAATATAATATTAGACATTTCTTTTGTTATAATTGCTTTCGTTTCGTTTCGTTGGAATTGTTGTGTATTTCTTTGACCTCAGATCATTAAAAAAAAACTTAAATATGACAATACTCTTGTCTTTTTGAACACTTTCTTCTTAGTGTGGAGTCACGTGTGGTAGCGGCATCCAGACAAGGGATGTTGTTTGTCGCCATGTTGGGGATGAGTACTGTGATAAGAAGGTCCGACCCAGAACTCTCAAAAACTGCTCAACTCACATTCCCTGTTTTGACCAAAATGGTATGCAGTATTATTATTCAATGTATATAAACTGAGTTCTCCCATAATAAGATTTTTGTGTCATCTATTAAAACTAAATCATCAGATGACATAAAAACCATATACTAGTACTAGTGTGCATGGTTTTTTGTTTCTATTTCTTCCATTGCTTTAATGAACATCTTTTGCGTAAATTCATTATTCTGCATGTTTTCTAGGACATTATGTACAGTTTACTTTTTGAACTTCCTCTTCTTTTTGTTTTATAATTTTCATCTTAAGAATGCGCTTTAATCTAGTAGTTTTTATGTACGTGCGTCATAGCATGCATTTTCTTAAACCGCGATAATTTTGCATTTTGATAATTGCTTTTTTAAGTGTTGATGCATTTTTTTATGTTCTATTGCAAGATGCCGGTTATGCTGAGTTTTACCGACAAGGTATGTGCATGCATTAATTAATGCTCATTTGTTAATTAACGTGATGTTAGATTAATACAGTTGCGCAACTTGCATGTTAGGCTCAAAATTTAAAACGAGATAATATAATCAGAGCTTCCACGCAATTAATCCGGTGAAATTTGGGAATTTATTATACAACTTGCATGTGGAACTCAAACTGTAAGAAAGATGAATTAAGATATGAGAATATTTTCATGGTATTTATACAGTATGAAAAATGTTCCTGATTTTTCCTGGTTTTGGGTTGTTATAGATATTCAAGAAGTCATGACTGATGACAAAGCCAAAGGAACATCGGATAAACAGTCGGTTATCACTGATGGCAGATTTGCAAAAGAATACATCACGTCTCCTCGGTAAATCCTTCCTTAATCTTCAAAAATATAATTTTATACATAGTCTCGTAGGAAATATAGATTGTCGACAAAGTTAAAGAAGAGGGACAATTTTTTTTTCAAGAGGACAACGTTGCAATGACCATGCACAGAGAAACATATATATATGCGCAACCAACCTTGCATTGTTATTAGCTTTAAGACATAATTTTAAAAGAGAACAAAAGAAACAAAAACTGTGAAGAGAATATTGAAGATTAGATACTAATACAAGAGGTAAGGTAGTGTACACATCCTCTTTGAAAACATCCCATTACTGAGAACACGTTGATAAAGAAAGCATCTCATAAGAACTAGGTGATAAAAGATTATACGATTCTATACATTTCCCAGACATTTTGTTTTTCTTGATAGACTATTCCTATGTTTTCCCATATAGATTTGTAGTAAGTAAATGGGGACCTTGCAGCGCATCTTGTGGACAAGGTACAAAGTGGCGATTTGTCCGCTGTAAAGTGTACCTGCCATTTTCGAACAAGGATTCGCTGACGGACCTCGCAGATTCAGAATGTAGCGGTAATGTATACAATTCATTGTCTTGAGATTTCTTCAACTGTTTTTTTTTCCAATATTCAATTCTTTTTATTGTTTACATTAAAATGAATGTTTACATGCATTTGTAAAATCTACAAAAGTTTAAGATTCGTATCAATTTAAGATTTTTTACGACAAACAGTAGAAATTCAAAGCGTTGTTTTTCTTACAGGCGACAAGCCGGTAGAGAGTTTATTATGTGATTCAGAGCCATGTTATGAACAGTACGAGTACAGGGCCATTGGCTTCACCGCCTGTAGTCGTAGCTGTTTAGGAGGTACTCACATTTTAATGGCAGTTTTTTCCTGTAAAGATTCTTGGTAACTGCATGATGAAACCTATTATAAAGTTTTTTTTCCAAATATGTGAGGGCTACTCCTTAAAGACTATGCACAGACCGATCGAACATGCATTTGTCGGAACATCGCTGCAATAATCAATTGATAAGCTTTTTAAAAATGAAAAACTTCTAGCAAATTCAGTAAAACCACCTAATATGTTCAGATTCTAATCAACATCGTATACTTGATTTCAAAGGTGTCCAGGAGACTATAGTGAGATGTGTCCACAAAGAAAACGGTACAGTCATGGAAGACTTCTTATGTGGCGACAAAAGTCCTCCGCCTATCGCCAGGAGAATATGTAATGACATCATTTGTCCACAAAGGTGAGATCCTTCGTAATATTTAATCCTTCTTGGAGAGAATTCTTTCTTCGATAGCAATGCACATAAAAACTGATTATTTTTTCTCAGATGGAAAGTTAGTGATTTTGGAGCATGCTCTGTAACTTGCGGAAGTGGCACCATGATTAGAGGCGTTGAATGTATACAAGAATTTGCTTCCGGTTACCAGAATGTTATTCGACTTCCGGATTACATGTGTGAGCAGCCAGTACCCGCACGGGCACGGATCTGCTTCCGGGAGGAGTGTAAAGCGGAATGGTCAGTCGGAAATTGGTCTGAGGTAGAGTTTCTTAATTAATATTAGCGAAAGAGACTGAAATTTTCCAAAATTTGAACATTGTGTACACCGTTGTACATTTTTAAATAAATCGATAGCTTGAAATTTGCTTTATAAAATCCATTGATAAACTTTGTGAAAACCATTTACATTAAAACTAAACTGAAATTGTGATTTGATACTAACCGTATTGTGACTTGTGTTTATGTTGTAGTGTACAGCGACGTGTGGATCAGGTATCACCATTCGGGATGTGTTTTGCACCAGAGTATTATCCCTTGGCTTAACCATGAACGTGACATTGAAAGAATGTGACCTTTCTTTAAAGCCTGAAGCAACGAAGATGTGCAACAACCGGAAGTGTCCAAAACCGAAGATCAAAGCGCTGGACATCAAGTTTTTCCAGTTAGACAAAATGAAGAAAGTGAAATTAACGATAGGGATGAATGCAGACATCCTTCCAGACACAACTATTGTTCTGAAATGTCCAACTAGAGGACTGAATCCATATCATATACAGTGGTATAAAAATGGCGTTCTTATTCAACCCACGATAGGCAAAAGAATCAAAGTAAATAGTAAAATGCATTTGAAAATAAAGCGGAGTTTGCCGATCGTTGACGATGGGATTTATTCCTGCAAAGTGGGATCGTTAATGGCAAGTTCCACTATTTCATACAGTAATGTATATGACATATTTTCCGCAACTTTGATGCGGAAACGTTTTATTTCCGGTTCCGGTCCCGCAAAATTGATACAACGTGACTTGGGTTTAGGAAGTCTCACACAAAGAGACCCCGTGTCCAGAAGGCGACGACCGTTGCGTCTTGTTGAAGGACCCTGGAATCCTTGCTCCGCTACGTGTGGGGGAGGACTCCAATCTAGAAATGTTAGCTGTGAAATTATAACTCAGGACTATTATGAAGTATTTCCGGTACGGTACTGTACAAAAGCAGGATACATGGAACCTACTCTTATTCAGAGCTGTAATACTCATCCTTGTGTTGAATGGAAAACAAGCAATTGGTCAGAGGTAAAAATCTGTTAATAGTTTTCATTCTTTCAGATATTTACATAACTCTCCGAGGCATCGTCGGAAACCAATGCACCGTTTATAGCGCTGCGATCATACGTAGTTCAGTGGAGTTTCGGACGATGTCTGCTTGGGTACCAAAATGACAAGGATTCGGATATTTCAGTAGGACAAATTGTTAAGGGGGTTTGGTTGTTAAAGAATTTATTAAGGGTCGTTATGGGTTACTCTATAGATATTAATTCAGTAATCAGTATTTTTTTAGGAAACTGATGGTGAAAATCATCATTCAGTTTGTCCTATGTTCTCATTTCAGTGTTCTCTACAGACATGCGTACGCAACATGTTCTCTTACCAGAGCCGTGACGTAGACTGTGTCATGCAACACAGCAATATAACTCTCAATACCTCAGAATGTGACCAACTTGGGGCCATGCCACCCTCGGAGAAGGAATGCGTCAATGAGAATTGTATGGCCTTATGGAATGTGTCCAAGTGGACAGAGGTAGGTCATAGTCTGTGGTCACTCTTATCGACGTCAGTGTTTAGGCGATGTCATCTTCAAAAAGTATTTTATATGATTAGAACAATATTTCATTAGTAGATAACCGTTTGACATTGTGGCATATATACTTTATTGACTAAAACGAGATAGCCACATTCCGATAGTTTGATAATTACTGATAAAAAGATATACAAAAAATGTACTATCTACTAGTATAAATTGAAAACTTGTTTTCGTTTTCTTTTTTAATAAGTGCATAGGAAAATGTGGAACCAAGGGATTCAAATCTCGCATGCTGAATTGTATATGGTCAAAGACTGGGTTACCTGCAGGAAGACTGTGTGATCCCTTAAAGCGACCCATAACAACTAAAAACTGTCATGTAAAACCATGTAGTGAAGGTTTGCACAATTTTATACTACGAGATTGTTCTAAGCATTCCAAATACACGGGAATAAGACTCCGACGTTAATTTCCATTCTGACTTTTCAAAATATCTTTCATATAAACTGATTTTACTTTTTCGTATAGACCGAAATAGAGAATATTTTTGTGTCTTGGTTTTGATCCATTCAGACATATAATTTTTTTTTCCATTTCAGCCTGCATCGACAAATCTAAATATTGCAGCGTTGTAAAATTACTTGACTTTTGTCGCCTTGTGAACTTTTCGAGGAATTGCTGTGTATCGTGCGGGGGACAGTCCTCTGGGGACAATAAATACGCACGGAGGAAGAGGAGGAAACTCGCTGTCTGACATAACTAAAAATAAAATCTATGATATTATATAATCAAATGTTTGAATTGCATAAATTTTATGTTATTTTGTTTTATTTGTGATATGTTGATGCATCGTTCTTTTGTTCATGTGTTGAATTTTAGTCACTTTTTTTCATTATTGAAAGCGCTAAATTGTATGTATGTATTTGTGTTGGTCATATTTCATTTCAAATCATATAGAATAAGTAGAATAGGATCTGGAACTCTGTGTGAGAGCATCTTCATAAACCACGGATCCGATACGTCTTAGCCGAAGATAATGACGGTTAGGACGTAAAGGATCCGCAGTTAATTTATGAAGATGGTGTGAGAGAAAAGTCAGAAGATAATCACATGTGCCTTAGTTTATGATATTATACTTACACTTTGAACAAATAAATCATTGTTTTGTCCTAAAGCTTTATTAAATTGATGTATATATATAAAACTAAGGAGATATAGTTTTAGCTGTGAGCAGCTTTACAAAAACCATATCCCGCCTTGCTCAGCTGTACGTCCACGGCATGGAGTGGGTCATCGGTGGCGTCCGTGGATGACAAGTGTAACGCTTCACACGTGTATCCTGTATTAATTTGAAAAACATATATGTATATCACATGATTTACTATCCCCCCAAAACGGGTTGCTAAATACTTTAATATTACCAATATTGAGGAGACCACACGCCGCGCTGACACTCCGATGGAATCGTGATGACGACGAAGAAAATGGTTACTGAATCATTGTTACCGTCATAAATTATTTTTTATTGATGATCGACAGAATTCATATTACCTTCCTCTGAAGTTCTCCATCTCTTGAGAATCTTGGATGATATTTGAAATATCAAGACACCGATGATATATTATCGGATTTAAAGAAAAAAAAACCCCACACAAATGGCTATGTGGAGAGATAGAATACTTAGGAAATAGAATGAGCTACCTGGTTTACAGTTACAAGGATAGAGATGGTGTGTGTGGCCAGTCAGATGACAGGGCTGGGAGCTGTTCTGATAAGCATGACAGTGTCGTCCGTGGATGTCTGCTCCACAACAGTGGGTATTGGGACAATCAGAATCTGATGTGCATACAATTTTGTCTTGGAGGAGGAACCCCTACATAGAGAGTATTACATGTACGCTGTGGTAGTTTATTCGCCAAATGAAACACTAACTACAATGGCAGATTAAAGGACATGCACAAAATGTCACTGGTCATACATTCTATATATAATTTGTAAATATATAGTGATATGGTTGATTTTAAGAACAATTGAAAACCTAGCCTTCCTCAAAATCAAGATACCAACTTACAGGTACATTGTATCCTCTACTATCACACCCAAATACTCCGATTTTTTTTCTTGGGAACATCTATGTAAATGTTTCTATCCAAAGATAACTTTAAAACAAGAGGCTCAAGGGGGCCACATCGCTCACCTGAGTTGCAAACAAAAGAATGATAGTTGACAATTTGGTAGAGGACCTTGAGTACTTGCTTCCAGTAAGGTTTCGTTAAATTCTGTGTAGCAGTTTCAGAGGAGATGTGTCATCCAATCAGAGTCCTCGGCGGCCATATTTTTTTGACCGGTCGGCCTGAAAAAACACAAACTTGGTAAAGGACCTTGAGTACTTACTTTCTGTAAGGTTTCATGAAATTCTGTGCAGCGGTTGCAAAGGAGAATTCCAAAATGTGTTATCTAATCAGAGCCCTCGGCGGCCATATTTGTTGACCGATCGGCACGAAAAACACAAACTTGGCAGAGGACCTTGAGCACTTGCTTCCTGTAAGGTTTCATAAAATTCTGTGCAGCGTTTGCAGAGGAGATGTCAAAAATGTGTCAGTCAATCGGAGCCCACGGTGGCCATATTTGCGAAACGATCGGCACGAAAAACACAAACTTGGTAGAGGACCTTGAGTACTTGGTTCCTGTAAGGGTTCGTGAAATTATGTACAGCGGTTGCAAAGGAGATTTCCAAAATGTGTCATCCAATCAGAGCCCTCGGTGGCCATATTTGTTGACCGATCGGCACGAAAAACACAAACTTGGTAGAGGACCTTGAGTACTTGGTTCCTGTAAGGATTCATAAAATTCTGTGCAGCGGTAGCAGAGGAGATGTCAAAAATGTGTCAGCCAATCAGAGCCCTCGATGGCCATATTTGTGAAACGATCGACTCGAAAAACACAAACTTGGTAGAGGACCTTGAGTACTTGGTTCCTGTAAGGTTTTATGAAATTCCGTGCAGCGGTTGCAAAGGGGATGTCAAAAATGTGTCAGCCAATCAGAGCCCTGAGCGGCCATATTTGTTGACCGATCGGCACGAAAAACACAAACTTCGCAGAGGACCTTGAGTTCTTGCTTCTTGTAAGGTTTCGTGAAATTCCGTAAAGCGGTTGCAGAGGAGATGTCGTAAATGTTAAAAGTTTACGCCGGACGGACGGCGCGCTATGACAATAGCTCACTTGAGCTTCGCTCAGGTGAGCCAAAAAAAAAAAACGTGTACCGAACTCTGCAGTTCTGTGCAGAATGGTATTTTTTTTATTCAAATGGCTATATGTAGAGACGAGTAGAGGAAACTTCGTGTAAAATAGCAGAAATTTTCTTTTCTGACGTTTAATTAATGAAACAAATCAAAAGATAAACAATAAAAGTTTACCTGAACTATTGCAACTGAGATGATTGCGAACAAAGTGAGTTTAATCATGTTTGTTGAAAATGGCCGAGACACAACGCGGAATTTTTCTTGCGAAGAGTGTCACAGAACGAGCAGACTGTGGTATAAGATAAGATTGATAGATAAAAGCGGAATAGGTTAATCAGTCTTAAAAGTGCGAAGTAAAATTTAGAGCGTTTTACTAGAAATTGTACAACTGTCAAGGTTGTGAAATACTAATCCTTACTTTACATTTCAAAAGGGTAACGATTTGGAATACCTCCGTCATTAGAGAAAGAGACGTGCGTCTGACACAATAGAATATAACACAAACAGATCATGAATAGTACATAGCATTGTCCTTCTTTTAACAACACAATCTTAAAGCAAGATGTCGGATTTATATGGGTGCTTATATATATTGTGCACCCTCTTTGCGAATTTGACTTTATACAAAACCACAGAAAAAACAGGATATGAATCATTTGATGACCCGCATCTCGATCATTACAAAATCAAATTTATACCCCAGAGTTGGTAACCCCGTTTTTGGTCCTCGAGCTAACAAAGTCATTGGTGCTAATTATACCATTCTTGTCCTCTGCTTGAAATCGCGAAAGCGCGGGGAAATTAAAACTGGTTCGTCTGTCTGTATGTCTGTCTGTCTCTCAGTCACAAGAACTTTAAACTTGAGCATAACGTTTGAATGGTTAATGATAGGGCTTTCATATTCCACAGGATCGCTCGATGCCAACGATCCACAAGTATATCTGCCTCTACTTTCCTTTAATTATATATAGAGAGATGTGAAGGGGCGGGTGTCATTGAAGGTTGTTGGCATCGAGCTCCTGTGGTGTATTAGGGCTTTGATATTTTACATGTGTATTCATTATGACCAGACCTATCTGTGGATAGCAAAATTTTTGACCTCATCACCTTGACCTTTGACCTACTTCAAAAAAGTTTAACCTTTGACATAAATGTTATATTGTAAGTGATCGGGCTTTCATATTTCACATACGTATTACTTGTGACAAGACCTTTTCGCAGATACCAAAACATTTGACCTCATGACCTTGACCTTGGAGTTTGACCTACTTATATCAAACTATAACCTTGGGCATAACTTTTGAATGGTAAGTGATACGGTTTTCATAATTCACATGTGTATTCCTTGTAACTGGACCATTCCGCAGAAACCAAAATTTTTGACATTGTGACCTTGACCTTTGTCCTAGTTTAAAAAAAACCTTAAACCTTGGGTAATTTACTGTTGAGCGGTAATTGATATGGCTTTCATATTTTACATGTATTGATTCCTTGTAACAAGACCTATCCCTTAAATTGGTATGAATGTTTAACTTGACTTTGGAGTTTAACAAACACATGAGATATATTATCAAAACTTGATGTGGCGGGGATCTGTAAGTATTTCTTTAAAAACAAACACCCAAAAGCGGGGGAGCACAATTCCTTGAATTTGATTTTCTAAATTGAAATCCGTAAATCATTTACCAAACAAAACAAAGTTATCACGAAAGAACATTAAGCATGGTACTAGACTCATAAACACGTACAGTTTTGTATAGCCATATTCAGCATTGCATGCGCACTAACCAACAGGGACAACAGGACTCCATAATGGGCGCTGCCTAAATCTCTGTAATGAAATTGATATTTTCTATGTGTCTAAGAAAGGAGTGTTTTATTTTATTTCTCTTTTATCTTTTTGGTGAGTAGTATGTGTATGTTTGAGCATATAAGTATCTATGGTAGCTACGCCAGTGATAACATGAGCCCAAGAAAGTAGGGTATCTCCAACAAGACTCGACTGCAGCTTCCACGTCAAAACATCAGAACACCCCCCCCCCCCCCAAGTAAAAACACAGAGAAGACATCAATAGCAAGAGACACAAAAGGGACAAGGAACACCAAATGCGACATCAAAACACCAAGCACAAAAGACTACACATATAAACCAACGAGAGCAATTGGCATTTGGTGCCGACTCATCTGCCATGTTCAAGAATATATATATTAATTTTCTTATTTATCGCATTAACACTGAAAGTACGATTTTATTTGTCCTGATGATATTCAGATATTCATTACTGAAATTTCTATTCACAATTTTTCTTTTTCTCGGCGTTTTTTATTCAAATATCACATACATGTATACCTAGTTACATGTACATACAAACATGTATATGATGCAAGTTATAGTATCTAAGCCAATAAGGGAGCTTATCTCTCGGTGTACATATTATCAAAAAGAAAACGAGTAGTAATCATCTGTTGCTTTATGTATATATAATATTTTCGTAAATAATTAGCCCAGTCTAAAAATAGAATAAAACGTGATAATTTTTCAAGTTTTTGACAAATTGTCGATGAGAAACGTAATATCTAAAAACTGCTAATGGCAGTAGATCTATACACTCTTTAATGCATATTTATATTCATATGATGGGTTCCCCATTATTTCAAAAGATTTTAATGTGACATATATTTTCCATAAATTCAAGAAAAACGCTGAAATTTAATTTCTGCAAGTTTCAGTGAAATTACCTTGAAATGAAACCATATGACCTTGAAATGTTTTCAGAATAGTAATGTTTGCTTATAAGGCTATAGTATACACAGGGACGTATATAAAAACTTACATGTATATACGTCCCTGGTGTACATAACCGGTATCTTTTCGGTTGCAGACAATTTTAAAATCGTTAAGCATAAACGAAGATGAATATTTGGTCCCTAGACCTTACATAGAATAAGTATTAAAGTAAGGAAACGTTTTGTGCTTAAAAAAAACAAAAACAAAAACATGCATATCATGTTGCTACAAGCCCCCCCCCCCCCCCCCTCCCCCTCTTCCAAGCTGAATCTGCTGGTACTATTTCCATTTGTTTATATTTAGAAATGGGGATATTGCAAAGGCATCTAGTTCTCTTTGTTTAAACAACGAAATAAAATATATTTTGATCTTCCACACAAAAAATCGAAACAGGAATAGATAACTCCATGAAATAAGCAGATGAAATTTAGAGTTATATTCTCCTTAACAATTTCCGCCTCCACGTCATTTCCAAGATGTTGTAAGAGCTATTTTTAGGTCCTGGAAATCGAAATTTTGTGCAATTTGAAACAAATTGATATTCAGGTAAATCGTCTAATCTCACGCTATTTCATATCATAACTTTAAGAGTTGAACACCTGCAATAACAAAGAGAGGTAGATCGGGTGTATAAAATGATAAATGAAAAGAATGTAATATTTCCTACATGGTAACGTAGTAAATAAACAAGGAAATAACGCGCCTGTGCGTGAACGCCCATTTTATATTTACGCCAAGTTCCACGTGGAACTGAATGATTTTTTTCATTCCAACACTTTACAGGGTGACGTGGTCGTGGATGACACATTGCGTTGTGAGCTGTTAGCCTGGGAAAATCCAAAAATAAACTTGACACCGTAAACAAAGAAAATGGCGGTGGAAAATGACCCCATAGATGTTCTAGAAATGCTGTTTGATAAGAATGAAGGACTGTTAAAAGAAGAAGTTTCAGATCTGCCTACGATTGATTTTGTAAGTATGGAGGATGTTGGAAGTCTGCTTCTAGAAATAACATTATAGTCATTCAATCAAAACAATTTTCCTCTACTATGTTTACATGTTGCATGTGTAAATTGCTTTTCACTTTCAGTCTTTATACATTTATGTCTCACCAAACATTGTATATTTATCAACTAACTAGCTATTCTCAAATCTTCATCTCAGCCTTATGACATGAACAAAATTTCTTACTTTTGTCAAGTTTGCATATTTGATTTTGTTTATATTTGCAAATCTAATAGTATTGCATCATTTACTCCACATAGTATTTAATGACATCATGACAGAATGTTTTGGACCAATAGACTTTTACCACATCAGATTAAGTTTGTATCTAACACATGCTGTATGAGTCACATTTTGTATTGCAAACACCATAACTTGAAATGTTGCCATGAGGATAGAAGTAATCTGGTGAACTTGGAGAACTTAATTGACGCATGGTGACACTTACAATATATAGTAAAGCCATGGAAGATCGACCTTTAAGCCCGCTGTGCGATGCAGACTTTATGCTCAACGATTCCGCACATTATTCCTTTGAACAGGATACACTTTTTTACAATAGTTCATCGGACAGTGACGGTGAAAAAGATAGTGCACGTTCAGATGCATCTAATAGCGATAGTTGGGAAGATCTAACACATGATATTTTGGTACTAACGTTAAAAGTGCTACATTCATTATCAAAAAAGACTTCTTATAAATCTAGTAGGAATTCGAAAAGATTCACAGAAAAAGAAATATCTTCTTTTTTTTTTCTTATTTCAATACCACAAATTACAATAATTTTATGAGAATTCTACAACGACATTTTCTTTCCGAATGACTCAGGACTATGTTCTGCAGAGTTTATTGTTTGAAGCAGAAATTCCTAAACATAAAATAATTTCTTTTTTACCTACCATAAATTACTTAATTTCGTAATTATTATAATTTCATTTTCTTTCAGAGTGACTTGGGACTTTTTCCAGATGATGATATTCTACAGAGTGCGCTATTTGAAGCAGATATTCCTACGAACTTGACACAGACAGAACAAAATGGACAGATATCTCCTAGAGATGCTTGTATAGATCATGATTATTTTGCACAGAAGTCTCCAAGTACAATAAGTGACAGTGGAATATCTAGTGGGTCATATTCACCAAGGAGTATGTCTGACGAGAAGTCCCAGCAAAGCCCTCAAAGTGGCTATTTGTCAGAATCTCCAAGGAGCCAATCAAATCTCAGTATTGAGATGGACAACCAATCATCATCCTATCAAGTTGACAATTCGAATTTGAACACATTTAATATTGACAATTTCAATATTGATGAATTAGACATGGAAGGTGTTGATACTTCTGCATTAATGGAAGATACTGACTTCTTAAATAATTTGGGTGATGACGTCACTGATACTGATGTGGCTATAAACTTTGGAAATGCAGACACAGAAAGTCATTCAAGTGTGCAAGGAACAAAAACTATCAAAATTATCAAAGTGTCTGCAAGTGGAACAGATACTCTGCCATTTACAATGAAGGATGTTTCCGGTACAGATTCTGCCTCACAGGTATACTTTACACTAAACAAGTAAAATTTCTCAATATACATTTTTACATGTATTATTTAAAAAGTACTCAAAATAGCTTGAAGTATAAAGTAGATGACGTGCAGCCTTTGTATTTTTAGTTCCCAGAGCTCAGGTTGACAGATGAAGAGAAGGATCTCTTGACTCGGGAGGGTGTTACAGTTACCAACACACATGCCCTTAACTAAGGAGGAAGAAAGAATTCTTAAAGCTGTCCGCAGAAAAATAAGAAATAAGGTACTATACTCAAATATCAAAATAAGCGTAACTATAAATAGGGAATTGAAGCCCATAACACAGGTATAAATTGCTTTTGTTTAAATGCTCCAGATTTCATTTGTGATGGATCCATTGTAATGCTGTCTTTTAGAAAGATAAAGTGTTTTAATGTTGTCCCTTTCAGATTTCAGCCAAAGAGAGTCGCAAAAGAAAGATGAATTACGTAGAAGGCCTTGAAAAACGAGTAAAAGCCTGTACTCAGGAAAATACTCAGCTCAAAAAGAAAATGGAAACGGTTGAGAAGCAAAATATGTAAGCAACCTAGAATGCATACTCCATAATTTCTACTTGTACATGTACATACTTGCATTCTAAAGTTTGATATGATTCAGTATTCATTAATGAAGAAAGGAAGACTTTCCTCACTTAGTTCAAGTGCCATAATGGAGTTACTCATACATTGTATTTTTATTTTCTACATTGTGCAGTTCCCTATTAAGCCAGCTGAAGAAGTTACAAGCTTTGATCCTATCTAAGACGTCCAAACCACAGACATCTACCTGTATCATGGTCCTCTTGTTATCGTTTGCCTTCTTGGTGGTTCCAAACTTTAATCCCTTCAGCTTAAAAACAGATGATATGTTAGATGCCAAGTCTATACCAATCCCAGGTAAACTAAACAATTCTCAGTCTGTATTTTCAATTGTTTGTTATTCATAGAAACAAAAATTGACCCTCCGATTGCAGAAAACAAACGTGAAAGTGCTAAATTGATGTCTCAATGTTTTTACCTTGAAAGAACAAGCTTCAAACCTCAATGAAACACCCAAAGTCATTGCAATGTCAGAAGTCTCCAAAATTTTTGCTCAATCTGAAGGGTTAATTGTGCTCATTAGTCGTACTTTGTCCAAGTTACATTAAAGTTTGCCAGTTGAACTATAAATGATGAAAATGAGGTTTCATGTCACTAGTACTGTATGTATTTGATTGACTTGTTCAATCCCTATGCAGACCTTTTTTTTTTGTGCTGAGGGATTAAATTATATTGTATCATCAGTGGTTTGCGGTTAGTATCGTTAACCTTGATCTGATTTTAAAATTTTTCAGGTAAATCCAGAAGTTTGTTACACAAGGGAAGTGAGATGCTTGACCATGACAATGATCCTTACGGCCTAACGGTCAAACCAGGTCCCCCATGGGAAGGTCCCTCCCAAAACACCGGCTGTTCCCCTCCCCCCTCACGCTCAGGTAGAAACGGTAGAGGACGTAAACAACAAGGCAGCTAACACATCGTCAAATCAGGAAAGTGAAACTAAGACTTTACATATAGATCCCAATATACTCCCGGATAATGATGTACTCCCAAACAAAGACAATCAGGAAGTGGTGCACTCAATGGATCAGGAAAACGTGGAGAAAAAGAAATCAATTCAGCAAGATTTGTAATTATTTCCCAGTGAACAACAAAATAATACATCAGATTCAGGATAATGAATTCCACATTCAAAGTGTCATACCGTTTCATTTAATACATTTTCCATGTAATATTTCTGTTTTCTAAGTTTATTCTTCACTGTTTTGAGCTCTATGACTTCTTGATTGAGTAATGTTAATAATTATAGTAAGATACTCATTTGATTCTGAGTATATCATAGTAGATAAAATGATTAGATTGAAATATCTTTAATCTATTCTTGCTGCAGGTTCAAAGCTGATTTTACACTGAAAGTAAAACACAACCCAACTTTTAAATACAATATTAAAGAAATAAATGTTTAAATTTTTCCCATTTATAGTCCAATAAAGCTTATTTTATAGGGCACACAGTACATGCATGCATTATGTTTTGAAAATGTCTACCAATGCCCAATTTCACACTAGTCTAGCCTTATTTTATCCTTTCCTCTTACAGAAAACCCATCATATTACTGAACTCTATGATTCTTTAGTTAATTTAAGAGGAGAGTTCAGGGAATTAGGTTGGATATCATGTATGTACTGGTGTACAATAACGCATGCATGATTATCTCATATCCTTTCAAAAATGTTGTTGGCAGTATGTTTTGATGAAATGTTGATATTGTTTTGAAATATTGAATCAGTCATTTGTTAAGTAACTCTACACCATATTCATTTCTCACTTCATTTATATTTTGTTGTTCATTTCACCCATTGACCATGCTGACATTGAGTTTTTGATTGATTTGTATTTGTTGATATTGTATCCTGTTTTTATACTTGCATACCCTGTTAATATTGTTAACAACGGTATTTGGAGGAAGACTTGTAACTTTACAGTCATATTGATGATTTCTACTTAGATGTTTTCTGTTTTAAAGTGGTATTTTTGAGAGAAAACATGTAATTTTTATGCTAAAAGTGGCAAATAAAATAATAAAGAACTTTAATAGACATGTTTGTCTTGTCTTTATATATCTTGTACATAGTTACAGTATTATTCAGGTAATGGCCCAATTTTCCACACTTGGAGTGTGACATATTCCATCTGTTGGCACACAATGCAAAACAACAATTCTGGAACACAGACTGGATTTTCCCAATCTGCCAACAAAACCAGTATACATGTACAGGGTAGTCAGATAAAGTCCTTGACTTTTAATAAAAACATGTGCACTTGAACTTATCAAAACTAGTTTCAGAGAAGGCTCAAAACTCTCAATATATAGGTCAAAAGTTGCAGAACTTATGCTCAGTCTTGAGTTGTTTGTGGCAAAGACATGTGCCAAGCTTCACTTCAATTCCTGAATGTTACATAGTGGAAACAGATGAATACAACAGTAGTGCTTATCTGATTTCATACCAGATTTTTAAAATTAAGGAAATTTTCTGCTCAGATGTACAAGTAAACATGGATCTCTCTCTCATAGTTTTCCATTCATATCAAATAGAAAGACTGATTTTATATAAAATTCTACATGTATTTATAAATTCCTTTACATTGGCACATTTTATATTTTCCACTTGTCCGTCTTAGTCTCCACTGACTGTACAAGTCCGGTACCTAACAGTTTAAAGTCCCGTATAATTGCCTCCACATTTGGCACCATCTGTACATCCATGTCCCCACTTTTGTTCTGTACTGTACAGCCATGAACATGGGATACCTGTAAAACAAATCGTACATCAGGGCCATCTAGATTACAGAGTTACTTCCCTTTTGACAGTTATTCAATTTTATGAAAATGTTACTGAAAGATGTGTGACAAGATTTGTTTAGGGGGATGTGCAAAATATACAAGCCCCTCACTATTTGAAAGTTATCACCACTGTATTGTAAATAAAACACCGCTAAAGACGGTATGGCCGGATTGCAAAGTAAGTTTTTGTCACCAACTGGGTCAAGGTCAATAGGTCAAATAATACAGCATAAATTGAAAGGTTTTGTCAGAGGCAACCTACATGTATAAAATGAAGTTTCTACTGCATACAGTTCCATAGATTTTGCTTAAACCAGGAACTTTAACCAAAATCCTTAACTAGGTCAAAGTCCAAGGTCAAGGTCACTAGGTCAAATGTTACGGCATAAATTGAAAGGTCTTGTCATGGGCGAGCTTCATTAATAATATAAAGTTTCTACTGCATACAGTACCATAGATTTTGCTTAAACCAGGAACTTTAATCAAAATCTTTGAGAAGGTCAAAGTTGAAGGTCAAGGTCACTAGGTCAAATGTGTCGGCATAAATTGAAAGGTCTTGTCATGGGCAAGCTTCATGTATAATATAAAGTTTCTACTGCATATAGTTACTTAGATTTTGCCTCAACCAGAAACTTTAACCAAAATCTTTAACTAGGTCAAAGTCCAAGGTCAAGGTCACTAGGTCAAATGTTACGGCATAAATTGAAAGGTCTTGTCATGGGCATGCTTCATGTATAATATAAAGTTTCTACTGCATATAGTTCCTTAGATTTTGCCTCAACCAGAAACCTTAACCAAAATGTTGACGGCAGACGGACGGACGGACAGACGGACAGACAGACAGACGGACGGACGGACATCGTCAATCTATAGACCGGAATTGCTTTGCAATCTGGCCAAAAATGAGAAATCTTCACTTACATGTACAATGTACATGTAGATCAGAGTCATGTGGTTTAAAGATAGCTATGCAGAAAATCCTTGTTTAAAAGAGCATGTTAGTGAAAAAGCACCAACATTTCATTCACAAGCTAAACACTTTTAAACTTCTAATTGAACTGTTATAGCTTTTGAAGACCTTTTACCTTGAATTCCTGTGGAGTAAATGCAGATGGTTTCCACAGAACAGCTATTAGATTTCCTCCATATTTATCATGGAAAAACAATGCTAAATGTCCATAGGATTCCTGTAATAACAAATATCATAAAACTAACGATAAATTATTATTTTCCCGAATAATTTACAACAAAATATTTAAATAATTTAGCCTAAACTTGTTCGTACGATTTCAAATATTCATAAAAAGACAAACATTAACACTGACAAAACATTTGTATCAATATACCCTTACAAAATTTTATCTATGACAATTATAAACTGCAGGTCTGAATGGCTGGCTTCCTGTGGACTAAACATTATTTTGCTATGTAACTTTAACCAGCTGTATATCTACGTGTATATGTACTATTTTACATAATATACATACATGTATGTGTGACAGTCCAGATATTTTTCCCATTTATCTTTGACAGATGTGAATCTGCCAAGATTGCTAATGGTATCGGGTTCAATTCTCGAACATGTCACATTTTCATCTCCACCTGTCACACATGTAACTTTCACAAACATTCTATTACAACTACCACAAATACCTTAAGATCTCTCAAGTACAGCTGAACTGGATCATAATCTGTCACAGGCATAAACATGGCCTCCCTCTTCTGGGTTTTCCTTACTCCGTACGTTGGACATATTACATTATCCTGTGTGAGGCTATCTAATGCTTGATGACGTCTGGCACACTGCTTCATGTCTAAATGTAGTATCACATCATATAGTTCCAACGGAGGACGAAATATTCGCTGAAAAAAAAACACAAAATATGTCAGACAAAAATATGTAAAATGCATTAAGTAGAGAAATATATCTAAATAATAATAAATGTTTTATCACAGTAAATTGATCAGACTTAGCAGAGTATGATATTTGCCAACAGAAGAAATTAATCCTGACCTGGTGACATCAGCTTGTTTCTCAATAGAAGTTTTCTTAACTTTTCTTCATAGAGTAAAAAAAAGGTTGACTTCACATTATTTGGTGATGTTTTGATGATGACAACACAACAACAGTGTTGACTTTGCCATAGCGATGTTTTATGAATAATGATCCTGACTTTGCTTATGATACCATTTTGCAAAAAGCTGCCAAATGGTGTCGTGTTGGACCTTGTCCTTCAAACAAAGCTATATCAAAATAGCATTTTGCAAAAGGAGTGTTTTCTTTCCTTACATTACATTTATTAGATACTTCATCCTACCAGAAATTTATTTGACTCCTCTAGATCACTTTAAAAATTCACTCACCCGATTAATTCAGTTGAAAAGTGTATTCTTCGGAAAATGTTAGTAAACATGCAATGTGATACACACCTTGTACTCCATACTTCTGATAACTCCAGATCCGACATTTTCTGACAAGATGTGAAGTGATTCCTGAGCAAGTAACATCATACGATTCAGTAACGGTGCAGTTGGCATTTTACGTGTCCATATTGACATAGTTTTGTCCTCAGGGGTGGCTATAAACATCAGAGGTAAAGTTGTTCTCTCTTTCTGAAATCTGGAGGGTATCTCAATGAAGTCATCACCTGGAAAATTAGTAAGATAAAATGTAATCATTATAGGAAATAAATGTATATGGTGACACATTTCTGTCAAAATTCAAAACTTTCTTTTCTAGAATATTTCAGAAGACCAGAACTTTGAAAATGTAAAATTGACATGATATGAATGAATTCACATGACATGAAGCCCTGTTTACCCAATACATGTACTAAAATTTAGTCAAAAAGTACATAAATAGATTTTTACAATATGTACATGTATATGCATTAAATACAGAATATATGGACAGAGAAATAGTATTGTTCCTCCCATATCAAAAATTACAACTTTATGAGAATGAGAAACTTTTAAATTGATGAATCTTAAGAACTAGACTGATGAATGGACAGACTCTCTGTACATATAATGATGACTTTTGAGAACTTATAGGTAAATAACCTACTTGTGAACTTATTGTTGAGATTAACCATCAGTGGTGACATCTTCCAATCATGATTGGCCAATAAATGTAACCACCTCTGAAATCCTACTATGGCACATCTGAAACGATACAATGCATTATTACATTTTTTGTATTTATTCATATAATATTAAATGAATTGTAAGTTTTATCTTTTTCCCTGTTATTCTTGTTGTGGTTTTCAATACTGTAAAGTCCTTTATCGAAATCAATCTCTGTGAGTGTTTTTATCTGGAACTTGAATCTACTAAACTCAGGGTCAACTCAAGTCAGTGGAGTCTAGACTCCCCAAGAAACAAGATTCAGATAAGTTTAACCCTTGTCATAATGAGCATGCTCCGATATATACATGTAGGTCAATCTGTAACAACACCTATGATTGGTCCATCCTAAGCAGGGGAGTAAATTTATAACTGAAACAGCAATCCCGAATTCCTGATAAAAACAATTTGCATAAACCCACTAAACTGACATACCCAGGTACAGAGTATGGTTCAGGTGAGATATATAGGTACGCAGTCATTAGTTCTACAAATAACTTACCCAGGTACAGAGTATGGTTCAGGTGAGATATACATGTATAGGTATGCAGTCATTAGTTCTATAAAGAACTTACCCAGGTACAGAGTATGGTTCAGGTGAGATATACAGGTACGCAGTCATTAGTTCTATGGCCTCCTCTAAGATGTAGTCAGTCAGAAGTTGTGATGCTATCCACCGTTTGGCAAGTCTGGCTACGGCACCAAAGGAATTATGCTGCTGCTGTAGTCTGAAATAACAAAGTAAATGTAATGTAAACAACTGCATCATATATGACCCCCTATTATAATCATTTAAGTATATGTGTTTCTATATTTTAAATATGAATACATGAATGATAAATGTATTTCTAAGTATTACATGTAAGGTCCAATTTCCTAGCACAGTGAATGTATGCTTGATTTATACACATGTACATGTAGGAGACATCACTGTCAGTAAGTTTCATATTCTGGTGTAAAACAAGATTAAGTACTGATCAAAATCAATAGAATAAATTAAATTCTAGATGAAACTCTGTAATTAGAAAAACATCCTTCAAACGTATCAAATGACATACCCATGTAATGTGCTGGTTAACTGGGGTAAATGTTGTATTTCCCTCTCTAAGTTCAGTGATTCTGGGGTGTCCTTGTATTTTACCATGCCTTCTGGGGTCTTGTAGAGCTTCATTAACGCTATTTCCCTTGTATAAGCCAGCTCAACACGGAATACAAAGCCATCCTTTACAAAATACATGTACTTGAACAGAATTTCTGTAAGCAATTTTTTCAGACTTTTTTTTTTTTTTTTTTACTTTACTATCAATAGCTCTCTAATGTACATGTACATAAACACACTTATCAAAATTTTGTTCAAATGCATGTAATTCACCCTATTATCTTAAAAAATATATGTACATATGTTTGAGTCATACAAAAAAAAAATAAAGAATTACTGATGATTTTCTTTTTAATTATTCCAGTTGCTCAAAATGTGAAAAGCTTTTACTCTATAAGATACATGTATATTCCTTATTTTAGAAAAACAGAGTTACTGCCCATTTGGGACTGTTTTTTTTTATTTTTTATGTTTTTATTCAGGTTTTCAAATATACTTCACATTCGTACGACACAACATAGAAAATCAAACAAGAAAATATTAATAGTGATATACCTTACTCACTAAACTCTCACCATCATTCACTCAGCCTCACACACTCCCACTCTGTCATATAATGTGACTTGACATATAGAAAAAAAAAACTAAATTATAAAGAAAGAAAAAAATACGAATGATAATGAATCTACAGATATGTAAATGAATTGCATCAATTACACACACATACACACACAAAAAAAAACAAAAAAACAAAAAAAAAAAAAAAAAACCTGCTAGGGTAGAGGTCTAGTATAACTTGAAATTACATATTTGTGATGATAAAATAAGTCATAACTGTATATAGAGTATCATCGCAAGTCGAATAGACAAATACGTAAATGCAGTAAATATTCTCTATTGATTTTAAATTAGACTCTATGTGATACTAATGTACTGCCATTTTTCTTCAAATTTGGAAATTTCATCATTTTTTTCTGCAATATGTTTTTCTAAGTTTCTGATAAAGGTAAGTTTAGATAAAAATAAGTTAAGGTTTGGTCTAGTATCGCGAATTCTGCTCACATATATAAGGTATTTACACAACAGAATTATATGGTTTTCAAGAACTGTGCCATCTGGTATGCCAAATATTATGTTTTTCTTATCAAGATTTACTGTTTTTGCAAAATTGTTTGACAACCAGGAATGAACATCCCTCCAAAAGGACTTAATTATTTCGCAATCATAAAATAAATGAGACAGGGTTTCAGGATTGGTCTTACAGAAAGTACATTCATCTGATTGTTTTATTCCAATTTTATGTAGAAATGTATTTGTGGTAAGTATTCTATGGAGGGTCTTATACTGAAAGTATACAAGTTTTGTGTCCATTGTACATTTATGTAACATCGAGAAATAACCATTATAGTCTTCATGATTAATTTCAATATTTTCAACATTCCACTTATCAATACGAGCAGTAGGGTACTGAAATTCTGAATCCCTTAGCATTTTGTATATAAACCTAATATCTTTTAATTTTATAATCTTTTCGATTAATGATATATCTATTGAAGGTTGCAGGGGTAAAGAATTCAAAATGATTATTTTCATTTCATTTTTGATTTGAACCGGAAATTGATTTATTATTTGATAATATTTAAGAAAGTTTTTATTATTGGTTTCTCTATTAATAACCGTTAAATCTTTAAAGTTTCCATTTTCAGTAATTAAATCTTTGACTATTTTGATTCCATGTTGCTGCCATTCTGTATAAAATTTGAATTCGTCAAAAGGACAAAAATTTCTAATATCTTGCTGTAATAAATCTGATACTTTTGGATTTTCGTCTTTTATTTTACTTACAGCTATTATTACATCTTTCCAAAAGGGGTTAGATAATCTTTTTTGCAACTCAAGAAGCTTCTTTTTACAAAGAAACCAAACTGATTTTATATCTGATTTGATATTTAAGATAACTGATAAAAACTTTTGCCATGTACCCTCAGGATTCTCAAAATATCGTTTTATCCATTTTATTTTCATGTAATGTATAAAGCAAGTAATATCTGTCATATTTAATCCCCCACTTTCATAAGAACCTATCATGGTTTTTCTTTTTATTTTATCAGGTTTGTAGTTCCAAATGAACTTATAAAACATTTGTTCTATTTCAATGATTTGTTTTTTAGAGGGATTAGGTAGCGCAGAAAATAAATGAACTAATTTTGGTAGAACTAGCGATTTAATAACAGTGATTTTACCGATCGGAGTGAGATCCCTTTCTATCCAACTACCTAATAGTTTTTTCATTGCACATATTTTTTCCTTATAATTGATTTCTACCATATTTTTCAGATCATAAGTAAAAATTATTCCAAGGAGCTTAAATGGTTCGTTTGTCCAATTTATTTCAATGCCAGCACATCCCTCTCTAAGTTCAGTGATTCTGGGGTGTCCTTGTATTTTACCATGCCTTCTGGGGTCTTGTAGAGCTTCATTAACGCTATTTCCCTTGTATAAGCCAGCTCAACACGGAATACAAAGCCATCCTTTACAAAATACATGTACTTGAACAGAATTTCTGTAAGCAATTTTTTCAGACTTTTTTTTTTTTTTTTTACTTTACTATCAATAGCTCTCTAATGTACATGTACATAAACACACTTATCAAAATTTTGTTCAAATGCATGTAATTCACCCTATTATCTTAAAAAATATATGTACATATGTTTGAGTCATACAAAAAAAAAATAAAGAATTACTGATGATTTTCTTTTTAATTATTCCAGTTGCTCAAAATGTGAAAAGCTTTTACTCTATAAGATACATGTATATTCCTTATTTTAGAAAAACAGAGTTACTGCCCATTTGGGATGGTATCTGACGTAGACTAATTGTGACGTCATCAATTTCTATGGAAACGATCCTAAAACTGGGAAATGACTGTATAAAATCGGCTTTATCATACCATTTTCATGACGTCATAACAGTTTTACGTCAGATATCGTCTCACATGGGAGATAACTCTGTTTTCCACAAAGACTCAATAACCGAAGGAATGCAAAGGAGAGAAAATGACAGAGGAACTCATACTTTCTTAACATCCACATGTGTTGGAGTGATGTGAACAGGTAATGATTGCTGGTCAGTGAGAACTTCTCCTAACTTGATGTGGAATGCTGCCTTTAAATGTCTGAATGCCTGGAGGTCGTCTGGCCACTTACCACTACCCTCTAAATGACAGATCACTGAAAGATAAACATACAAATACTGTCAGCCTGGACATTTTCACAAGGGGTAATTTTCATGCTTTTTGCAATTGTATTAATATTGCGAAAATAATTTCATTCAGTATAAAGATTTTTAAAAGGGACTACTCCCAATTTCGCCAAAATTGCCCCTAAGCACACTGTTGCAACGGTCATTTTGCAAAAAAAAATCCCCCCCAGCGAAAATAACCAGGGTTACAGTACCTATTTTTAAATGTCATTTTGCTTTTTATACATCATCTGTGAAGCCCTCTAACTTCTCAGGAGAGTAAACTTAACTGTTAGAACAAGTATATGTATGCTGTCTTTCATACTGTATGTTTGACCTTGAAGGTGACCTTGACTGTTATGATGTGACCATCCCTGCATGTTTGATGGAAGTACATGTATAATACATGTATATATAATTCATATTATAGCCATTTACTGTATGTGAGAGTGAATACCAGACAGATGGATAGACAGAAGGACACACATCAAAGTGATCGCTATATGTGACACTTGTTGAGTGGGCAACAACAAAAATCATGTGCAATCATATGAAATATAAAGTCATCAGCAAATATTTCTACCTTTGAAACCAGATAGTTTAAAAATATCAGTGTCCAATTTCACAAAAGTTCTTGTGAAAAAAATTCAAGAATTTTTGTAACTTTCATCACAGAATAAAATTTTTGTAAAGTATTTCTATTTAGATTGTATCATGTTTTTTTTAATATCATTTTTACATACCAAATATAAATTAAGAAACAAAACTTTGCTAAATCTAGTTAGAAAGTAGAACTAAGCGATCAAAAGTTACGAAAATTCCTGAAATTACTTTCAAGAATTTTTGTGAAACAGCTGCAGATCTTGATACTTTGTAGGCAATAAATAAACATCATCGCACATACATGTAAATAAAGCATTTCTTCCGAAAGGTAAGAAGACATATTTACCTTTCAGATAAGGTGTGTAGAATGGACATTTCTTGCTAGGTAAAGGTAACTCCCTTTTATCCTCACCCTCCCCTCTATATATCCCTACCTTGCACACTGACGGTAAAGGAGGTACTACCTGAATAAAGCCTGTGTTTGTGAAACACGAATGCCCCCGGTGGCATCTTTGTTAGTATGAACACTATTTTCTGTTAAGTACATGTATGTGAGGTCACTGGGTTAAAAGGTTAAAGGTCAAGGTCACGAGGTCAAAAATTTTGATATCAATGGAAAGGTCTTGTCACAAGGAATACACATATGAAATATGAAAGCCCTATCACTTACCATTCAAAAGTTATGCCAAATGTTAAAGTTTTTGAAAAGTGCGTCAAAGGTCAAGGTCAAGGTCACGAGGTCAACAATTTTGGTATCAATGGAAAGGTCTTGTCACAAGGAATACACATGTGAAATATGAAAGCCCTATCACTTCCCATTCAAATGTTATGCCCAATGTTAAAGTTTTTGAAAAGTAGGTCAAAGGTCAAGGTCAAGGTCATGAGGTCAAAAATTTTGGTATCAATGGAAAGGTCTTGTCACAAGGAATACACATATGAAATATGAAAGCCCTATCACTTCCCATTCAAAAGTTATGCCCAATGTTAAAGTTTTTGAAAAGTAGGTCAAAGGTCAAGGTCAAGGTCACGAGGTCAAAAATTTTGGTATCAATGGAAAGGTCTTGTCACAAGGAATACACATATGAAATATGAAAGCCCTATCACTTCCCATTCAAAAGTTATGTCCAATGTTAAAGTTTTTCGGACAAACAGACAGACAAACAGACAAACAGACAAACAGACAAACAGATAAACAGACAAACAGACGGACAGGCCAAAAACTATATGCCCCCGAATCTTTGATTCCGGGGGCATAAAAATATGAACTCTTTTTAAAAATTCAAAAACTTTATAAGGCTGAATTTGTATTTGGTTTTTATGTTAATGCCTTTCAATATGCTAATCTTGTTCTTGTGCTAAAATGTTAGAGTCAACATCTTTTGGTGCTGTTTTTCATTATGACATCACTGTTAAAAATTTGATTCCTTTAGATGTAAAAATGAAAAAGAGTGTCATCCATCATAAATTTGGCAAGTGGTCTATTGAAATTAAATGTACGAAATACAATGCCTGGTGAAATTGGAGTAAAGATGTCCTGACACTACATGTACTGAAAAAATTTACCTCTGTGAACCTAAGACAAGGTGAGGTTCCTTGTATAGAGTTGATGGTAAGAGGCAGATCTTTGAGGTTACGGAGTAATTTACACAAGCTATCGTAGCTCTTCATAATTTGTTGATGTTCCATCTCTCCAGTATCACAGCTAATTGTACTGTCTGACAGGTCAGCTCTCTGCTGCAGTAACATGTCAAGCTGATTGTGGATGTACAGTATACTCTTCTGGGGTATCTCAAAATGCCTGTGTAAAAAGAAATTCTACATTCTAAATGAATTTCATATTTCCAGAAATTTCAATAAAAGGTGGCAACCGGCAAAATGTCTTACATTTGAATTGGCTCTTGTCGTAGTCTTCTATGTAGATTGGAGAAATGTCGCCGCAAAATACGACAGAATTGACCGTTACAAATTTCCTCTGATCCTGCATTTGCTCGTATAAATTGGTCAAAACATCAGCATTAAATTGTGGAATAGCCAAATGGCTAACATCTCACCTGTTGGCGGATTTATTAATTATGACGTAATAATCAACTGACCCATGAAGGCATTGTTTGACGGGCAATTGATCACGAGGTCATTATGTTAAAGTCCAAAGGTGCAATTATTCATAATTTCATGGCAGTCTTTCATGCATTCTACCTGTTTGCAAAGCTTTTCAAAAGATTCTTAATGTCCCTCCGAAAAGTACATGTATGTTACCACGACCTTACCTTGACAGTACATGTCTTATAACAGACCGACACACATTTCTCCTCTCAGATATCTTTCCATCATTCATCCATGCTACAGCTTCACATATACTGCCATCCTTAAAGCGCCTCAACTCTGATTTCTCACCCCAAAATTCTCGGAAATCTTTAGCCTAAAAGAACAGAAGAAATCATCTTTTAGAATTCAATGTCCGTAATATACTACTTTATTTTATTACCCTAAAATGTTTTTCTCTTACTAAATGTAAAATAATTGCATGACAACAGTCTTCTTTCATATCATTTCCCAGGTTAATACTGCAACTAGAGATAATTACTTGGGTTAAGCATGGGATCAGATGAGAATGGCTGATTATTGTTATCATGACTATGTTAGAAGTGAAAACAATATAAGGGCATAGTTAAACAGCTTCAGACATTATCATAGTTACCTAGTTCTTTCCCTCAAGAAAATATTTCTCTTCAAATAGCTAATTCTGAGAAATAATAAAGAACCACATCCCTTAAAAGCAGTTTGAACTGTTTTTATGAAATATATAATCACAAATTATTTCACATGTTGATTATGTTATATTTAAATAACTTTTGTTTACCTCAGGAGAATCAGCTGGAGGTCCCTTTTCCAGAATGTTTGTTGCGTACTCTGGATTTAACAACATTCCAACAGTTATCTGTCCTTTGTCTTCAGATGACGGACTTTCAGATATCTCCCATTCCTATTAATTTGAGATGATTTCATTTTATTCATTCTCATGAAAATGTAAGGAAAAAAGTTTTACACTTTTTACAATAAATTGATCAGTCAACAGGATATTGTATGAAACAACAATATTGCTTCACAGTATATCATTATGCCTGATCATGTACAGACAATTGTAGAATGACTGTGACGTCACAGGTGTTTACATGCAAAATGCAATACGTTCCTTTCAATAGTTTCATCTCAGGGAATTACATTGGTTGTGCATATATATTTTCCTGAATGATCCTTCGTTTTACATTTTTTCTTCTTTCTACAAATTTAATTCCCTTATATTCTGATGACACAAAACATGAAGTTGAAGTTATTAGAGAGGTTGAGATTTCCTACTTGTAACTTGTACGGGTACGTCTATTGTACAAGTTGAACTACACGTTACTGTTGTTGAGATTTCTTTTCAAAGACCATTACGTGTACTTATAAAATCGTAATGAAGTTGAGTTGACTTATGGACAGGTTAAATTCAATAGGAACATTAAATTCGGTTAAATCTATATTGAAAAGAAACTACAAATCCTTCTGAATTGAATGCTATATTCTTTATAATATTTGATAGAGTAAAGGGGATGAAATATCTTGAAGTAAAGACCTATGTGTACATCGCACTTTACACGTTCACTGGCTACGTGTACCTTGTAGAGCACATGACGTCAAACGCAATAAATTATGACGTCACAATAGTGATCAGAATTTAAGTACACGTACAAGTTACACGTAGGAAATCTCAACCTCCCTATTAAAAGAATCTTGTTTATTTCAAATAAACATGATGTATTTTATTTCCGTTGCGGAAAAAAAAAAAAAACAGTTCGGTGTCATACCTTTTTTTTTCAAAAACACAGATATATTTCCATTAAGTGACCAATTGTTGTTGAATATAATGACAAAAACAAATACAAATAAATACTAAAGTAATAACTTTTCTTTAAAATGGCTTCTGGTATTAGCTGTAGCTGCATAAGCTTTATACATTCTTGTTAAGCAAGATTGAGGTACTGAACCAGACAAGAAAATACATTGAGATTTTTATTTCATTCCTAAATGTTTACTTACACTGTTTTCTGGTATTAGCTGTAGCTGCAGTAGCTTTATACGTTCCTGTAGTGCTAGCTTCAGGTACTGGACCAGACTTGACAATACAGTGAGGACTTTATTACCTCCATGGTCCATTAACTGGTCCTCAAGGTCTAACTTTGTAATACAACTTTGTAGCCAAGGGCCAGTCTGTATACTGTAAAAAGACAAACTGTACATATAAACTGGCTTTGCTCAAAATCTTACATGTAAAATGGCTATTGTCATGGTTCTAAACTGGTCATTGCATAGTCTTAAATGAAAACTGCCTTTTATTATAGTCTTCCAAGTGAACTGGTCTTGCCACAGTATTACTTGTAAACTTGTTCATCTCATTGTCTTTTAAAAATGTTAATTGGCTCTTGTTGTACTCATACATGTTAATTTACCTTTGCCATAGTCTTTCATGTAAACTTGCCAATGTCATAATCTTACATGTAAACTTGCCAGTGTCATAAATGTAAACTTCTTACATGTAAACTTGCCAGTATCCTAAATGTAAACTTGCCTGTGTCATAATCTTACATGTAAACTTGCCAGTGTCATACATGTAAACTTGCCTATGTCATAGTCTTACATGTAAACTTGCCAGTGTCATAGTCTTACATGTAAACTTGCCTGTGTCATAGTCTTACTTGCCTGTGTCATATTCTTGCATGTAAACTTGCCCATGTCATAGTCTTACATGTAAACATGCCTGTATGATAGTCTTACATGTAAACTTGCCCATGTCATAGTCTTACATGTAAACTTGCCCGTGTCTTAATCTTACATGTAAACTTGCCTATGTCATAGTCTTACATGTAAACTTTCCTATGTCATAGTCTTACATGTAAACATGCCTATGTCATAGTCTTACATATAAACTTGCCTGTGTCATAGTCTTACATGCCTATGTCATAGTCTTACATGTAAACTTTCCTATGTCATAGTCTTACATGTCAACATGCCTGTATGATAGTCTTATATGTAAACATGCCTGTATGATAGTCTTACATGTAAACTTGCCCATGTCATAGTCTTACATGTAAACTTGCCCATGTCTTAGTCTTACATGTAAACTTGCCTATGTCATAGTCTTACATGTAAACTTTCCTATGTCATAGTCTTACATGTAAACATGCCTATGTCATAGTCTTACATATAAACTTGCCTGTGTCATAGTCTTACATGCCTATGTCACAGTCTTACATGTAAACTTTCCTATGTCATAGTCTTACATGTAAACTTGCCAATGTCATAGTCTTACATGTAAACTTGCCCATGTCATAGTCTTACATGTAAACTTGCCCATGTCATAGTCTTACATGTAAACTTGCCCGTGTCATAGTCTTACATGTAAACTTGCCTGTGTCATAGTCTTACATGTAAACTTGCCTGTGTCTTAGTCTTACTTGTAAACTTTCCTATGTCATAGTCTTACATGTAAACTTTCCTATGTCATAGTCTTACATGTAAACTTTCCTATGTCATAGTCTTACATGTAAACTTGCCTGTGTCATAGTCTTACATGTAAACTTGCCAATGTCATAGTCTTACATGTAAACTTGCCCATGTCATAGTCTTACATGTAAACTTGCCCGTGTCATAGTCTTACATGTAAACTTGCCCGTGTCATAGTCTTACATGTAAACTTGCCTGTGTCATAGTCTTACATGTAAACTTGCCCGTGTCTTAGTCTTACATGTACACTTGCCTGTGTCATAGTCTTACATGTAAACTTTCCTATGTCATAGTCTTACATGTAAACTTTCCTATGTCATAGTCTTACATGTAAACTTGCCAGTGTCATAGTCTTACATGTAAACTTGCCTGTGTCATAGTCTTACATGTAAACTTGCCAATGTCATAGTCTTACATGTAAACTTGCCTGTGTCATGGTCTTACATGTAAACTTGCCCGTGTCATAGTCTTACATGTAAACTTGCCCGTGTCATAGTCTTACATGTAAACTTGCCTGTGTCATAGTCTTACATGTAAACTTGCCCGTGTCATAGTCTTACATGTAAACTGGCTCATGTGATAGTCATACATGTAATTTTACCTTTTTCATAGTCTTACAAATGTACATGTTAACTTGCCTGTGTCATAGTCTTTCCTGTAAGCAGACTCTTGTCATAGTCTAATTAACAGGAGTTCGACCAAAGTACATCCTATAGAAAAAGAAAACTTACTGAAAGACATGATCAAATTTCCTCTCAAAAGCTACTTTTGTCATGAATAGTGATGAGAAGCTGTCCAGGCCGGGTGTTGTCAGACTCTGTATGGCTAACTGAGCTTCATGCTTTACCTAATAAAACAAATATAAATTCATTATAACAAAATTAAGGCTTTCTTATTTTTAAAAATCATATAGATTCACTAGAATGAATTCAGTTAACATAAATGTAACTGTAAAAATTCAGTGATTCAAAATCTTTCACTCCTTCAAATATACATTGTAATATTTATCTGACAAAGTTTGATCATACTTTTCAATTGTATGTATAATTTGTGCAATGCATGTTCTTTTTCAGCTTATTTCTTTTTTTTTTTTTTTGAAAATGCTGTCATGATTTAGTAGTTCTTCAAACCCTGAAGATATAAACTGAATTCTAATCTTACTCTATGAAATGTTGAACAATTCATTTCAGCACTCAGGTTAAGATATCCAGTAGTGTCAACAAATACAACATCAAAATGCTGGTGAAAATCCTCTAGAGAGGGTTGGTGGGGGTCTGATGTAATGGTATTTAGTGTGATTCCTTCCTTACACCAATCAGACTTCGCTATAAAGACACAAGAAGTCATTTTGAAAACTGATGTGCATAAATTTGTTACAAATGATTTTTAAATTCTAAAATTCTCTCATCCTACACATAGTAAGGTTACAGAAATGCATATAGTAGATTCTACAATTAGTTATTAGGATTGTTACTGACCGTCTACAGAGATTTGTCGGATTGATCAAGCACATAGGCAAGCGCGAGTGAATAACTGATGGATTGTTGCATAGGGAGATGTTCTTGTTTGAAACATGTCATTTTTTACAAGTGTAGATATCACAGTTATAAAAGTACCATCTACTTTTGTATGGATATTACATTTTTAGTGTACTTACATAAATGATCCAGAGTATTGCGGACAATCTGGTAACTACTCATGAACTTGTTAATTTTGCGTTTTGACATCAAATACACTAAGTACATCGACATGTGAAAACTTGTAAATCCACCATAACTCTGTAAATAAAATCAAAATCTTTTAATATGTCTATTGTATAATTATGTAAATTTTGTATAGATCAGTGATATAAGAACTGGTATTTTCAAATACAAATGTTTTATGATCATTATGGAATTTAAAATAAAGTCTTAAAATGTGCAAAAATGATTTCATAGAAATATGAAACTATGGTTACATAGAACTAACAAATTTAAAATGTGAAATTATGGTTTCATGGAAATGTGAAACTATGGTTACATGGAACTAATGAATTTAAAATGTGAAACTATGGATTCTTAGAAATGTGAGTATGGTCATATGGAAACAATATTATTTTTCACATACACTTGACAGTTGTCGTTGATCGAGCCATACTCTGAGCATAGAAAATCCCTCCCTGATATTTGGGGCGTCTTTATATGCAGACTGTAGACAGGAGCATGTTGTTTGTGTTGTTAGATCCCTCAGGATTGATGTATTATAGAACGGAGTGGGTGGCTGGTCAGACACTGTAAATAAATAACATATCTGTCATAAAAAATTCATTACAATATAGCTTATGTCACCTGAAGAATAAAGTCTTATTGCAGCTCCAAAGATTACGCTATACAAGAAACAAGATAAAGTATTAATCATCTGTTACAATTACTGTCATTCTTTTTGGTTTGAAAATTTCTAGATAAGTTAAAGAGAAAAGAATCAAACCCAAGCCATCTTCTTCTGTTTGCTGCTCTCCATTAAACCACTGTTTCCGTACATTGTTCTTCTTTGGATGGAAACGATTCAGTTTAAATGTATCTTTCTCCAAAACAACATGGATATTGAATGCCACTGGTTTTCCTTCATCACCTACAATTTAAAAATAAAACTTGTGTTTGTGAAACATGAATGCCCCTGTTGGCATCTTTGTCAGTAAAACAGATGAAAAGTAGTTTCACATTTGAGGTCAAGGTCACAAGGTCAAATTTAGTATCCCTGGAAAAGTCTTGCCACATGGAATTCATATGTGAAATATGAAAGCCCTATCACTTACCATTCAAAAGTTATGGCTAATGCTTGAATATCCGATAAAAGGTCAAACTCCAAGGTCAAGGTCACAATGTGAAAAATTGGTATCCATGGAAAGGTCTTGTCACAAGGAATGTACATGTGAAATATGAAAGCCCTATCACTTAACATTCAAACGTTATGCCCAAGGTTAATTTTTTTCAAAAGTAGGTCAAGATCACAAGGTCAAAAATTTTGGTATCCCTGGAAAGGTCTTGTCACAAGGAATACACATGTGAAATATGAAAGCCCTGTCACTTACCATTCAAAAGTTATGCCCAAGGTTAAAGTTTTTCAAAAGTAGGTCAAACTCCAAGGTCAAGGTCACAAGGTAAAAAATTTTGGTATCCATGGAAAGGTCTTGTTACAAGGAATGCACATGTGAAATATGAAAGCCCTATCACTTACCATTCAAAATTTATGATCAAGGGTAAAGTTTTTCAAAAGTAGGTCAAACTCCAAGGTCAAGGTCACAAGGTAAAAAATTTTGGTATCCATGGAAAGGTCTTGTTACATGGAATGCACATGTGAAATATGAAAGCCCTATCACTTACCAATCAAAAGTTATGAGCAAGGTTAAAGTTTTTCAAAAGTAGGTCAAACTCCAAGGTCAAGGTCACAAGTTAAAAAATTTTGGTATCCATGGAAAGGTCTTGTCAAAAGGAATGCACATGTGAAATATGAAAGCCCTGTCACTTACCACTCAAAAGTTATGGCCAAGGTTAAAGTTTTTGCGGACAAACAGACAGACAGACAGACAGACCAAAAACTGTATGCCCCTGAATCTTCGATTACGGGGGCATAAAAAACAATGTCATCATACATGTAGTGCAATCAGTATTCCATTGCTTTTTCACTGATATCAAAAGGATCACTATAAATACAGGCAAATTACATTAGGCCAAAGAAATTTAAGTCTTAGTTTTACGGATCCGCCGACCCTAATTTTACCACAATTGGAAAAAAAAAATAAAATGAACTAATTGTACATTTTTTTCTTACGCTCATCTGAATAACTGGTTATTACATGTACTTTTCATTCTAACTTAATCTTTATCGTGCAAGTGTTTTAGAGAATGCGGCTTTGAAAACATGATAAACAAGCTGAATTTAAAGATCGTGATCGTGGCACCTCCTACCTTATTTTGAAAAAATAAAATCCGTAAAACTAATAAAGCCTGTGTTTGTGAAACACGAATGCCCCCGGTGGCATCTTTGTTAGTATGAACACTATTTTCTGTTAAGTACATGTATGTGAGGTCACTAGGGCTGGGACGATACATCGATATATCGATAAATCGCGATACAGTGTTACACGATACGCGTATCGATACGCCTGAGCTGTATCGCGATATCAAGACCCGTTTTTAACTCCGTTCAAAGGCATGAAAACGCTCGGCAACTTCGTCGATTGAAAGCTTCGAAACATATGACTTATTCGCCTAAGTGGAGACTTCAAATGACAATGATAAAGATGCTTTCTGTTAATTATTCCTCCTCTGTTTGCTCCGGATAGTACACAGCCAATTGTGCCTCATATGAAATTTATGTGAAATTTACATGAACTTTACATGAAAGTTCACATGAAATTTATGTGAAACGAGCACGAACATGAAAATTACATGAAATTTTTCACATGAAATTCATGTAATGATATTTACATGGATGTTACGTGAATTCAGTTTCCTGTGAAGGTTACTTAGAAAAAATCATGTGAAATTCATGTGAAGGAAATTTATGTGAAATTCATGTGAAATTTTTTTCACATAAATCTTATGTGATATTTATATGAATTCTACATGAACTTTCATGTGAAATTTACATGATGCTCATTTCATATGAATTTCATGTGAGGCACAAATGGCTGTGTATGCAAATTGCAAAATGCATTTGGGTATAATTGTCAATTTTCTACTGTTTAGTTCGCGGAAATCTTGAAGATATCTGTTTATTCTCAAACTCATGTTCGTTTTAAAATTGAAAGCGGAGAAAGTCAAGTTTCTTACGTGGTCTTAATTTAAACTTTGTCCAGAGAAGCTATCTGATGTTATCAATGAGATAATAGTGGGAAGACGTTGTTTTGAAATGCGACGTAAACATATATACATGAAATAAGTATTGTCCAGTAGCTATTCATGCGCCTAATCCATTCATTTATCGATTTTGAGATACTGGCGTTCGACCTATATCTCTTCAATTTTAAGATAATTATATCTAAAAGATGAACTTTCTAAAATCATATGCGAACTTTATAGTTTCTAAACTTTGTAAGTTTTTAATATAAAACCGACTCGAGTCAATACTTGATTGAATGTCGGGACAGCCTTTTAAGAAAAAAAAAAAAACGTTTGTCTACGATCTGTATTTTCTATTCTCTTTAAACATTAAAACGCATCTTGCCAGTGACAAGTTTAACTCCAGAATCAAAATCATAAAAGATTACCTCCACGTCACCGTCACCGGTTAACACATTCTCTCTCTCTTTTCAAAATATGATAATACATGCACATAAAATAATACGTACAGAAACGGAAAACTTTTTGTCCTTAAACAAACTAAAGATGTATCCATCAGATAAAATCAAAGACATTTAAAGAACAATTATGCTGCAATTCTTTCAATATTCTAGGGAAAAGAGCGTATGTTATGCTGTGTTATACTTTTAAAAAAGATTTCATCATGAAAAGATATTCTGTTTAGGATTACTCAAATAGAAAGGGGAACTGAAAAGAGAGATATAAAATGTAATTCTATGTATTGAAAAAGGAGGGAGGTTATTACATAAATTCATGAAATATCATCATCTAAAAACAGATAAATTTTCAGCATGTACCAAACATGAATGTTTCGGGTACTTCACCCTCGTCAGTGATCCTCAATCTAAACAATGTAATATGGCCTAAGAGTGTGAAAGTTATTATGAGAGTACGAGGCCCTCGTATTTACCAATTCATAGCTTGCCTTGTTGATGAAGTTACTGTGATAATGAACATATAAAAAAGAGTATTAATACGACATGTTTATATGGCAGAAATATCATGGCAAAGGCGTACAGATTTGTTTTTGTAGGTTCACTCGTAGCTAAATAGCCTCTGTCTATCAGTAAAAACTTGTGATGTTATTGTTCAAAGTTTCAAAAGTTGGTTTGTTTAATTACTTGGGTTTTTTTGTCAATCTTGATTTTGTCTCCAGGATCTAGAAAGATAAGTTGTATCAAAATATTTTTATGTTATACTTGAATTTCATTCAATACAGCAAGAATCCTCTTTACAGCAAAGTACATCTGAAATATCGTTATACATATCGTATCGTAGGCACTGTATCGTGATACGTATCGATACGCTCGAGACCCGTATCGTCCCAGCCCTAGAGGTCACTGGGTTAAAAGGTCAAAGGTCAAGGTCACGAGGTCAAAAATTTTGGTATCAATGGAAAGGTCTTGTCACAAGGAATACACATATGAAATATGAAAGCCCTATCACTAACCATTCAAAAGTTATGCCCAATGTTAAAGTTTTTGAAAAGTAGGTCAAAGGTCAAGGTCACGAGGTCAAAAATTTTGGTATCAATGGAAAGGTCTTGTCACAAGGAATACACATGTGAAATATGAAAGCCCTATCACTTCCCATTCAAAAGTTATGCCCAATGTTAAAGTTTTTGAAAAGTAGGTCAAAGGTCAAGGTCACGAGGTCAAAAATTTTGGTATCAATGGAAAGGTCTTGTCACAAGGAATACACATGTGAAATATGAAAGCCCTATCACTTCCCATTCAAAAGTTATGCCCAATGTTAAAGTTTTTGAAAAGTAGGTCAAAGGTCAAGGTCAAGGTCACAAATTTTGGTATCAATGGAAAGGTCTTGTCACAAGGAATACACATGTGAAATATGAAAGCCCTATCACTTACCATTCAAAAGTCATGCCTAATGTTAAAGTTTTTGAAAAGTAGGTCAAAGGTCAAGGTCAAGGTCACGAGGTCAAAAATTTTGGTATCAATGGAAAGGTCTTGTCACAAGGAATACACCTGTGAAATATGAAAGCCCTATCTCTTCCCATTCAAAAGTTATGTCCAATGTTAAAGTTTTTGAAAAGTAGGTCAAAGGTCAAGGTCACGAGGTCAAAAATTTTGGTATCAATGGAAAGGTCTTGTCACAAGGAATACACATGTGAAATATGAAAGCCCTATCACTTCCCATTCAAAAGTAATGTCCAATGTTAAAGTTTTTCGGACAAACAGACAGACAAACAGATAAACAGACAAACAGACGGACAGGCCAAAAACTATATGCCCCCGAATCTTTGATTCCGGGGGCATAAAAATTAAACTTCTGTCGCCCTATATGCATACATGTAAGTACAAGATACCATAACGTAATAGTAAGAATGCCATCAACGAAGGAAGCATAATGTTTCCTTCTCCCTTTGAGATCAGTGTAATGCATTTCTATCTGAGAATAACAATTATTTGAAGTCCTGATCAAAAGCCTTTTGTACCAATGTCATGCACAATATGATAATGAGAAATACAGTTTTATGCCTTGAATAAATCTCTACAAATAGGGTCTTTGTGCATGCTTTCTGCTTTGAACAGGCACATGGCTTAACATATACCTAAAGGAAGAAGGACATACATACAGATTGCAAAAGAACATTTCTTTCTCCATAAATTTACCTTCAACCAGTAAATAAGAATACCCTGACATCAGTACCTTTCCTTTAACAGTACATTCAAATAATTACCTTTAACTTTAAGACAGAGTATTGGTTTCAGTGTGTTGTGGTGGTGGTATGAGAACTTGATGTGCTCGATACATTGTTTACTTCTCAGATATGCCGCTAGTACACCTAAATACTGGGCCTTCTTCTTATTGTACCTAAAGTTTAAGTAATCCTTTGTATGGATCATCACCTGTAAATAGTTATTTTAAAAATGTTTCGATGAATATTGATCAAATTCTGTTTCTTTATACAAACTTTTTTACGCTCAAATTAAAACATTTACAATCTGTACATGTTTGTAATTGTAGGCATCGTATGTAAAAAAAAAATATTCAACAAGTCAAACTATCACTTACTTTGGGCATGACAACAGCCAAGTCTACTTTTACATGGGGCTTAACGCACGTCTCAGTAAGATAGCTCCCTATTACGAATACTTTTTCAGCAGGAATGAATTTAGACGTTCTGTTAACTTTACTGGCAAGATCACTCATAGGAATCTGGACATTTGTTCGAATCAATGTTTTCTGAAAAGAAATGTTTTTTTATAAATTTCATTCAGACAAAAAATACAAAATTAATGAAAGGATTATTCATGAAAAGGGTATATTTTGGCCCTATATGTATATCTAGTCTCAACATTTTTCATCCCTGATATGTTCTTTAGATAGAAGACTTGACTCTGGCTGATTACAAATCCATTAACGGGTATCTGAGAGTTATATGTCGTCAAGCAATGTTTCCTGTTATTTTAATTAAGAAATGACAGTATTACTTTTGGTGTTCATGGGTGTATTATTCTGGTTGGTCACATGCAAATTCGCGATTCTCAGAAAATTTGCATGTGTGCCAACCAGAATTATACACCCATGAACACCAAAAGTAAGATAGTCATTTCTTATATTTACATTTTTGCTAAGTATTAGACACCCTTATTTGCACGAACATCACTTATACAAAGAATTACAGGATCAAAGGTATTCTAACGTTGGTAAATTCTCCCTACTGTTAAAACTTGGACTTGACATCATCATATGCAACCATTTATGGTGCAACTAATGGGCATTTCAACATGGAAAATCTAAGACAGAAAAATCCATGTATGGGTAAAGGAAGTTTGCACATTTCAAATTATGAAAAGATTCCATAGTGGTATTTTGGGACCGGAATAGGGCCTTATCAAGCACAGTCCATTACTTCATGATTTTAGGATTTTTTAAAAGGCTTCTTGAGTAAACAAGCTTATCAATATATACAGTACCTCAGGCTGACTCTTTTCATGTATGCTTGTAATAAGAGACGTCAGTTTCTTTATGGCCTCGTCCATTTGTGCCCTCCTCTTAGCCTTTATCTGTACCTCTGATAGTAATTCAGATATCTGAGAAAAGAAAGAGGAATAAAATAACTTAAACATGTTATGTGAAGCCTTAAAGGTATCACTGTAAACATGTATCAAGGAAAAGTGTTACCAGTATGTTAACAATAATATAACCTGCAGTCTGAAGAGGCTGGAATGAAACAGTGTCTGTGTTTCCTTGAGTTCATTCAGCTCTTCATTGGTCGGAGGTTTGTTTTTATCTCTGCTCGTCACTTTCTTCTTTTTTTTGGGAGGACTCTCATCTTCATCCGACTCATTTAAAGAACCATCAACATCACTTAAATCATCTACTTCATCTTCTACATCCTCTTCATCTTCATTAGATTCATCAATGTTATCTTCCACAGATTCATCAATAATGGCTTCTTTGACAATAGGGGATTTCCCTTTCTTGACCATCTCACCTACGGCCTGTAATTAACATGCAAATTAAATGACAGTGAAGAATACAAGATATTTCTGAAAAAAAAAATATCAAGGTTAAAGTTTTTCAAAAGTAGGTCAATCATCTCCAAGGTCAAGGTCACAAGGTCAAAAATTTTGGTATCCATGGAAACGTCTTGTCACAAGGAATACACATGTGAAATATCAAAGCCCTATCACTTACCAGTCAAAAAATATGGCCAAGGTTAAAGTTTTTCAAAAGTAGGTCAATCATCTCCAAGGTCAAGGTCACAAGGTCAAAAATTTTGGTATCCATGGAAACGTCTTGTCACAAGGAATACACATGTGAAATATCAAAGCCCTATCACTTACCAGTCAAAAAATATGGCCAAGGTTAAAGTTTTTCAAAAGTAGGTCAATCATCTCCAAGGTCAAGGTCACAAGGTCAAAAATTTTGGTATCCATGGAAACGTCTTGTCACAAGGAATACACATGTGAAATATCAAAGCCCTATCACTTACCATTCAAAAAATATGGCCAAGGTTAAAGTTTTTCAAAAGTAGGTCAATCTCCAAGGTCAAGGTCACAAGGTCAAAAATTTTGGTATCCATGGAAACGTCTTGTCACAAGGAATACACATGTGAAATATCAAAGCCCTATCACTTACCATTCAAAAAATATGGCCAAGGTTAAAGTTTTTCAAAAGTAGGTCAATCTCCAAGGTCAAGGTCACAAGGTCAAAAATTTTGGTATCCATGGAAAGGTCTTGTCACAACGAATGCACATGTGAAATATGAAAGCCCAATCTGAATTGGTTTAAAAGTTATAAGCAAGGTTAAAGTTTTTGTTCACGCGCACGCAGACGCAGACGCCAACGCCGACACCGGGGGTATGACAATAGCTCTCCGGACATTCGAATATTGACATCTGCGATTAAACAAGTTAAATTTTCTTATTAACTCAAAATTGCAAATCTGTATAAAAGAAGTTGACATGTTCAACTTACAAATTTCAAGTTTTGACCAACATACATTCAAATTATCAAATTTTGACTCGTTCAAACTCAAAAATAGTAATAAGTGTTCACTAAGGTCTAAAATCTTTACAGGACATTCGGTCCTGTGAAGCTCAAAACATTACCAGACCCAAAAAAAAATTACCAGACCGAAAATTATATGACAAAAAGAAGGTGTCACTTACGATGGCAAACCTAAAACGGGTAAAGGGTCTGGAAGAAGAGGTGACTACAAAATATGTTCCTTGTTGAAGTTACAGGTAAAATTAATACGCCAAAGCCGAAGTAGAGTGTTTAAGATAAGGAAATGGTTCAATCTTAATAAATAAAGGGACAATTTACTTTACGATACGATGTGTTGCAATCTCCTTGTCCCCTTCCTCCACATGACATTCTGGACATTTTGGTCCGAGGCAGATAGAACATTAATCGGACCAACACGATTTTTACCTGGAAATGTCCAATGTCCTATGAACCATCACGAACACTGTAGTAAGTCATGCACATCAATTTCTTTTGTAAACATGGTTCAGATGGTCAAGAGAATTTGCGATTTAGAAATTCAGATGAAAATTCCAAAATGGTATCTTAGTACATGTACTTCAAATTATTTCTCTAATATAGCTATACAGTATAAAGCTATTATTTTGCTATTATCAGATCATAGCTATTTCTGGAAGAATCTCAAGCCTGTAGAATAAATCTTGAATTTGTCTTTAAATTTTATGTATTAAATCAGTAAGACATTATTAGTTACAAATTAATGACCCGAGACAGAAAATACAAGGTGTGAAAAGAAAACCCACATTGGGCATACATCGATATGAAAAATGTGGGGTTTTTTTTTACCGCAGGCAAATGAAAATTGAACTAAAAACTACTTTTCAAGCTTTAAATAACCAGAGTCTCTGATGAGACTGAAGCTCTACTGGCTGTTTAGTTAAATTCACTAAAGTGACTCCCATTTAACAAGACCCTGGGGGTTGGGGAATTACACAAAATATCAGATGCACATCTACACTACAGACACATAATATTGCAAAAAGAAAAAACTCTCTGTCAATTACACTTTCTAATACCTGGTGTTCACAAGATTACATAGACTTATGAGAAAATGACCACACCCATTTTCAAAGGCCCTGGGGCTCAGGGACTCACCAATATACGAGGTGCCCATCTAAACCACATACACACAATATTGCAACAAGAATCAACTCTATGTCAATTATTCTTTCTGAGACCTGGTGTTCACAAGATTACATAGACTTATACTGTTATACATGACAAAATGACCACACCAATTTTCAAATGCCCTGGGGATCAGGGACTCACACAAAATATCAGGTGCACATCTACACCACAGACACATAATATTGAAAAAAGAATTACCTCTACATCAATTATACTTTCTGAGAACTGTTGTTCACAAGATTACATAGATTTATATATATGAGAAAATGACCACACCCATTTCCAAGACTATCAGGCACACAAATAGACCAGAGACTGATTATAATGCATTGCCAAAAAGAATCCTTTCTCTATCAATTATACTTTCTGAGATTTGGTGTTCACAAGATTACATAGACTTATATGGAGAAAACGACCACACCAATTTCAAAATCCTGGGGTTCAGAGGCTCAAAAAAAAATATCAGGCGCACAAATAGAGCAGAGACTGATTATAATGCAAAAAGAATTATCTCTCTATCAATTATCCTATCTAAGATTTGGTGTTCACAAGATTATACGTGTATAGAGTAATATAGGAGAAAATGACCACACCAATTTTCGAAGACCCTGGGAGTCAAGGGTTCAAACAAAATATCCGGTGCACAACTACACCAGAGACTGATTATACAATGTAATGCAGAAAGAATTATCTCTCTAACAATTATACATTCTGAGATTTGGTGTTCACAAGATTACATTGAGTTATATAGGAGAAAATTTCCACACCCATTTTAGAAGACCCTAGGGGGCAGAGGCCTTTAATAAGGAAATACCAGGTGCATAACTAAACTATATGCTAAACTAAATGCAAGAAGAATTAGGTTTCTATCATTAATGGTTTAAGAGGAGTTGCGATCACAAAAAAAATGTTAACAGACAGTCACACAGACAAACGGACTGATGGATGTCGACAACATAGTATTGCATAAGCTCGACTGGTCTTTGACCAGTAGAGCTAAATACTACCCCTATTGTGACACTGACAGATGTTGTACAACTGTACCTGTAATGAGAGACCTTCCATGCATTGTTCATGTTGGAGAAAGCAGAATTTCAAGTTATGTTCTTCACTTATTGGACAAGAAACATCGTTTATTTCATCTACTTTGATTACATCAGATTGGTATCTAACAAACCAAATCAAACTATTGTGGCGAATGTAAGCTTTCTTCGCACACTACTTCTCATAACAGGTACTCATATTAAGCTCATGTAGAAATTGCAGAGTCTGACTCATAATATCAAGATGATACTTGATATCTGTTAGAGCTGGGACAATACTGCACCCAGCCGATCCGATACGTATCACGATACCTTATATCTAAATGATACATATCGCAATACTAGGTTACTTGATAAAACCTTCTCAAAAAGCTATTTGATAGTATTAATATTCATCATATAAGTATCTTTTTTTTATTCAACATGTTATATTTATTCAACACTAGATTTCTGTCTAGAGTAGAGATGAAAAAAAAAATTAATGGTTTGTTATTTGACTATTATTAATCTATATGTAAACTGAAGAAAGTTGGATTTAAATTTGAGTACTTGAAAATACGGAAAGTTCAAGCACAATGTTTTTGTAAATCTTAACTTAGGTATCATCGGGGTGTATCGATACTTGGATCGTGAAATAAAATATTGCGATGCATCGATGAATTGGAGTTTTAAATAATCGTCCAAGCCCTAATATCCGTAAATGCGTCATATGGGGAGATTACTTTTAGAAGGGAGTTCAACCTGGGAGTTTAGGCCACTGGTACTCTCTATGTTGGCGAGATGTCACACAATTAGTTAGTTAGGTTCAATTAGAGATAAGCATAGAGAAGTTCCGAAAATAGTTGGGGGATAAACTTGGAGTGTATCATAGAGCATATTGTATGGAAATAGCTTTATATATAGAATCTAACATTGAAATCAAGGACAAAACTATTAGAATTCATTGGAGGAACCATTGATGAATTACCTCCTCAAACCCCAATATAAAAGGAGATTTTAAGACAGAGCAAACAAAATCTAGAGGCACGCCCCCTGTAGGGTAAAATTTGGTCATGTGACCAATCAGTCATCAGAATGTTGAAAACATTGTGAAGAATAAGCAACAGATCAAATGATAAAAATGCAATGATCGCTGTGCGATATAAGTCCCCTACCGGCGGCATAAATTTATGACTTGCATCCCTGTTCATCAGTTCATCTTCAGCAACAACAGCCAAGAAAAGTCTGGGAAACTGAATTCATGAAATTTGCTAAGTCCAAGGGCCATAACTCTTGTGAAAATTAGTCAATCTAAATTAAACTCAAATCTGCATCACACTATAATGTATTCACATACAAAAAATCAGCTCATTATCTGCAATAACAGGTATGAAAAAGTCCGGGAAACTAAAAATTTCATGAAATTTGCTAAGTCCAAGGGCCATAACTCTTGTACAAATAGGCCAATGGAAACCAAACTCAATCTTGGTCTGTATCACACTGAGATGTATTCATTTACCAAAAATCAGTGCATTATTTGCAATAGAACGAAAGAAAAGTCCGGAAACTGAAATTTTCATAAAATTAGCTAAGTCCAAGGGCCATAACTGTTGTAAAAATAGGTGAATCTGAAGCAAACTTAAACTTGATCTGTATCCCATTGAGATATATCCACATACCAAAAATGAGTTCAATTTTATCCAACAACAGCGGGAAAAAGTCCGGAAAACTGAAATTTTCATAAAATTTGCTAAGTCCAAGGGACATAACTCTTGTAAAATAAGGTCAATCGAAAGCAAACTCAAACTTATTCTGTATCACATTGAAAAATATCCACATACCAAAAATGAGTTCAATATATATGCAACAACAGCGGAAAAAAGTCCGGAAAACTGAAACTTTCATAAAATTGGCTAAGTCCAAGGGCCATAACTCTTGTAAAATTAGGTCAATCGAAAGCAAACTCAAACTTGATCTGTATCACATTGAGATATATCCACATAACAAAAATGAGTTCAATATATGCAACAACAGCGGAAAAAAGTCCGGAAAACTGAAATTTTCATAAAATTGGCTAAGTCCAAGGGCCATAACTCTTGTAAAATTAGGTCAATCGAAAGCAAACTCAAACTTGATCTGTATAGCATTGAGATATATCCACATACCAAAAATGAGTTCAATATATGCAACAACAGCGGAGAAAAGTCCGGAAAACTGAAATTTACATAAAATTGGCTAAGTCCAAGGGCCATAACTCTTGTAAAATTAGGTCAATCGAAAGCAAACTCAAACTTGATCTGTATCACATTGAGATATATCCATATACCAAAAATGAGTTCAATATATGCAACAACAGCGGAAAAAAGTCCGGAAAACTGAAATTTTCATAAAATTGGCTAAGTCCAAGGGCCATAACTCTTGTAAAATTAGGTCAATCAAAAGCAAACTCAAACTTGATCTGTATCCCATTGAGATATATCCACATACCAAAAATGAGTTCAATATATGCAACAACAGCGAAAAAAAGTCCGGAAAACTGAAAATGGGACAGACGGACAGACGGACGGACGGACGGACAGACAGACAGACCGAGAGGAAACTAAGAGTCCCCTTCGGCGTTGCCGGTAGGGGACTAAAAATAACTTGTCAGTACAAAAAGATGGGTACCTTTGGGTTTTGGTTGCTATAAAACATATGCATATTGAGTAGAAAAAATAACATGTAATTGAAAGGCTTTGAACAATCGAAGAGGCCCATACTGTAATTAATGGCTTCGAAACCATATCACTCTTTTACTACCTGGGCACTTTTGGGTTTGTTTCTTTTCATCGTTTGTGCTATTTCTGCGTGTTAAAAAGATAAATATTCTACATGCATGCACTCCATGGAAGTCGCCATATTTGATTTCTTCATTTGGATAGCACACCCGATATTTTTCGCGCACCGACCTTTTTTTCAAATGTTTCACATTCATTCATTTCATATTCAAAATTATGAAAAGCCAAAGAAACTAGATGAAGGTATAAAATGAAAATTACATGGGAAAATATCCTTTTAAATATTCAAGATCATGTGGGACCCAACTTAATATTTCTTTCATTCAAGAACTCAGGCTGCCAATCAAACGACAACAACATAGTACAGACGGACATTATTGTGATGGACTTTGCCAAAGCGTTTGAAAAAAGTTCCACACAAAAGAATCTTATACAAATTAAATATTATGGCATCCAGGGAAACACTAAATCATTGTTGGATTCAAGACTTTCTTTCACACCGCACACAAACAGTAAAAGATCTCCCTTCTTTACTCCACGGGCATTTTAGCCAATGATTCTGAGAAAGAAAGAGGGGGGTGGAAACGATCATATCAGATCTGCAGGCACCTGTGGGAATAACCCTTCATGTTGACCTCAAATGGAGCAAACACATCTCAAACATCACAGCCAACGCAAACAAACAACTGAATTTTCTTAAACGTAATCTAAGTCTCCTCTCTTAAAGTTAAAGAACATGCATATAAATCCCTAGTTAGGCCCGAACTTGAATACAGCTGCTGTACCTGAGATCCCTACCATTAGACCCAAATAAACCAACTAGAAATAATACAGCGCAGAGCAGCTAGATATACATGTCAGAGTCAAAAAAAGATACCACAACACCAGCTAAGTAACTAACATGCTTAACACCTTGAATGGCCAACCTTACAGCAGCGTAAGGACACGAATTATCTTTTTCTATTAAGTACTTCATGGCATTGTCAAAATATATCCCCACAACCTCCTTTACCCAGTAGACAGCAGATACAGACAAAAAAAACCACACAACTTCAACAAATTTACTGTAGTGAAGACTCTCTTTCCCAGAAAATTAGTACTTGTAATGGAATCAGTTACCAACCATAACATCCTCAGACTCACTTGACACCTTCAGGGAACAGCTCACCATACCCGTCCTGAATGCAACATTCTTCTAGAACCACACAGATCACTGTAAATAGTTTTAAAATTTTGTTTGATTTTTCATTATTTTAAATCCCCCGCCGCTGCGCAAAAAAAAGGCACGTAATGGTCAATAGTGACCGTGCGTTTATTTTCGAAAGAAGATATTAAACAATTAGAAATAGGCAGTGGCTCCGGATACGGACTTCGTATCTGTAGAGCTGGGTCCCCGTGTACGAACAAGCAAATGATTTACGTGATTTGGATATAACTGCAAAAAGTTGGCCAGTTTTTTTTCAAGGCAACTTAATTGCTTTCAAGTCGTATCTTTTTTGCTACATACATACTTTGACAATAATAGGGGCCACAATTTTAAAAAGAATACATTTCTCCTACATCACAATAATACTGAAGTGTTCCAACTCTATACCTTCTTGAAGAAAATTTCAAACCAATCTATTACGCACCAGACACGTGTTTCGGATAGTAAATCCTCATCAGTGATGCTTCCAGCCAAAGTGCTTTTCATAAGCAGCCAAAATTCAAAACATGTACATGCGCTGGATACAATCACAGGGAAGCTTTCAGCTCACTCAATATACTTAGCATTTGCATCATTTCAATGATCTAATGCATGCCCATTCCACTTCATAACAAACTTCTAACCCTTTATTCTTAATGTAGTACAAAATTTAACAGAGAATAAATTAGTGCATTCGAGTTCCAACATCAAGTTAGTTTGACTTTGACCTACAGACTGTTTAAAATCAAATTGCCCTCCTAGCGAGACTTCAGATGAGCAAATTAATTTATGTATATCTGGTACCATAACAATCTTGCATTAAATCAATAAAGGTTTCTTTTTGTCAAGACAAAACTATATTGAAGCTATCCTAATTGTAGTAGGAGACAGTGGACGTGTTGTGAGGAAATGTTCGTCCTTGACCCTATAAAATCCATAGGTGTATTTACTGAATAGGTCATGAGCAAACTATGTCTGAAGTGAAATGATACAATTGCAGTACTGAAATGCAGTTATATACATTGACATTAATTATGACCTACCAGACAGACACCGGACACAGTGATACATTGACATTAATTTTGACCTACCAGACAGACACCGGACACAGTGATACATTGACATTAATTTTGACCTACCAGACAGACATCGGACACAGTGATACATTGACATTAATTTTGACCTACCAGACAAACATCGGACACAGTGATACATTGACATTAATTTTGACCTACCAGACAGACACCGGACACAGTGATACATTGACATTAATTTTGACCTACCAGACAGACACCGGACACAGTGATACATCGACATTAATTTTGACCTACCAGACAGACACCGGACACAGTGATACATCGACATTAATTTTGACCTACCAGACAGACACCGGACACAGTGATACATTGACATTAATTTTGACCTACCAGACAGACACCGGACACAGTGATACATTGACATTAGTTTTGACCTACCAGACAGACACCGGACACAGTGATACATTGACATTAATTTTGACCTACCAGACAGACACCGGACACAGTGATACATTGACATTAATTTTGACCTACCAGACAGACACCGGACACAGTGATACATTGACATTAATTTTGACCTACCAGACAGACATCGGACACAGTGATACATTGACATTAATTTTGACCTACCAGACAGACACCGGACACAGTGATACATTGACATTAATTTTGACCTACCAGACAGACACCGGACACAGTGATACATTGACATTAATTTTGACCTACCAGACAGACACCGGACAGTGATACATTGACATTAATTTTGACCTACCAGACAGACACCGGACACAGTGATACATTGACATTAATTTTGACCTACCAGACAGACACCGGACACAGTGATACATTGACATTAATTTTGACCTACCAGACAGACATCGGACACAGTGATACATTGACATTAATTTTGACCTACCAGACAGACATCGGACACAGTGATACATTGACATTAATTTTGACCTACCAGACAGACACCGGACACAGTGATACATTGACATTAATTTTTACCTACCAGACAGACACCGGACACAGTGATACATTGACATTAATTTTGACCTACCAGACAGACACCGGACAGTGATACATTGACATTAATTTTGACCTACCAGACAGACACCGGACACAGTGATACATTGACATTAATTTTGACCTACCAGACAGACACCGGACACAGTGATCCGTACATATCATCTCTGTGTAAGACTTGTCAGAAGACAACATTGCTCACTGTGTAGGTTTTTGATAGAAAAATGGCAATTTTTAAAATAGTGTGATGTTGCTAAGATAAAGTTTAAAAGTAGGTCAAACTCCAAGGTCACAGTCACTAGGTCAAAAGTCAAGGTCCCAGATGAAAGGTCTGGTCATGAGAAATACACCTGAAATATCAAAGCCCTAACCCTTAAAGTACATGAGATTCAGTATAGCCCAGGTTTAAGTTTTTCAATGAAGGTCAGGTCACAAAGTAAAAAGTCAAGGTCATGTGAAATATCAAAGCCCTAACCCTTATAATTCACGAGATACACAGCCAATTGTGCCTCACATGAAAGTTCATATGAAATTCACATAAACTTCACACAAGTTTTATGTGAAAAATATTTTACATGAATTTCACATAAATTTTCTTCACATGAATTTTTCTTTGTGACCTTCATGTGAAATCGAACTCACATAAAATTCATGTCAGAAACTTCACATGAATTTCACATAAAAAATTTCATGTTCCCGCTCATTTCACATAAATTTCATGTGAAGTTTTATGTAAAGTTCATGAAAATTTCCCATGAATTTCATATGAGGCAACATTGGCTGTGTATAGCCCAGGTAAACATTTGTCCACAAAACTAATGCCGACCCTGACGATCAGGATATGACATTAGCTCCCTATACATTTGTCACGGATCCCTAAAAATGAAGCGAACTAAAATGATGAGGAGTCAATGGAATATTCTATCGATTGACAAATCAACGACTCCTTCAGTACAGCTGTGAAATTAATGTCAAAGACATTTCCATATTGATCTCATTTATTGTCTGATTGAAACAATAGTGATACATGATTGATGATAGATATTACATGTACAATGTGCAGTTCGAAATGAGTTAATTTGATTAATAAACAAAACTTGGTAAATATATGTTTTATGAGTATGATACATTTATGATAATAACATACCTCATATGAATCGAAATGAAAAACACATGATATTTTAAAATATACATTAAGACATACAATTATAAAATGCTAATTTTCCTGCGAACTTTATGAGTCAAAATAGTCTACAAATTTTGAGCAGGGTTAGTGTGTGTGTTTTTTTTAAATATATGTATTCCACCATTTGAAGAGTTTTTATTTGCTCTGCAATAAATTAGAAGAAAATATATATGTAGAGTAGCACCGTAAGAAAACATGCAAACTGATTAAGATCAAAGCACATTTGTTTATGGCACAACCTTTTCTTATATAACAATTGTTGATAAGTTTTTCTCAAGTTGATTTTCATAAAACTAAATTAGAATAACCATTACTTGGATACATGTTCAGATCTACATCATACTACGAAGGAAATAGATGGATTCTGAAATAAATGAAACAGACCCACCAAAGTTTAAGTTTATGATATGATAAAATGTAATGGCATGAAATGAAATGCTGAAAATGTAAATGTCCATTTTATCAGATCATTTCTTCAAAAATATCATAACACATGCAAATGATTTTTTTGTGTAACATTTCTGTTTTACTTAAAAAAAAACCCAACTCCACAGGGTGTAGCAAATTTTGAAACTTGCTAATAGGCTTCTTATGTTAGCATCGACAATTTTCTTGTTTAAAGTGAACAAACCTTATCAAAACAGGGACAGCTGATATATATATATGTATCTCAACTATCAACATTCAATATGAACAGAACAGTTTTTGTGAGTTCAGAAAAGTATTAACTTATCACATGTTTCAGACATATGTGTGGGCAGAGCTTTTTCTTTATTATGATAGACAAATGGCATTTAAAAACACGGCAGTAAATTGAAAGTAGAAATAAGTTAGAGTGACTAAAAGACAAATACATGTAGTGTCCCTTCAAAATATACACACATATTTTCAGATGATGAAGGTTACATGTAAACAAACAAGAGGCTCAAGTGTGAATCATCTATGTAACATTATCATAGTTCCAATGAAACTAAAAACATAACAGATATTCCTCTAACACTCAAAACAAACATGTTGCAGATCTTGAACTTGATAATCTTGTAGCTTATTTCACAACGGAAATTCAACGCCAAAATATTAATGATCAACATAAAGCACTTATTTTATCCTTCCAAAACTGCTACTAAACTTGTTCAATATAATACTCTAAAAATGCACTACATGCAATTAAATTTAAATTAAAAAACTAAACAGTGAGAAAATGTGTCTTAATCTTTTACAATTCTATATGTTGTATTTGTATGTATTTTATCCTAATTAGAAAATCCTAAATGCACAGATCCTTTGATTTTGACCTTAGTCAATCACAATAATGTCATAAAAATCTAAAATCTTTCATATATACAAAATGCTGGGAATTTTAAATGTAACTCTTAAATGAACTAAATAGTTCTTATCCTGACTAGATCTTATAAAACATTAACTTGTGTTCAAAATCTATCTGGGATTTTTTTTTCAAAACAAAATATAAATAAAATATATTTTGAATACATCTATCTGAATCCTTTGAAATAAAATTGAACATGATATAAGTGAAAATTATGTGCCTGATTTAAAGTAGAATTATATTTCTTAAAGGGCTGGAGGTGTTTTCCTTACTGGCATTATAAAAAGGTTATGTAAATGATAATGATGTGACTTATTTATAAATTTCAGGATTTGGTAAAGTGACATACCGTAATAACGATGACATCATCAAATATTTGTTTCTATGAAATGAACATATACAGTGTGATCACAGTATGCATACAAATATATATAGCATGGAAATCCAAATTGCAAATTAATTGACCCTTCCGATTGCGGGAAAAGAATGCAAGATTTCGTGACGTCACAATGCTTTTACCACGTGTTTACCTCGGACAAACCAGCTCCGAACCTCGGTCAAACATCGAAATTGCATTGTGACGTCATGGATTTTCTCAAATTTTTCCCGCGTTCGGAAGGGTCAATTACACATATAATTGTGTACTTTTTACATACAAAACATTTTAAAAGTAAAATGAACATGTACTTTACCGTACAAGTACATCTCTAATACTATAAATAAGTATAAAAGTAAACAAACATTGCACTATGGATCTAAACAATATAACAAAGGGCCACATGATTGGTCCAAAATAAAACGCATGCAAATCACAAACAGTACTTTAACTCTTTGATTCGGCTTTCAAAATAAATCAAGACGTGAGTTTTATGAACTCAAATGTATAGCGTAAAGTCAATTCATCTTGTACATCTAATATCATACACATACATTACAAGTCAAATACACGTCGAAACTCTCTTTGCTTGGTGGTCTCAGAAATGATGCATAATATTTCTGCTTCAAATGAAGATAAACATACTTTATTTTGTACATTGTAAAAGATGCATCGAAACGATAAACTGTTATTAAAGATTATAATAATCACAAGTCCATATACATGTACACGTATATGTAAAATCACATTCTAGGGCAAGAGAGTTGAGGGAATCATTAAGTGTATCAAACATTCAGTACACCTTCAGTTCTTCATATTTAGCAAACACAAAATTTTCATCTCTGTTTCTTCAAAAACAATAAACCCTTTCCAATATATTAACTTTTTTTTACATATTTTAAATTTTTACTCCTGAAGATCCACACACAACAAATCATGTTCAGTTGAGAGAATGAGTGAGAGTATTACCGAACAAATTTAAAACAAATTCTATTTGTGTCTTCTCTTCATTACTATAGGAGGTCTTTAAAAAAATAGGTACATGATCACTTTTAATAATTTATGCTATTAAAGAAGTAACAATGGATGTATGTACCATTTAAAGCCATTTGTAATATATATGTATAGCAACAGAGAGGTGTTGAAATAGTTTTTAAAAGTACAGCTTCTGAAAACGTGAATAAAACTTTAGAAAAATCTTTTTTTTCTCTCTCTCAAGTAAAAATAAACATTGCGAGGCATAACTCAAAATCATCATAAATAAAATAGCTGCATAAAAAAATCAAGTTACAAAACATTTCAAAAATAAATCTCCTTTAGCCATCTTTCAACATGTCCTATTGTACTTACATTTGCCCCTCGCAAATGAGAAATTGTCAAAGTCAAGTGGGAATTTATCAAGCCCCCCAACTTGAGCTTCAGAAAAAATCCTCCTTCTCACAAGAAAATTTCTTCATTCAGGGAAAGTATTGAACATCCCTGAAATATCAGGTTCTAACATTCTGAACATGTCACTGAACTCCTCGTTCTGTTGTTGCTGTGTGCCAGGTTGAGGGGGTGGGGCAGACTGTACCTGTTGACCCTGGGGGTTCTGCTGGGCTTCAGCTGCCCCACCCTGCCACTGTGGAGCCCACATGGGCTGGCCAGATCCACCGGGAGAAGCATGGGCGAAGTTACCCTGTGGATTCTGGGATCCACCTAACTGTGTGTAAGTAGGACCTCCTGCTGAAAAGAGAATTATGAAAATATAAATGTGCTCAATAAATATTGAGAAGGTAAAGCTATCAATACACAAAAACTTTGCTTTGCAATACAGTTTTTTCCATGATCGATAGAACGCTATCTTTTTTCTTATCTTATAAAGTATTATTTATATCTAGTTACCTGGAGATGAACTGTTAGGACTAATCTGTGAATATCCAGAGGCAGGATTTGAGGCAAAGTCTCCACCACCCTGTAACAGAGTAATCATAAGGAACATAAAAAAAAAACCTGTATATTCATCAAACTTAAATGTAAAATGGTTTATACTGTATACAGGGAAAACTTCGCCCCCATTTTATTTTCGTCCTTTTTTGTTAGATGTCATGAGGGCAAATTTAAGACTGGACGATTAAAATTACTCATAAAGGATTTCTTTAAAAATGTGCAAGGGGGCAAATTCAATGCTGGGCAAATCATGAGTGACAGTCCTATTTACTTTAGGTGAAAATAAGGCTGGGTGAATCTCAATGTATAACTGAATTCAACTGAAACACCTCAAGCATAATCTATTCTAACTGAACAGAGAAATGGGCATAATACAATTTTATCATGTCCTTGAATTTTTTCCATTCCATAAAAATGTTCTGCTTGAATTGTAATTTTTAATTACATGTATTTTCTATTACTAACCTGTCCTTGGTTATAAGCTCCTTGTCCTGCCCAGCCTGCTGGGTTTGGGCTCCTCCGTACCCCAGCTACAGTAGTTTGTGATACAGGGATATTATTGGCTACACTTTGTTGGGGATACTTGATATGAGCAGGATTAGAGTTAAAGTTGTACATTTCAGGTCTACCTACTGGACGTTGTCCTGTAAAATACAGCATAATGTACATGTATAGCAATTTGTGTTTAGTTGAATGATTTTAATTTTGACACCAGAAACTCATGGCTTCTCTATTAGAATGGCAAGTGTGAATGCTTTCTTTTTGTTTCCATTGCAAAATCTCCCTTTTAAGGTTACTGACTTAAAGGGTCAAACTTTGATAAAAAGTCCTGGACAAATGCTACGTTAAACAGGGCCTAGAAAAGTTCATTTCAGTCTGCTGTCTGAAGTTATCTCCAAAACAAGCTAATCCTAAATTGACACTATTATAGCTTTAGCTTAGACAACTTCATGTCCAAATAATTATCATACAGATACATGTATTAGTCGAGCCCTGATTCCTCTAGGTCAGGACTTGATGAAATGTAAAAATATCCATATCCTGTTTCAAAGGACTGTGAGAAAAGGACTGCCCCTTTTTACAGAACTGCCCCTTTTAAAGAGCTGCCCTAAACATGCCCCTAGACAAACTATACCTGTGAGAACTGCACTATAGTCCTGGTGACTGTAGGAGTCCCTGAACTCTGGTGGTTTACTGGTGCCCGGCATTCCCATGTCATTTTGTAGAGGACGGTTTGTGTTGTAGGAGGACATAGGTACGTTAGGGTCCTGTGGTTGGGGGTCAGAGGTCAAAGTACCTGAGGAAGCTCCAGATCCTTGTTGTACACTCCTAAAATATTATGATTAATTTCATTATTTTAATATCAATATTAATTAAAATCTGAATTCTGTGGTTGGGGGTCAGTCTTATTTCAAGGTAATAGTCCCTGAGAAAGCCCAGATCCTTAAGTTACATGTATATGAATTATTTCATTATTCAAACTTTTTATGCTACTTTATACTTAAAGCCCCTGTCACACCTACACGTTCTGGCATGGCACTCGTACTACGACCTCTAAAATTGTACGAAACGTGGCCTGAATGAAGTCAGGAGGCCAGGAACGTACTGAGAACTTGTTGAGATGTGGTAAAGACACCGACTAACGTGACTGAATGCCGATCCATCATGACTGTTTTGAACTGTTCAAAACAGTCGCAGTGAGATGTGCTGATGACAGAACATGGTAAGGACTACATGTACTTGCAGACGTATTGAGAACTTCATTGACGTAATAGGAACGTGTTGCAATTGCAGCAGAGCCGTAGTATGGACTTCTAAAGCTTTTACATATAATTACATGTATATGGAAACCTCCAAGTCCTTGCCGTCCTTACCACCTTCTCAGTTTAAGAGCTCAAAAAAATCAAAACAAACAAACAATTTATCCATTGAACATGCCATGATCATAACCACAAATGCCGAAAGGACTTCAAGGACGTCGCATTAATGCTGTACTATAAAACTGCAGACGTCTTCATCGTAGTATGAACTTTGGGCTAATTGTAGTATAAACTTTACTAAACGAGTTCAGACGGGAAGGACTCTCTACAAACGTGTCAAGAACGCAAAAGGTCATATTGCACACGTATTGTGGTCTTCAATTATTATTTCTGAAAGCCCTTTTGAGTGAAAAATGTCACGTTCTCACTACGTTCATGAAAATTTTCTATGACTTCAAGGATGTACAAGTAGTAAGAACATCTTGAGAGAACGTGTAGGTGTAACAGGGGCTTTAAAATTTTTCAGTGATAAGATAATAGACCTTTTCAAGACAATGTTCACTCAGATCATTTTTTATGTAACATTTTACCTACTCAAAACAATGAAATGATATCATAATGCTCTAAACTGTGGCTTGTACTGCCATGCGATGACAAGTTTTCCATGTCTTGAGTTGGTAAATCACATATGAAAAGACAAAAGTGATCGGAGTGAACCTTATCGCACAATAATTTACTTCATGAAAATCTTTCATGATTATGAATTTTGAAATATTCGTAAAATTTTGTATGAACACATCGACATAATACTTACTTTGCTGAGGTGTTGGTACATACAATATACTCTACTTCATCGGTATAGGGATTCTGAAAGCTAAAACTACTAGTACGCAGCCAGACATACTCGTGATTAGACGCTCTAAATCTGTACATCATGGACATCACTTGGCCTTTCAGCTTGAGAACTAAATGCAATAAGTACAAGTGTCATGGTCAAAACAATATCAAGAACAACAAACTTCATAAATATTCTTATTTACTTGTATGTGTGCATATTCAAGAAACAAATAATTACATACATGTATATGCTTATTCATGGAATTGTTCTTTGCAAATTTTTGTAAAGTTTGAATATTTAACACTTTTTTAACAAATGAATTTCTGTAAATGCATCTTTTTCCAAATTTCTTAGAAAATTTGCTGTAGAAGCGAAAAGAGCTTAAGTTCTATTCACCTTAACTATATGACAAATATTAAAAAAAACTTTTAAATTTACCTTGGTCAAAAGTTTCTTTTAATATATTCTTATCTTCCGGGTGATAGAAGTCGAAGGCTGATTTGCCTAGGAGCTCCTGGGGTTGATATCCTAGTACTGGCGATACTCTGTAACAGAAACATGAAATAGATTTATGCTCAGATCAGGCTCTGGTTTTCACTATTTATGTCTGAATGAAAGAAATACAAGTCCTTTCTTTCGTTAATTTTCTGAATAAAACAACACTTGCATTAACTCCATTGAGCATTAACTTACCTTTGATCAACAAAGGTAAATTTTCCATCAATGCTGTGCCTGGATATAAACTCTGATGCTCCGTTAGGACCCATCATATCGTTACAGTTAGGAGTGCTAGTGACCTGTAGACGACCTATACCCACAAGGCAACAGTGACTCCCAGCATTCTCATCTGCTTCTCTCTCCATCTGAACACCTGTACATATTATATATTAGACAAATGCTTTATAGTCAAAATATTGAAGTGCAGATATTAATAGTTAGTGAATGAATTCTTGTCAATGAACTCAATTAGTAAGCTCCATTGCAATGTTGGAAAATTGAATGAAAAAACAAATTGAGTTTTAAGGTTTGGTAAATTTGACATGAGTAACTATCTTGGAGTAAAGGTACATCAGATTTTCCAAACACATCAGTAGGATATGAATGTACAGGTGAGTTGAAATTAAACGAAATATGAGTATAAGCTATGTTAGATTAAATCATCCTAGTGACTTAATTCTTCTATCTATTTATAAATAGTGAGAAGGAGCTTGTAAAATGAAGTTGTCAAGTGCATAAAAGACTTGATCAACTGTAGCCATGCACACTTGGTGTACTTTGACTGTAATTTTCATATTCCATGTAAATACTTTTTTTTCACATGTTTATGTATCCAAAAGAACAAAACTCCAACACACATACATGTACATATACTCCAAAATTGCTTTTTATTTTTTTTCCATTCTTAAACCATCAAAGAATCAAAATTATTTGCAATCATTTAGATTTGGTTTCAATTTTAATAACAATATGAAGTTATTTACCTGAAGGAGGCCAGTTTTTGATGTATCCTGTCACATGTACTACACTGTAATGGTTTCCGTCACTTGATGGTCCCAGTGTGTTACGGTTCCTGATTCTCAGGCTGTGATTGGCCGTCATGGGATCTACCTGAACGTTACCCATCTTCATACGGCATATAAACCCCCGTCTAGAACCCATACAAAGACGAATAGACGCTGAAATCAAAGAATACAGTCAAATGTAGAAACTGGTTACTAGTATTTAATATGTACTGTATACGGGGAAATTACTGAGGTGGTTTTAATTTTGAATTATCAGCGAACATAAAAGCATTGCAATGATTTTGTATCATAGACAAAAAACACCGCTAAAGACGGTATGGCCGGATTGCAAAGTAAGTTTTTGTCACCAACTGGGTCAAGGTCACTAAGTCAAATATTACAGCATACATTGAGAGGTCTTGTCAGAGGCAACCTACATGTATAATATAAAGTTTCTACTGTATACAGTTCCTTAGATTTTGCTTAAACCAGGAACTTTAACCAAAGTCTTTAACTAGGTCAAAGTCCAAGGTCAAGGTCACTAGGTCCAATGTAACGGCAGAAATTGAAAGATCTCGTCATGGGCAACCTAAATGTATAATATAAGGTTTCTACTGCATACAGTTCCTTAGATTTTGCTTAAACCAAGAACTTTAACCAAAATCTTTAACTAGGTCAAAGTTCAAGGTCAAGGTCACTGGGTCAAATGTTACTGCATAAATTGAAAGGTCTCATCATGGACAACCTACATGTATAATATAAAGTTTCTACTGCATACAGTTCCTTAGATTTTGCTTAAACCAGAAACTTTAACCGCAATCTTTAACTAGGTCAAAGTCCAAGGTCAAAGTCAATAGGTCCAATGTTACGGCATAAATTGAAAGGTCTCATCATGGGCAACCTAAATGTATAATATAAGGTTTCTACTGCATACAGTTCCTTAGATTTTGCCTCAACCAGAAACTTTAACCAAAATCTTTAACTAGGTCAAAGTCCAAGGTCAAGGTCACTAGGTCCAATGTTACGGCATAAATTGAAAGGTCTCATCATGGGCACCCTAAATGTATAATATAAGGTTTCTACTGCATACAGTTCCTTAGATTTTGCTTAAACCAGAAACTTTAACCAAAACCTTTACTAGGTCAAAGTCCAAGGTCAAGGTCACTAGGTCAAATGTTACTGCATAAATTGAAAGGTCTTGTCATGGGCAACCTTCATGTATAATATAAAGTTTCTACTGCATATAGTTCCTTAGATTTTGCCTCAACCAGAAACTTTAACCAAAATGTTGACGGCAGACGGACATCGTCAATCTATAGACCGGAATTGCTTTGCAATCCGGCCAAAAAGCATAGCTAGTTTAAATATTCATATACTTCAGATGTTTGATAGCCTATAATAGTTTAGTGTACAAAATATTTATTTGCTGTAAGTTGGTATTTAATTTATTGTTTGTAATTTTAAAGGTCTCAGCTCTTATGCTGCATAAAACAACAGATGTCACACATATACATGTAGCACATGTAAGATTTCTTGAGCAAAAGTAATAATGTATGCAATTGCAAATAACAAAGTAATCTTTTCACAAATAATTACAATGTACATAGTTTCAATCTACTTATCCGTACTCTTTAATTGGTATTTAATCGTTTCTGTGAAATTATCACTAATTACTACGTGTTTGTTGTTGATAACCGTGAGTACCACTTATTACAACAATAACATTATATTAATACTATGAGCAAAAGAATTAAATGTTTTTACTTGCTATTATGTGTAATACATGTAATACTCGGTGCAACAAAATCTTTATATCAAAAGTGTAAGGGTATTTTTTCCTGAAACCTTTGATACAGCAAACTTAAAACCACAATTTGTTACATTTGAAAACCAAGAACTTTTGACACTGTAAAATTAAACCTGTTTACAGTATTGTGCTTGAGAAAATCAAACAGTTGAATGCATGGTTACTGTGGTTTAGATATTTTATCTGTTAAGCAATTTTATGGCTTCATTAGTGTGAGCGGATGGTGCCAAAACTGAATTCATTTAATTTTTGTTTAGGGGGGCAAATGCTGGATCACAAAATGTCCAATATTGCACCTATACTGGCAGAATTTGACATCATGTCATAATCAATGGCTTTGACAGATAATGCTTTGTCTGGCCATATGATTATGACAATATTAAACTAACATCTGACAACAGGGGCCATGAAAGACATTTGGCAATTCCTGAATGAACCAAGAATTTCAAAGAATTTAAAAGACACACTTACTTTGATGACTATCTTTCTTCACTGTGCCAGCTGCAACAACAAACAAGCATACATCAATTACATTATTGCATTAATTTTCCCCCGTTTTATTGTTCCACTACATTTTTTCACATTAATGATTCACGTGTGAACATGAGCAGTCTACATCAATTTCATTTGTAGTCTAAAATCCATCATTCTAGTGTCATTCAGAAAAGCATACTTTTGAGATCAAGGATTCTGCCAGTATTCTGTGATTCTGTAGTAGATAGTTGTTCCCTGACTTTCTCCACATCGTCTGGGTGTACAAGTTCATATAAGGTGTTCCCAAACCAATCACTCTACAATATAAATAAACCTTATAGCCAAGTCAATTTCATGTAGTGTACAATGATAGCAAAGTCATTTTATTATAGTTTTCAAAAACTTTTGTTTAGTTGCATCAGCATATACATTGTGTACTTTGTACATATATACTTTAAAGATTTTAAAATACAATCTTTTTAAAACTTATAACCAAATACAATCAATGACAAGGTGACCCTAACTAGGATATGATTATAGGATTGCACCATCTTGTATTTTCTTGTGTTAATATACAATTTTTAATTTAAATTTCACTGTCCACTTTGTGACAATAGTATCTAATTATTTGTTTTGCTTTCATTTGAGTATACTGTATCATACTGCCTTACCTGACTTTGATGTAGTACAGGTGTTATAGAATCGGACACATAAATAATTCTCCCTGTGTCACACTGTACAACAAATAGAAATCCATCGGCGGCCTGAAAATATAAATGAAACCTCCTCTAATAGGCTGTTATTGGCTACTTTATGAAGTGGCATCAAAATTTGTATCTTGAAATATTTTTCAAAAGAGTTTTTCATTTTTTACTGCATACCTCTAATATAAGATGTTTGAGTTCTTGGTCGGTAAGAAATGACGGCTTGTAACACCCATCTACACTGGTATTTCCAGCTCCTAAAATGTAGAAATAACAGTTAATCTATTCTGCTTTTAGTTTTCTATTTTTCGCTTTAAGTACATTAGATTCCAAACTGAGATGAACTTTATTACAAACCAAAGACCTCATAAAATTCAAATGGCAACATCACATTTTCAATCATTTCCCTGAATGATTTGACTTTTTCTAGAGAATTTGATGACGTTAAAATACATGGATAATGTCAGATATTGTTTCAAGAATGTAAGTCACTAAAAATATCATAAACACTTTAAAAAAAAAAAGATAAAATTCCATCAGTTAATAAAACGTCAGAAACACTGCAATTATTGACACAAAAATATACATATTAGTAAAAATTTCGATCATCAAGTATAAAACGTAAGACAAACTACAAACTGTGCTGTGAGTCTCACATTACCTGTACCTCGTAAAGTCTTCATGTGGGATACGGCCATTCTGAGTATGGTCAGTTTATCTGGTTTCCGTGCCAACGTACTGCATGTGGGTACCATATCACACAGCTCATTAATGTAGGTTGTCATCTTATTCCTCCTACGTCTCTCAATCTCACAATGACTCTCCCTGAAATAATTACAAAATAAAACACCGCTAAAGACGGTATGGCCGGATTGCAAAGTAAGTTTTTGTCACCAACTGGGTCTAGGTCACTAAGTCAAATATTACAGCATACATTGAGAGGTCTTGTCAGAGGCAACCTACATGTATAATATAAAGTTTCTACTGTATACAGTTCCTTAGATTTTGCTTAAACCAGGAACTTTAACCAAAGTCTTTAACTAGGTCAAAGTCCAAGGTCAAGGTCACTAGGTCCAATGTTACGGCATAAATTGAAAGGTCTCATCATGGGCAACCTAAATGTATAATATAAGGTTTCTACTGCATACAGTTCCTTCGATTTTGCTTAAACCAAGAACTTTAATCAAAATCTTTAACTAGGTCAAAGTTCAAGGTCACTGGGTCAAATGTTACGGCATAAATTGAAAGGTCTCATCATGGGCAACCTACATGTATGATATAAAGTTTCTATTGCATACAGTTCCTTAGATTTTGCTTAAACCAGAAACTTTAACCAAAATCTTTCACTAGGTCAAAGTCCAAGGTCAAAGTCACTAGGTCCAATGTTACGGCATAAATTGAAAGGTCTCATCATGGGCAACCTAAATGTATATCAAAGCTCTGAAGGAATTGATGGCGAGTTTCATTTATTCATTTTAGAATGATATCAAACTATTTTATGGGATTTTTAAATATTGTATTAGCAGATAGAACAAATCCATTTTCCAATGTTCGGAAATAAAACATTTATGAACCCAGGGACAGAAATTAATTGGCGGTCGCCCAGTCGCCCATGGCGACCAAATTTTTAGCTGGGCCCCCAAAACACCATGTCCAACTCGCCCATTTGGCGAATGAAAATAAAAATACATAGTCCATATTTAATTATAAAAAAAAGGAATTTCTTTCGCTTCTATGTTAGGCCCCATACTTCGTCAATGAAGCTCTTTTAAAATCAGGGGCTTATATTAATACATGTACGTACCTGTTTACATACGCGAAATTTACGTTTTCTCACGTGTCACTGTGCGAAACCCTCGTTCAAAGTTGCTATTAAGATAATTGGAATTTGGATTACCGCATGTTCTTCGCACGACACAGCCTTATTGCATGTACATGTTTTCGAAAGCATTCGTGTACACATTTACTGATTCATTGAAAGGTAGCGGTACTTTGCACGGCCGACATCAAAACTAATTTTCTTAATTCATTTATCGAAAATCTTTTTAAAGTCGTTCGCCAAATTTACGCCCAAAATCTCATTTCAACTGATTCAATCCATGCCATAGGGGACGGCATAACGGCGCGAATATATGTAATGAATGTGCCGACCAGAAACTCACTTTTTACATCTCTCTCTCTCTGTTGAAGTTTTAAAAATATCTATGCGAGCCGTGTATTGTTCTAGACCCCCCCTCTCTCTCTCTTTTTCTCTCTCTCATTTTGTCGTTGATAAGTTACGTACATCAATAAGCGTGAAACGTGAGACTGTACAATACTAAAGTGACGTTTTATTCAGTAGAAAACTGTCGGATTAAAAAGACCCCCCCCCCCCCCCCAAATAAAACAAAAACAATAGGCAAGCGTTTGGAATGGGTGTCACAACCCACAGAAAGATACTAGCCTTAAATAATATAAACACAGGTCGTACATGTACACATACCAGGCACTTTTATGGCCTGTGGAACAGATATGCAGATCTATACACCACAGGGGTGAGCTAGGTATCATCGCTTGGTCACAAACCCTTTCTTCAATACAAACCCTTCTGTCTATATATATAAAACTTTTTTAATATACCTGTGGACATATAGAAGAAAGGGTACGTTAAAAGGAAAGGGTTTGTGACCAAGCGATGATACCTCACCCCTGTGCTATACATGAAGAAAAAATAAACGTCTGTACTATCAGAATCAGTGCGGATCCACCTTATTATTTACATGTAGGAAGGGACATAAATAATTGGCAAGGGGTCTGGGGACCCCTGGACCTGCTGGGGATCTAGGAAGTCCCCAGACCCCTTGCCAATTATTTACTCGAATTTAGCTGTTCAGCGTGTCCGTTCCAGCCCTGGCTCGGTGTTCAGTGAGTCAGGGCATTCTATTTGCGAGATGCGACAGACCAATGCGCTATGAACGCTTGATTGTCTGTGAATTCTAAATTGATTTCTATACCTAGAAGTGTAATGTATGACCGTAACTCCTCGTTAATCGCTTAAACACTCGAACTGCTACGACTTGAACATCAGCGCCTTCCATTTTATTTACATAGTGTCACGTGGTACAGTATAGAGGGCAGTAGGAATTACCGAAAAGACAGCATTTACCGAAAAGACGTGGTATTTCCTGAAAAGACCCCAAATTGCACCGAAAAGACACTTAAATTTCAAAACTAAACACATTTTATGATTGGAAATGTGTTTATAAAATCATCAAAACCAAAAATAAATATATCTGTCTATTCGGTAAATATCACTGTCGTTTCTGTAAATGCTGTCTTTTCGGTAATTCGCAGTATAGCCGATAAACTTATAAGCAATTTCAACACACCTGTACACGAGACAGTTGATGTTTACTGCATCCAGTATCCTCTAACTTTTAGATTTTTTAAACATTATGAAACAACTGTTAAAGCCGGAATGCAATGTACGCTGTCTTAAATAAATATGGTGAATAATGAGGTCCAGGGTCATCGGGCCACAGGATCGGAGTTGAGAAAAACTGTGAATATACAATTTATACATTTTACGGGCGTGGGGATGTCACGGAAGTGATGTGACGTCATGAAAATCCTGCGATCACTATAGCCGAGATCGCTACGCGAAACTCGCCTAAATATAAGGTTTCTACTGCATACAGTTCCTTAGATTTTGCTTAAACCAGAAACTTTAACCAAAATATTTAACTAGGTCAAAGTCCAAGGTCAAGGTCTCTAGGTCCAATGTTACGGCATAAATCGAAAGGTCTCGTCATGGGCAATCTAAATGTATAATATAAGGTTTCTACTGCATACAGTTCCTTAGATTTTGCTTAAACCAAGAACTTTAACCAAAATCTTTAACTAGGTCAAAGTTCAAGGTCAAGGTCACTGGGTCAAATGTTACGGCATAAATTGAAAGGTCTCATCATGGGCAACCTACATGTATGATATAAAGTTTCTTCTGCATACAGTTCCTTAGATTTTGCTTAAACCAGAAACTTTAACCAAAATCTTTAACTAGGTCAAAGTTCAAGGTCAAGGTCACTGGGTCAAATGTTACGGCATAAATTGAAAGGTCTCATCATGGGCAACCTACATGTATAATATAAAGTTTCTTCTGCATACAGTTCCTTAGATTTTGCTTAAACCAGAAACTTTAACCAAAATATTTAACTAGGTCAAAGTCCAAGGTCAAAGTCACTAGGTCCAATGTTACGGCATAAATTGAAAGGTCTCATCATGGGCAACCTAAATGTATAATATAAGGTTTCTACTGCATACAGTTCCTTAGATTTTGCTTAAACCAGAAACTTTAACCAAAATCTTTAACTAGGTCAAAGTCCAAGGTCAAGGTCACTAGGTCCAATGTTATGGCATAAATTGAAAGGTCTTGTCATGGGCAACCTATATGTATAATATAAGGTTTCTACTGCGTACAGTTCCTTAGATTTTGCTTAAACCAGGAACTTTAACCAAAATCTTTAACTAGGTCAAAGCCCAAGGTCAAGGTCACTAGGTCAAATGTTACGGCATAAATTGAAAGGTCTTGTCATGGGCAACCTTCATGTATAATATAAAGTTTCTACTGCATATAGTTCCTTAGATTTTGCCTCAACCAGAAACTTTAACCAAAATGTTGACGGCAGACGGACAGACGGACGGACGGACATCGTCAATCTATAGACCGGAATTGCTTTGCAATCCGGCCAATTATGGTCACGGTTATCTTAGTTTTAATTGACCTCTTCAGGAGCCCAAAAAAGAAGCAAAGTTTTGTATTAGAAAAAGGTTTTTCAACAAGGTATATATTCACATGTGAAATATATATATAAGCTACTGTAAAAGCATGGCTGTTAACATTACAACTGTAACACCATATTGAGGTAATGTGTAAGATTTGTGAAATGATAAAAGCAAAATCTGACAGGATGCTATCTGTTACAATAGTTCATAAAAACAAATTACATAAAATCAAATTTAAGGAATTGTGGTTCCCCGCTTTTAGATGTTTTTCTTTAAAGAAATGCTTACAGACACCCCCCTAACCTATTCCAAAGTTTCCATAATATATTTCATGTATTGTCAAAATTCTAAATATCAAAATATTAAACTCCAATAAAAGGTCAAAAGGTCCAAACTTTTGTTACCAAGGAAGAGGGCTTGTGAAAAGGAAAGCACATGGGAAATATGAAAGTCCTATCATTTACCATCTAAAAGTTGAAGTTTTTAAATGTGGGTCAACCTCCAAGGACGAGGTCATAAGGTAAGAATGTTGTTACAAATGGAAAGGTCTTATCACAAGGAATACACATGTGAAATATGAAAGCCTTATCTCTTACCATTCAAAAGTTATGGTCAAGGTTAAAAGTTTTGAAAAAGTAGGTCAAACTCCAAGGTAACAAGGTCAACAATTTTGGTATCCATGGAAAGGTCTTGTCATAAGGAGTACACATGTGAAATATGAAAGCCTTATCACTTACTATTTTAAAGTTATGGACAAGGTTAAAGTTTTTGTGACTGACGGACAGACGCAAAAGGGGGGGGGGACAAAAATGAGCATAAGTACACCATATGTCATACACTGAAACTTTTAAAAAGTAAGAATATGCATATGTGTACTTATATCCATGGTATAAGTACAAGTACATAAAGATCATTACACATATCATTTTGTCACATCATTGGTATGCAAATATGGCTTTTCTTCATAATATTACAAAATTTTCTTCATCCAGACCTGGTTCTTTCTTTTCTCCTTTTCTGACTATTTTTGACTATGCATTACATCTTTGAATCTTACCTGGAAAATCTTTCTTTATCAGCCTGTTCCTGGCAGAAGCTTCCTTCCTGCTAGCTGTCCTCATCTCATCAGAAGCATGTTCTCTTTCTGACTATTTATAACCATTCATTACTGTAATACATCCTTGAATCTTACCTGACAAATCTTTCTTTATCGGCCTGTTCCTGACTGTAGCTTCCTGCTTGTTGGCTTTCCACATCAGAAGCATGTTTTTTTTTATCACTTCTGACTATTTTTGACTGTACCTGACACATCTTTCTTTATAAGCCTGCTCCTGTCTTTCTCTGTGTTGGCTGTCCTCATCAGAAGCATTTTTTTTTATAATTTTCTGACTATTTTGACTTTGTATTACATCCTTGAATCTTACCTGGCAAATCTTTCTTTATCAGCCTGCTCCTGGCTGTAGCTTCCTTCCTGTTAGCTGTCCTCATCTCATCAGAAGCATGTTCTCTTTCTGACTATTTATAACCATTCATTACTGTAATACATCCTTGAATCTTACCTGACAAATCTTTCTTTATCGGCCTGTTCCTGACTGTAGCTTCCTGCTTGTTGGCTTTCCACATCAGAAGCATGTTTTTTTTTTATCACTTCTGACTATTTTTGACTGTACCTGACACATCTTTCTTTATAAGCCTGCTCCTGTCTTTCTCCGTGTTGGCTGTCCTCATCAGAAGCATTTTTTTTTATAATTTTCTGACTATTTTGACTTTGTATTACATCCTTGAATCTTACCTGGCAAATCTTTCTTTATCAGCCTGCTCCTGGCTGTAGCTTCCTTCCTGTTAGCTGTCCTCATCTCATCAGAAGCATGTTCTCTTTCTGACTATTTATAACCATTCATTACTGTAATACATCCTTGAATCTTACCTGACAAATCTTTCTTTATCGGCCTGTTCCTGACTGTAGCTTCCTGCTTGTTGGCTTTCCACATCAGAAGCATGTTTTTTTTTTATCACTTCTGACTATTTTTGACTGTACCTGACACATCTTTCTTTATAAGCCTGCTCCTGTCTTTCTCCGTGTTGGCTGTCCTCATCAGAAGCATTTTTTTTTATAATTTTCTGACTATTTTGACTTTGTATTACATCCTTGAATCTTACCTGGCAAATCTTTCTTTATCAGCCTGCTCCTGGCTGTAGCTTCCTTCCTGCTAGCTGTCCTCATCTCATCAGAAGCATGTTCTCTTTCTGACTATTTATAACCATTCATTACTGTAATACATCCTTGAATCTTACCTGACAAATCTTTCTTTATCAGCCTGCTCCTGGCTGTAGCTTCCTTCCTGTTAGCTGTCCTCATCTCATCAGAAGCATGTTCTCTTTCTGACTATTCATTACTGTATTACATCCTAGAGTCTTACCTAGCAAATCTTTCCTTATCAGTCTGTTCCTCACTGTGGCTCCCTCCCTGTTGACTCTCCTTATCTGAATCATGCTCTTTTTATCATTTTCTGACTATTTCTGACTATTTATACTATGTATTACATCCTAGAATCTTACCTGGCAAACCTTTCTTTATCAGCCTGCTCCTGGCTGTAGCTTCCTCCCTGTTGACTGTCCTCATCTTCAGAACTGAAACACCCATTATACCCGAATTAGTAAACATGTACATTGTATTGTTATTACTAACGAAATGTAAATTTGATAGTTTATTTTTTATTACTATCTTCATCATTATTTTTCTTCCGCAAGAACAAAATTAACTTGTGTGACTGTCAATGCAAAAAGTGTAGTATTCCCTTTAGACTAGATTTGAAAAAATTATATCTTTTCTCAAATTACCCTGTTAAAAGTTTATTCCATTTTACCCTGTTATAAGCTTAAAATGCATCAAAGATGCAAAGTGCCGAGTTGCAAAACTTGAATATAAGTAAACTATACATGATTTGAATATGGTCTCGACAGATGGGAAACATTATTAGCATGTTTCAGGTTGATCCACATTCATATATAATTCAGAAACCATTTTCAATTAACGAGTCCTATGAATTTGACCTTTGATCTCTTGACCCCAAAATTAATAGGAAACATTTCTGGCAAGTTACATGATTATAGGTGCAATACAGGCTCAAATTCAGTCGGGAAACCATTTTTAATCATCTTAGTCCTGTGACCTTGACCTTTGACCTTTTAACCCTAAAATTGATAGTGGTCATCCTTGATCCATGGGAAACATTTCTGGCAAGCTTCATGATTATAATTGCAATACAGGCTGAAATATGGTCCGGAAACCACTTTCAATCATCGGAGTCCTGTGACCTTGACCTTTGGACCCCAAAATCAATAGGGGTCATTCTTGATTCATGGGAATCATTATTGGCAAGTTTCATGACTTTAGGTGCAATACAGGCTAAAATATGGCCAGGAAACCATTTTCAATCATCAGAGTCCTGTGACCTTGACCTTTGACCTTTTGACCCCAAAATCAAAAGTGGTCATTTTCTATTTACAGGAAACATTTCTGGCAAGTTACATGATTATAGGTGCAATACAGGCTGAAATATGGTCCGAAAACCAATTTCAATCAACAGAGTCCTGTGACCTTGACCTTTGACCTTTTGACCCCAAAATCAATAGGCCTCATCCTTGATTCAAGGGAAACATTTCTGGCAAGTTTCATGATTATAGGTGCAATACAGGCTGAAATATGGTCCGGAGACCATTTTCAATCATCTGAGTCCTGTGACCTTGACCTTTGACCTTTTGACCCCAAAATCAATAGGCCTCATCCTTGATTCAAGGGAAACATTTCTGGCAAGTTTCATGATTATAGGTGCAATACAGGCTGAAATATGGTCCGGAAACCATTTTCAATCATTGGAGTCCTGTGACCTTGACCTTTGACCTTTTGACCCCAAAATCAATAGGGCTCATCCTTGACTAATGGTGAGTAAGTGTATGAAGTTTCATTGTTATAGCCTCTTTCGTAGTTGACTTATAGTCCGGAAACCAATTGTTGACGCCCTCCCGCCCGCCCAGACGCCCGCCCGCCCAGACGCCCGCCCAGACGCCCGCCCGTCTCACATCAAATTAAGAGCCGAGTTTTGCAACTCGGCTAATAACCTTGACCTTTGATCTCTGACCTTGAAATCAGTAGGTGTCACATTTTCTGTAGCAACACACACTCATTGTTTGATGACCTTAAAATAATCTCTACCTGTTGTGATTTTCATCTTTGTCATCCTCACACCATGAGAAACTCTCATGCAAAGTTTTTAAAATACACATTTGAAGAAATCTGATGTCAAGAATGTCTATGAGGTTTTCTTTTCTTCTAAGGTGTGACCTTGATTTCTGAGCCATGACCTTGAGAACTGATAGGTGTTGTCCTTTCAACATGGACACAATTTGATAAAATCTTCAGTAAGATGTTACATGTACTTCTATAGTGTTCACAAGATTTTTTTTTTTTGTATTGCTGGTTGTAACCTTGAACTTCGACATCATGACTTTGAAAATAAAAACTAGTAAGTGCAGTCCTCTCACCATCAAGTTTGATGAACATCTGAAGTACTTGGTGACATAGAATGCCAGCAAAGTTTTTCTTGTAATGACAGTTGTGACAATGACCTTTGACTCCTGATCTTAAACATAATTAAAATACCCTTCGTAACTTATATAGAGTACATGTATGACAAAACTGATAGATTCATTCATGTTTTTACTGGTCGTTATGATCATCACCCTGTTTCACAATAAAACACCGCTAAAGACGGTATGGCCGGATTGCAAAGTAAGTTTTTTGTCACTAACTGGGTCAAAGTCAATAGGTCAAATAATACAGCATAAATTGAAAGGTCTTGTCAGAGGCAACCTACATGTATAAAATAAAGTTTCTACTGCATACAGTTCCATAGATTTTGCTTAAACCAGGAACTTTAACCAAAATCTTTGAGTAGGTCAAAGTCGAAGGTCAAGGTCACTAGGTCAAATGTTACGGCATAAATTGAAAGGTCTTGTCATGAGCAAGCTTAATGTATAATATAAAGTTTCTACTGCATATAGTTACTTAGATTTTGCCTCAACCAGAAACTTTAACCAAAATCTTTAACTAGGTCAAAGTCGAAGGTCAAGGTCACTAGGTCAAATGTTACGGCATAAATTGAAAGGTCTTGTCATGGGCAAGCTTCATGTATAATATAAAGTTTCTACTGCATATAGTTACTTAGATTTTGCCTCAACCAGAAACTTTAACCAAAATCTTTAACTAAGTCAAAGTCCAAGGTCAAGGTCACTAGGTCAAATGTTACGGCATAAATTGAAAGGTCTTGTCATGGGCAAGCTTCATGTATAATATAAAGTTTCCACTGCATATAGTTACTTAGATTTTGCCTCAACCAGAAACTTTAACCAAAATGTTGACGGCAGACGGACGGACGGATGGACAGACGGACAGACAGACGGACGGACAGACGGACATCGTCAATCTATAGACCGGAATTGCTTTGCAATCCGGCCAAAAATTCTTACGAACATTTTCAGGAAATTTAGTAGCTTTTGATCCCTTCATTCTTTTGATCACTTAAATTCGTGCTCTTGTGTTTCTGAATTTCCATTTCGTACAGAAAAATGATATAAGAAAACATAGTACAATCTGAATGAAAATATTTTTAAGCTTTTTATTCAATGGTGAAAGTTATAAAAATTCCTGATTTTTTGTGGTAAGAATTTTGTGAAATGGGCACCAGAAATGGTATATCAAACATTGGTATTTCCAGTACTTACTCCCTTCCTGACCCTCCTTTCCTCTTACGATTACCACCTTTACCACTACTGTCTGGTGTACCTAAAGTAAAATATCATTCAAATTTAACAATAACATTCAAGTTTGATAAAAATGTCTTTGTTCAAGTTTGATAAAATCAAGTTTGATCAAAATGTGTCTTAATCTATATATACATATACCATATATTATGGTGAATATTTCGCTTGTGTCTAATTTTCGCTATATTCGCAATATATTAGCATAACGTACAATATCGCCATAACAGAGAGCAAAAAAAGAAAAGAAAAAAAAATCATGTTCCTTCGTAACAAATAGAGGTACGGCTATATGGACTTGCCAGATGATGTGTACAAACTTCTACACCGCTATCCACCATCTTTTGTGATTCTAGAATTTTGGGGTATAATGTGGTAGACAGTATAACGAAGTGTACAGATAACGTCACTCATATGTATACACGAATAGGTGAGAGGTATTTTAATGAAGGATTCAACATCCTTCTTACAAACAAAATCATCTGTCGTTTACTGCATTTCAAAATTGTCATAAAAACATGTTTACGATACAAAGAAAGTTGTTAAATTTTTATTTATGGTTTCAAATTCAAAAGTTGGTGTTTTCAAACTTTTATTGCACAAAGTGATGAAAACATGTACATGACACTACATGTACTATTTCATTACGTGCTCATTGAATAGATTTTCATCTTAAAACACATGCTTGCAAAACTTAAAGGTTTCAAATGTATTTAGTATCAATAAACTTCAATACATCTAACACCTTCCTTTTTCATTACGTAACAGGATAAACAGACTACTCAAACTTATTTCCTTCCCATTTTCTCTATTTTTTTACACATATTTTGTGTATTCCCTATTTTTGAAAAATCATGTTTCCTTTTGGTCATGTATGACTTTTTTGTAAATCTTAGTCATATTAGGAACCAACAGCTGCATGTCATTAGCAATGAAGATGTCATTGCCACCTTTTCTATTAAACGAACCGCGATTTTTCTTTTTTAGTCCTAGCCCAGAATACAAGGCACTATGACCACAACGAATTACTACAATACACCAGCCAGAGACTTACCCCCGTGACAGGGAGGGACCAATACTCCCTGGGGATGTCTATATACAGGATTCCCATACTCCTCTTCCGTGTATCCCTCCCCGCCATATGGATACGGCCACAGTGGACTGACATTACTACCTCCTGGGCAGTCCATAGTGGTACAAAATAACACCAAATGACAGCCTAGACCCACTAAATACTTATCATATCACCGCTTTTTATCGCTACTTGGTCTCAAGTGGTCCATGTTACGGTGTAGGTAACCTTATCAGTGAGCAGTGTAATGACAGACTCCCGTCACTCTCTCGTAGAACAAAGTAGAAACTCTCAAATACTCCACAAATCTGTAGACGCTTAGATTTATACCGATGTTTCTTGCAAACTAAAAAATAAGTGTAGTGTTGTTCAATCGGTTTGGCGACTATCAGGTGACCGCGTTATTAATAAGCTGTAGAGTTCAGATTTCCAGTCATCTACTCGGCATCGTATTATATCGCCTACTGTTACAATCTGACAATAGCTGATCATTTTATAATCTTTGGCTTTATATCCCTAAGCACTGAAGCTACTTATTGCTTGGCATCAAACAGTATCACAGATCAAATATTATCCTAAGCCTTATAGATTCACAAGAATCATAACAACATGCCAATCTGTTATACAATGTACGTACATGTAACCTTATAAAGTTACTTTGAAATATGATGAATAGAAAAGCAATATCTGATAGTACTAAAAACTCCGCTCCTCGTTCAAACCAAACACCAACGAAAAAAATCCATCTATCTCGTACACCCCCCTCCCCCCCCCCCCAACTTCTGCCCATTACTACTGTACCTTGAAAAAGCTTGCGTCTAGAAGAAATCTGGGTAGAGGAAAGTGTATTATAAATATCCTGCACAGAAAAAGCCATGACAACTCTTCTGAAAACGACTTAAGACTCATTATGCGTGACTTTCACTTTCGTGATGTAGGTCTGAGTTAAACGCCTAATTTGTCGTTTATAAAATATGATACAATTAGTAGCAAGGTATTTTCAGCTCTAAAATTGTGTCATTTGTGGATCCCACGCTTAAATTTTGGTTGAACATATTGCATGATGTGAACATTCTATGAACATCAAATCATAAGAGTGTAAAAAAATGTATTCGTATAGTGCGTAAAATGTTTCTCTTATGCATGAAATACGACTTTGAGCGATCAAACAAAAAAAAAAAAAATCTGTTGACGTAGCAAGATTACATGGGTAAATGGAATTCGATACTGTGAAATTCGGTCATATTTCTGATAATCCATTTGTATTTTAACAAGATACAATGGAAATGGAACCCTAGGAAGTACGTACATCATGTAGATTGTAGAAGTACTGAATAGTTTTATTCTTACGACAATGTATGTACATGTATATAGGTAGGGATAGTTTCTACGCCTTCCCTATATACATGTATCTATAAATTCTTTATCTATAGTATTCCTAAGCGATATAATCAAAATTGATTTTCGATTTATTTCTTTATATTCTACCATTTCGTTCGACGAGTCATAATTAAGCGGTTTCAATATAATGTAGGCAAGACTAAAAGTAATAATATCGTCCCGTTTATTACCTGGTCATCAAGACACATAAAACCATCACAAAACTTAGATAGTTCAAATATAACACAAGTACAAACTTTGTTATGAACTAACCTTCTATTGCCAAAAAGCGCGAAAGTCGCATAGCTAAACCGAGTGTGGTAAAACAAAAACTTTTCCTCTTCAAATTACTCAAAGAAATATAAACAAGAATTTGGGTTTAGCCTTAAGTCTGGATATTGATACCATTGAAGCATAACATATTAGATAAAACGTCAAAATACAGGTAAGAAAACGCTATACGAATCATGATATCATATGCCCCCGAGTCACGCCCGAGTCTAAAAATAGCGCTGGAAACCACCTACGTATGCACTTCACACACGAGTCAGGCTATACATCACAGATACTATTAAACTTAATGTGCATACAAATGAACAAATTATGATAGGATGGATCTAGGAATTCAGACCAATTTACCTAATCTACAAGGCATACAAAAATTCATTCAAAAAATAAATACATGCGATTTTTTGTAAGTAATATCAATGAGGAACGACAAAATGGGAAAGGGGGGGGGGGGGGGGGCACGTTTTCCTACGCAAAGCCAACTCCTTTATTTAAACGTGTCACGAGGTGAAAATTGTGACAGCATATTTATGTGAAAAACCAACGACCGATCACTGAAAGATAAAAAAAACTTACTTGTAATAGACAATCAGACGGATTAAAGGACGGACGGACAAACGCCGGACAAAATTATCCTCATTAGGCTGTACAACAGTCTTGACAAAAATCCGAACAAATAAATACAAAACCCCACATCCCTCATAATGCCCGAGAATTTCTTGAAGTCTTCATTGCATTTCTGAGTTCTAGAATTTTTCGATTTTTTTTTTTTTTTTTTTTTTTTTAAATTTTTAAAGGAAGCTACATGTACCAACTTTCCTAACATTAATAATCCCCATCTCCCATCGAGTTTCAAGAATTTATCGGTTCTTTTCTGATATTCATTTCAGAAACGCCTCATCCCTGTGATGACCAAAAACTAACAAACCACAAAATGGATGGAATGGGAGCATGGACAACTAAAGCAAAGAAAGACAACTCGGGAAAAAAGGAGATCTTATTTCGTTTATAGTGCACAACGAAAAAATATCATCAGTCCAATTGTAAAGCCCTGAAATTGTCAAATATGAGACACTTTGTCTAGAATGAGCCCAGTAACGATAAATAAAATTGCTTTAATGAATTTGGAAAAGCATTCATCTTCCCTAATGCAAAACTAATACACAGCATTGACAGCAACATGATATTTGTCTATTTTTTGCCATAGTAACTAAATTTTTTGTTAGGTCGAAAGTGAAGGATTCATTATAAGGTCTTGTTGTAAGGAATCTATGAAAGATATATTGAAGCTCTATCCATTAGGGTTCAAAATCAGATCAAACTTCAAGGTCAAGATCACTTTGTCAAAGGTCAAGGTCACAAATGAAAGGTCTTATCCAAAGGAACTCTCACATAAAAGGTTCAAAAGATATAATCAATGTTTATGTTTTTGAAAAGTAAGTAAATCTTAAAGGTCAAGGTGACTGGGTCAAAAGTCAAGGTTTAAAAGGAAAGGTGTTATCATGGTCAATCATATTATGTCAAGTTACTTGTCAATTCTCATCATAGTTTTCTTCCTATGGACTAAAAGCCAAATCTGAATTTCTTATCTCAAGGTCAAAGGTCAAGGTCAAAATTTGTTGCTGCTTTGATTGACTGACATACAGACTTCAAAATTTTATAACCAAGATTTTACTTCGCATTCCCGTCAAAATTTGTTCATAGCTGACATAATGAACCCTTCACAATACTTTACATCTTCATTTTATACTTCATAGTAATTTTGAATAGATATCAGACTGCTACTTATGTAAGTTCTCAAATCTCTTTAGATCATATCTATTGAGGCTACTGTAAACTTAGAAATTTTTGTGTGGGGGTAATTTTCCACTGCATTCTTACAATGGGAAAGGCATTTTTATCGCGAATATTTCCCTCTCGCGAAACGTCTTAATGTTACCATCGCGAAATTTTTCCCTGGCTAAAATAACCATGTTAACAGTATTTGAATGCAGAACAAAACATTTTATAAACAATTAAAAAGAATAAAGCCTTACATATAATATCAGAGTAGTCAGCACTGCATAAATTCATTTCGGTAGCGCCATCTACATTGAAGTACACATGAACTCTGTGGAAACTGTACATATACACATACGGTACATAGAGGTGTTATATATATTTCAATGGTTTCAAGGATTTTATTTATTTTTTTTTGGTTTTCCCGTCTGTCTCTTCTCTTTTATATCATCTCATTCCCCGTACACATGTTGGGAATCTCTTCCTGATCGTTAATTCAGCATCAGTATGCCCCGCCCACTGTTTGAACTTCTTGCGCGCACATTATGTGATTGGGGCCAACCTGTGTTCATCGTGAAATGAACGTCAAATTGAATAGGCGTTTAACTCAGGACATCAACTTGCAATGTAAATATAATATAATGTTGACAATACCAGAGACAGTACACAATATAATGTTGACAATACCAGAGACAGTACACAATATAACATTGACAATACCAGAGACAGTACACAATACAATGTTGACAATACCAGAGACAGTACACAATATAACGTTGACAATACCAGAGACAGTACAAAATATAATGTTGACAATACCAGAGACAGTACACAATATAACGTTGACAATACCAGAGACAGTACACAATATAATGTTGACAATACCAGAGACAGTACACAATATAATGTTGACAATACCAGAGACAGTACACAATATAATGTTGACAATACCAGAGACAGTACACAATATAATGTTGACAATACCAGAGACAGTACACAATATAATGTTGACAATACCAGAGACAGTACACAATATAATGTTGACAATACCAGAGACAGTACACAATATAATGTTGACAATACCAGAGACAGTACACAATATAATGTTGACAATACCAGAGACAGTACAAAATATAATGTTGACAATACCAGAGACAGTACACAATATAACGTTGACAATACCAGAGACAGTACACAATATAATGTTGACAATACCAGAGACAGTACACAATATAACATTGACAATACCAGAGACAGTACAGTCAATACAGTAGCCTTATCATTCAAATTTCAAATCTAAAATAAGAGAAAATAACTACAGATCTGAGTTGATTTCCTTTCCATGGTAATCGCTAATAAAAAACAAAGTGTCATCAGAGATGACAGCGCTTAACTCGACGGCAACATTTTCACATGACCAGCATGATGCTGCATCTGTACCTATATCGCACAAAGTATTTCCAGATGCATCACCAACACAAGTTTGGTTGATAAAAAAATTAAAGAAGGCTGGAAATGAAGATTCTAATTTTGCTAGGGCTTTAACGGTTCAGCTTTTTTTTTGGTTCAGTTCGGTTCAGGAAAATGAACATCAGTTTGGGTTTTTTTGGTACGGTTTGCGTTTGTGTTGTTTAATTCCATAAACTAATGAAATAATTGTAAGAACAACAAATCAACATATTATCTTTTTCATTTTTCTGCTTTGAAAGCATTTTACTGTGAGACCTTAACAACATTCAACAAAATAACCAAACTAGAACACTTAGAAGACTTCTTTGACGTAATCTGTTAAACAAACAGGTGCCCGTTTACAATCATGAAGTGAAACACCATATTTCAACAGTTGAAATACGACAAAGTAGCCAACAAAAAAGAGAAAGAACCGAACCAAATTCTGTGAAGTGTGATCCAAATCGAACCAACCAAGCTTGAACTGCGGGTAACCGATTTTTCGGTTAACTGTGACAGCCCTCAATTTTACCTTACCTGGTCAATTAAGAGTGATATATAGGTCAGACGTAGCATCTGTACAGTGCATTGTAGTAAGCATCCTCAGATGCATCATCCACACAAGTTCTTCTATTATTGATCTAGGACTTAAATAGCCCCAAAATGGACCTATCCCATTTTACTTAACCTGACTGCTCTAGCCTGGAATGTGGGTCAGATGCAGCATCTGTACCATACATTACATTAAGCATCCTCAGATGCATCATCCACACAACCTTGGTTGATGTAGGACCTATAGTAAGACAGGAATGGACCTGTCCAATTTTACTAAACCTGGTCACTGAAGCAAGAAAAATGGGTCAGATGCAGCATCTGTACCATGCACTGCAGTAAGCATACTCAGATGCATCAACCACACAACTTTGGATGACCTACATGTGTAAGACTTATAGTCTGATAGGAATGTACCTGTCCAATTTTACCTTACATGCTCACTCAAGCATGAAATGTGGGTCAGATACAGCCTCTGTACCATGCATTGTAGTAAGCATCCTCAGATGCATCGTCCATTCAAGTTTGGTTGATGTCAGACTTATAGTTATTAGTAAGGCAGAAATTGACCTGTCCCACTTTACCTCACCTGCTCACTCGAGCATGAAATGTGGGTCAGATGCAGCCTCCATAACATGCACTGTAGTAAGCATCCTTAGATGCATCGTCCATGCAAGTTTGGTTGATGTAGGACTTATAGTAAGGCGGAAATGGACCTGTCCCATTTTACCTAACCTGCTTACTGAAGCATAAAATGTACATGTAGGTCAGATGCAGCCTCCATACCATGCATTGTAGTAAGCATCCTCAGATGCATCATCCATGCAAGTTTGGTTGATGTTGGGCTAATAGTAAGGTGGGAATGGACCTGTCCCATTTAACCTAACCTGCTCACTCAACAGAGTTTACGAATGAAACCAAAAATCCACAGTACATTTGTCCAGTAGTTTTGTGAAATTTCTTAAAATCCACCGGACAAAGCTAAAAATTACAGGACAAATAAATATACAAAATGATTTATCGCAAATCTGCTGTTTGTATATAGAAAAAAAATTGAGAGAGAAAAGTATACAAACTTTAATAAAAAAAAAATCACTAGATGTAGTACTCACAAATGTCCGTGACACGTAATGGCATGTGGTCAGTATATCTATAAAGTCACCCATCACGGGCTGGGATACAATTTCTTAAGAATTCATTTCCAAAATGTGAATTAATTAAGTGGGCATGTAAGCATTCTATTGTACATTAATTACTCACAGATTAGCTGTTACTGTGAAATGACTATTGTGATGTCATGCTGAAAACTATACCATGTACATGTATACGGGACACACGGTGATTGCACTTAAATATCTATCATTGTATATTTTTTATAGAAAATTTTACGGGACAATGTTTTTCTTTTAAACATGTTCAATTGAATACTTCACACTTACGGTAACCAATGATCAATATAATGCGACACGGCAGTTATTTTTTATTCTTAAGTCGAAATAGCGTGGCGGCGTTGGGGAAACAAATTTTACATGTACTTAAATGTCTTTATTTGAAATCAAAATCTGTACCGGTAAATTGTATGTCATTATTTTGGACTTTGAACAAAAAATAGCAATCCAAGGAATGCTTGTGTCGCCTGCGAAGCGGCTTCATTATTACTTGATTATTGAAAAATGCTTTTGATAGACGAATTACGAATCATCACTTTTTTGCAATTTCAAATGTTTGAGAAAACACGACATCATAATTTTGAGCCCTCGTAACGTCTCATGCGTGATGTATGAAGTCATGTTCTGACGTCATTTGCCCTGAATAACGCAAAACAAAGGAAAATCATCATTCTAGAAAGTGGATCAAAATTATTGGCAACAGTAGAAAAGTTTCGTCAAATGAAATTCATTTGAAATATCAGACCTCTTAATTACAAATTAAAAGATATGGTCATTCTCAAATTTTCAGAAAAGATTGTCAATCATCTAGGCCAAGGTCACAATGTAAAAATTGGTAACAAAAATCTCTCATCATAAGAAATATTAAAGACCTATCACTTACCAATTAAAAGATATATATATATTCAACCTTAATTTCTTAGAAAAGAAGGTCAAATAGTTAGGTCAAGGTCAAAAGTTAAAAAAATTATTGTATGTGTAGAAAGGCATTGTTACAAGGAAAATACATGTGAAATATCAAAGCCCTATCACCCACCAATCAAAAGATATAGCCAATTTGACTTTTCTTGAAAAGTAGGTTAAATATCTAGGTCAAGGTCACAAGGTCAAATATTATGGTCTGTGTAGAAAGGTCTTGTCACAAGGAATACACATGTAAAATACAAAAGCCCTATCACTTACCAATCAAAAGATATATACCATCTTAATTTTTTTGAAAAGTAGGTCAAATATGTAGGTCAAGGTCAATAGGTCAAAAATTGTGGTATGTGTAGAAAGGCATTGTTACAAGGAATACACATGTAAAATATCAAAGCCCTATCACTTAGCAACCAAAAGATATAGTGAATCTTATCTTTTTTCAAAAGTAGGTCAAATATCTAGGTCAAGGTCACTAGGTCAAAAATTATTGTATGTGTACAAAGGTCTTGCCACAAGGATTGCACATGTGAAATATCAACGTCCTAGCACTTACCAATCAAAAGATATATACCATCTTGATTTTTTTTTAAAAGTAAGTCAAATATGTAGGTCAAGGTCACTAGGTCAAAAATTATGGTATGTGTAGAAAGGTCTTGTCACAAGGAATACACATGTGAAATATCAAAGCCCTATCACTTACCAATCAAAAGTTATGGGCTGTGACACCCTAAGTGTGACAGACAGACAGACGGACTGACAGACGGACGGACAACGGACAAAGTGATCCCTAAGTGTCGCTATGCTTTGCAGGCGACACAAAAATCATCGGACATTTTGTTCGGCTCAAAACTACACTGCTCAAAAAAATTAAGGGAGCAAGGTTTCTACTTTCATATCACACATGTTTGCAGCTGCTTATTCTATACGATGGACATAAATGTATTAAGACATATTTCATTGTCATTTCTTTATCATGTCTATTACCAATATCTGTATTGAACAGATTAACCATATACACATGATGAAACTTGATGATGTAGCCTTCCTTATCCCAAAAGATTTTACAGTCTATGTACCATTATATCACAATGGGAAAATCACTCCTTCAATTTTTTTGAGCAGTGTAGAAACTGTCGGACATTCTAAACATAGGTAATCACAGATTACGAAGCTCACCTCGTGACAGCAAAATTCAATTCAAACATATTTCTTTGTACATGTATATTGGCTTTTAAAGGCAAAACCACTCAAGCAGAAAAAGTAGGTCAAGGTCATTTTATGAAAGTTTGATCACAGATACATCCAATATGCAAGTTTGGTACATGTAGCAGTAATACTTTGCTCAATATTGGCTTTATAGAGCAAAATCACTCAAGCAGAAAAAGTAGGTCAAGGTCATTTTATGAAAGATTGATCAAAGATACATCCAATATGCAAGTTTGGTACATGTATCACTTATACTTTGCTCAATATTGGCTTTTAAAGGCAAAATCACTCAAGCAGAAAAAGTAGGTCGAGGTCATTTTATGAAAGTTTGATCAAAGATACATCCAATATGCAAGTTTGGTACATGTAGCAGTAATACTTTGCTCAATAATGGCTTTATAGAGCAAAATCACTAAAGCGGAAAAAGTAGGTCAAGGTCATTTTATGAAAGATTGATCAAAGATACATCCAATATGCAAGTTTGGAACATCTAGCACTTATACTTTGCTCAATATTGGCTTTTAAAGGCAAAATCACTCAAGTGGAAAAAGTAGGTCGAGGTCATTTTATGAAAGTTTGATCAAAGATACATCCAATATGCAAGTTTGGTACATGTAGCACTTATACTTTGCTCAATATTGGCTTTTAAAAGCGAAATCACTCAAGTGGAAAAAGTAGGTCAGATGCTGCATCCGATGCATGGGTCCATCTCGGCATCCAAAGATGAATCACTTGTGCAAGTTTGGTTACTGTAGCATTAGTACTTTGTCAGATACTAAGCTACCCCAAACTTCTTATCCAAATCACTCAAGCGGAAAATGTAGGTCAGATGCTGCATCCGATGCATGGGTTCACCTCAGCATCCAAAGATGAATCACTTGTGTAAGTTTGGTTACTGTAGCATCAGTACTTTGTCAGATACTGAGCTACCCCAAACTTCTTAACCAAGTCACTCAAGCGGAAAATGTAGGTCAGATGCTGCATCCGATGCATGGGTTCACCTCAGCATCCAAAGATGAATCACTTGTGCCAGTTTGGTTACTGTAGCATCAGTACTTTGTCAGATACTGAGCTACCCCAAACTTCTTAACCAAGTCACTCAAGCGGAAAATGTAGGTCAGATGCTGCATACGATGCATGGGTTCACCTCAGCATCCAAAGATGAATCACTTGTGCCAGTTTGGTTACTGTAGCATTAGTACTTTGTCAGATACTGAGCTACCCCAAACTTCTTAACCAAGTCACTCAAGCGGAAAATGTAGGTCAGATGCTGCATATGATGCATGGGTTCACCTCAGCATCCAAAGATGAATCACTTGTGCCAGTTTGGTTACTGTAGCATTAGTACTTTGTCAGATACTGAGCTACCCCAAACTTCTTAACCAAGTCACTCAAGCGGAAAATGTAGGTCAGATGCTGCATCTGATGCATGGGTTCACCTCAGCATCCAAAGAGGAATCACTTGTGCCAGTTTGGTTACTGTAGCATTAGTACTTTGTCAGATACTGAGCTACCCCAAACTTCTTAACCGGACGCGGACGCGGACATGGACGCGGACACGGACGCGGACGCGTGGGGTTATAGCATAAGCTCACTCAACTTCGTCGAGGTGAGCTAAAAATCCACTCAAGATCGCTGGTAATCCGGCACTTTTCGTAAACTCTGCTCAAGCTTGAAATGAGTGTCAGATGCAGCCTCTGTACCATGCACTGTAGTAAGCATCCTCTGATGCATCATTTATGCAAGTTTGGTTGATGTTAGACTTACAGTAAGGCAGGAATGGACCTGTCCCATTTTACCTAATCTGATCACTCAAACATGAAATGTTGGTCAGATGCAGCCTCTGTATCATGCATTGTTGTAAGCATCCTCAGATGCATCATCATTGATTGATCAATGCAAGTTTGGATTGATGTAGGACCTATAGTTTGGCGGGAATTGACCTGTCCCGTTTTGCTTAAACTATAGTGCGGACATCGATGCCGGGCGATAGCATAAGCTCCCCTCTACCACATTGAGGTGAGTGAAAAATAATTTCAATATCTGCATGACCAAGGAAGATAAGTCTGGAAAACTGAGAATTTCATGACATTTGCCAAGTCCAAGGGCCATATTCTTGTAAAAACAGATCAATCAAAGCAAAACTTGAACTTGATTTGTATAAAATTAAGATGTATTCACATTGAAAAAAATTATTTTAATATCTACAACAACAGCCAAGAAAAGTCTGGAAAACTGAGAATTTCATGAAATATACCAAGTCCACAGGGATTTGGAAGGCCATGACTTGCATGAGCCCTGCAACAGAGTCCCATTCTGATAAACAAGAGCCCCAGGGGGCACAACGCTCACCTGATACCCATACACGCTCTAATTGACATACTGCTATTGAATACTGATAGTGCCAGTACCGGGATTTTAGCCCACAACCTCTCTAAAAAGATTTTTGCCGGATGCAGAGAAGTTTTTTTTAAACAACCTTTAAAAGTACAAACAAGAAAAAATAGTCACATTTCAAAACAATAACTTTTTTTTAAGTCATATGCCCAACTAGTATAGGTCAATTATGCAACATCAAAAATAAAATCATATTGTAAAATCCCACTTTAATGCGCAGCAGAAAAAGAATAAAACAATGAAATGATTTCATAAATTAAGTTTATTTAAAACTGAACGACCATACCTTTCATTATTGATAGCTAGCATGCCAGAAATTATAAAGCCTGACAGGCTGTGTTTGTGAAACGAGAATGCCCCCGGCGGCATCTTTGTTAGTATAACCGCCATTTTCTGTTAAGTATGTGAGAGGTCAGGGTCAGCGTAATATTGGTATCTATGGAAATATCTTGTCACAAGGAATACACATGTAAAATGTGAAAGCCCTATCACTAACCAATCAAAAGTTATGCGCAATGTTTAAGTTTTTGAAAAGTATGTCAAAGGTCAAGGTTATGGTCACGAGGTCAAAATTTTGGTATCAATGGAAAGGTATTGTCACAAGGAATACACATGTGAAATATGAAACCTCTATCACCAGCTTCCATTCAAAAGTTATGCCCAATGTTAAAGTTTTTCGGAAAACAGACAAACAGACAGACGGACAGGCCAAAAACTATATGCTCCCGAACCTTTTATTCCAGGGGCATAAAAAACAAAGATTTTTCGGTTTTGCCTTTATTCATATTAAAGTATACTGAAATCTAAGAATGCTTTTGAATAGTATTGATTTCATCTCAAATACATGAAACGTACAGTTAAAATCGTTTTAATCCAATATTTATCAATTCAAGTGAATTGTGCAGAAATTGGGCCAATTTGTTTTCCAAAAAGCAGTGTACGGTGTATCATGTCAAACCTCATGATCCAGAGGAAGAGATTACTCATTCGACGTTTCTTCAAGAAATCAGTCCGTAGATTACTTCATCTAAGAGAGTCTTAATTAGCTTTGTTTGCATGATTTTATTTTGTATAAGCTTTTAGCTCTTATATGCCTTGTTTATAGCTTTCAGTCAGTGTTTGCTATGTACATTTTATTTCCAGTGCTTGATTTAATTTTGTTTTTATTTTTTGCATGTTTACTCGTTCTTTTTCTTATGTACATGTTTTAGTATTATGTCCATGTCGGTTGTAAAAGCTCTACAGAGCTTATGTTCTTTGTTATTTATGTACACAGTGCCGACTTTAAATAAATATTACTTACTTACTTACTTACTTACTTAGAGTCTAAGACAGAGGAAATTCGAGCAAACTTTATACATGATAATAAGTATATGCAAGTGTTCCAAGTACATGAATGATAACCATTATGAAAGTGTTCCAAGTATAATGCATATTAAATAAAAATCTATTCCGTTTGCACTGTATCTCCTGAAATGTATCGCAGTACTAAAGGGTTGTGGAGGAATTAAACGGATCAAATCTAAAGTCCAGCGACTTTGTTTAGTTATAGTTATAGGTCAGAGACCACTAAAAGGCCGGCTCTGATTGGAGAAAAACCTGTAGGGTGAGGGGGCCTGTTATTTTAAATGTGACAGAAGATGTGATTGGCTATCAATTCTATTTTCTTTTGGTATATTGTTTGAATGTGATATATATAGGTAAAAAATAAGTGCAATTAAAATGTCGATACCCGGATATTTCCCTAGCTCCCGATCCGCTAAAGGGGACGGGCGCGGGAAAATTTGAAAATTCTCTGCGGGGTACCTTGTGACGCAAATAGTGCGAAAAAGAGCAGGTCATGCTATATTTTTTAATTTAGTTTCGTATAAAGCTTGAATCAATGAACAAATCGGTATATAACATGCATGGCCAGCAATGTTAGTATAGACGTTATAAGGCATTTCGTTAACATTACGGCTTATGGAAAATGATTTGGTTGTCTCTGACCTAGAAGGTGTAACTACAGTTAATCATTTTAGCAGGGAATCCCTTCCCTTTTGACTGGTGAACCGGGCTGAATAAAAGGTGTCACCTCATTGGTCATAACTATTGAAAATTTAAAAATAGCACATTAAATCAATGTATGATTCCCTGCTGTCTGTAGAAATTGAGTTTTGAACTTGATTTAGCCTTTTATGTAATCAATAGATCGATTTGAAAATATATAAAAATTAGCAAATTTTCAATTCGGAAGGAGGGGTCATTAAACAAGTAAATTTTGCAGAAAAGGTATGCATGACCCCCTTTTTTCTTTCATTTTTTATGCATGCCAAAGATGTCCTAGGCCAAACATATTCCTTAAAAATCTAAAAGTGGATATCTTGACAAAATTCTTTCACTTGTAGGGTACCATGCATGAGTACCTCATATCTACAAAATGTCATGACAATCTGAAGAGTGGTTATAGAAAAGAAGCAGAAAATGTATGAAAATCACCCCCCCCCTTCCTTTTTACATAAGAAAAAAATTCATAAAAAATCAAAAAAATAAAATTTAAGCCTAAAATACATATCAGAGCATTAAGTAAGTTAAATATGATAAATATGCAGTAAATGAGTGTGTAAAATCATACACTTATTGAGTTATTTAAAGAAATAGTGCAAAAATGTGCATTCCTGACTAAGTCCGAAAAGACGTCAAAAACGCGTCAAAAATTTGACTTCGAAGTGGAACCAAAAATAACAACACTTCTTAAGACATCTCTTTAGATCATCCTGATGCTTTCGGTTTGTCGATACATGCTTCGGTCCTGAAGAAGAAGTTTGTCATAGGAGGGTACCCCCCGTGACCTACTATTGGCTGTGGTGGCGCCACCTGTTGACGGATCCGGAAGAAAAACAACAACACTTGTAGGGGACCATGAGTACTTCATACCTACCAAGTTTCATCAAAATCCCTTCAGCCATTCTGGAGAAGAAGTTTAAAATGTGAAAAGTTTACGACGACGGACGACGACGACGACGCCGACGACGACGCCGACGACGACGACGGACGACGGACAACAGACGCAACACTATGACAATAGCTCACTTGAGCCGTTGGCTCAGGTGAGCTAAAAAGGGAAAAAAAAATTTGTCGGGATCCCGTCTGGGTTTGAAGCCAATCCCCATGGGTCCATTGGGCATGGAAAACATACATTATACCTATGTACAATCTTAAAAAATATTCCTTAAAAATCTAAAAGTGGATATCTTGACAAAATTCTTTCACTTGTAGGGTACCATGCATGAGTACCTCATATCTACAAAATGTCATGACAATCTGAAGAGTGGTTATAGAAAAGAAGCAGAAAATGTATGAAAATCACCCCCCCCCCCCTTCCTTTTTACATAAGAAAAAAATTCATAAAAAATCAAAAAAATAAAATTTAAGCCTAAAATACATATCAGAGCATTAAGTAAGTTAAATATGATAAATATGCAGTAAATGAGTGTGTAAAATCATACACTTATTGAGTTATTTAAAGAAATAGTGCAAAAATGTGCATTTCTGACTAAGTCCGAAAAGACGTCAAAAACGCGTCAAAAATTTGACTTCGAAGTGGAACCAAAAATAACAACACTTCTTAAGACATCTCTTTAGATCATCCTGATGCTTTCGGTTTGTCGATACATGCTTCGGTCCTGAAGAAGAAGTTTGTCATAGGAGGGTACCCCCCGTGACCTACTATTGGCTGTGGTGGCGCCACCTGTTGACGGATCCGGACGAAAAACAACAACACTTGTTGGGGACCATGAGTACTTTATACCTACCAAGTTTCATCAAAATCCCTTCAGCCATTCTGGAGAAGAAGTTTAAAATGTGAAAAGTTTACGACGACGGACGACGACGACGACGACGACGACGACGGACGACGGACGCAACACTATGACAATAGCTCACTTGAGCCGTTGGCTCAGGTGAGCTAAAAATGGTCCATAAAATCGGCTACTCGCTACGCCCTGGTGCACATTATTAGTACGGTGTCCATTTTAGGCTTTTAAATCTATCTTAAAGTTAGTAGTAAGTACTCGTATTTACGTTGTAACGTAGATCTACACCAGTACAGCTTACTGTACATGACCAGCCAGAAGCACAAATTCTTCTGTTCACTGACGATTGCTCCACTCACCTCCCTGTAAAAGCAGCTTTTGCATCTACATGTAACTGCTGCTGTTATTGTAAGGAATGTTTGTTTTTTCTATATCAAAATATATCATTTTAATAGGGCTGTCATGGTTCAGCCTTTAGTCGGTTCAGTTCAGGAAAATGAACCACAGTTCTCGGTTTTTTTCAGTTCGGTTTGAGTTTGTGTTGCTTAATCCCATAAAAGAGTCAAATAATGATAAGAATAACAAATCAACAAGTAATTCTTCATTTTTCTGCTTTGAAAGCATTTTTCTTCGACATTTTATCAACATTCATCACCAAACTAGAACACTCAGAGGACTTTTTAGACTCCACCTGTCAAACAAACAGGTGCACATTTACAATCAAGAAGTGAAACAACCCATTTCATTAGGTGAAATACGACAAAGTACCCAATCACAGTCTAGGCAACTTTAGGTTGTCGAAATTCAGCAACTTTTCACTGAATAATAAATCAGCATTAAACTAGAAAAATCGGCATGTATATGCTGCCGGTTTCTTGAATAATTCACAATTCTACATGTTTTTGAGCAACTGAAAAAAAAAATCTGTAGAGCAATTAAAAAGTTGCCCATTACATTTACACCCAATGTTAAATCAGACATTGAATCTGTATTTCAGTCTTGATTTTTTGCTGTAAGGTTGCCAAATTCAATATGTTGCCAAATTTGACAACGTTGCCGAATTTTGAGTTTTCCCGAACTGGATTTGTCTGTCGTATCCCATGGGCCATGTACTGATGTAGACGATTCATGTTTAGAAATGTCGAGAATTTTTCGATTTTGTTTCTTTCCTTATTTCTTAAATTTTTATGAACACAGAGGCATGATGTAGTGTACAAGTATTTATTTTCTCTAATAAAACAACAGGTTCCTGAGATGTATACAGTGCAGAACCTTCGCTGAAGACAGTGAAATGTCAAAACTCAAAATGCCCGGCCCTTCTGTACAAAGAAGCAAACTTAAATCTAATTTACTAACCTGCCCCAGATGGTCCTGGAGATACTGTAGCGGACGAGGACATTTCAAATTTTGTCTAAAGGAAGTTTATTTGAAACTGATGTACAAAATCTGTTCCTTTACTTTCTTTTTTTTCTTCAGTCAGAGGAAAAACAAAGACATCTCGTTGCTTGCGAGATTTCAATAATGGATACAATTTACTACCATCCTGTACCCGATATAATTTTTTTTTTAAATGACAAAATCGAAAATTCAGGAAATCAAAAACCGAAGGCTTACAAAATCAGGATAAAACAGGAACCAAAGCAAACAAACAAAACGTCCACCCACAGACCGAAAGATCGCCTGGCAATTATTCGTATGCGCCTCTAAAAAATCTTTTAGAAGATTTTTATATCTTTTAGTAGATTTTTTAGTAGCGCATACGAATACCCGGACGCGGACGATCTTTCCGCCTATGCGTCCACCAAATGAAAAGAAACGAATTCTCAATTAAGGAGAGAGACCAGGTGCCCGGGAAGAGTCAGCATATATTGCTTGCATGCAGCACCCGTCGCCACAATTCGGCAGAAATATCACATCCGGTTACTTCCATTTCGGTGGATACAAGTAAAGTGGTTCAAATGGTCTAACATCGTCGGAACCAACGGTCGGTCACGCTAAACGAGTTTAGCGTGACCGACCGTGGGTTCCGACGATGATGGTCTAAGAAAGAATATCTTCCGTTCAATCACAATATTTTCTGAACGGGTTACTAAGAAAGTCGTTTAGCGTGACCGACCGTGGGTTCCGACGATGATGGTCTAAGATAGAATATCTTCCGTTCAATCACAATATTTTCTGAACGGGTTACTAAGAAAGTTCAAACTGTGCTATGCACAGTGTGCATTGGACGGTCGTTTATAAATATCTACAAAATTAATATGCTAAACGGATGTACAAGGAAGGTGGTCGACGACAAAGTGTCCGGTTAAATAAACTTTTTTTTTTTTTTGCTTTAAAAATATTTTTAGAGAAATTTTAACGTTTTACCATGCCACATCCGGGGTACACCTACAAAGAGGTGGAGGATACCAACAACATCAACAACAACACTTAGGAGAAAAGACCGGAACCCGCCCCCTTTATGCCCTGAAATTATCCAAAATCTTTTGTTTCTATGTTTATATGTAAATGTCAATTCTGGTATAAGGATTTTTACCAATTTCAATATAACTACATAAAATGAATGAATTCATGTCGACTTAAAACAAAATTTTTAAGAAAATCCAAAAAAGTTTGAAACCAAGGACTTATATATAAAAGTCCTTGGTTTCAAACTTTTTTTTTATCATTGGTTGAAATCAAGGACTGATTTATAAGTCCTTATACTGAAAGGGAGAAATTAATTTTGAACCTTCTTTAATTTCTTTTTCTCATATACTGATATAGGTGGCATGCAATATAAAATAATAAATTGAGACCCTTTCACAAATTCTACCGTGTCACGGTACCTATTGAGTGATCGCCAAATGCCCGTGTTTTATGATGTCATATAATGAAAAAGTTCGCCTGTAGGTGCGAGCATTCATTTTTTTTTTTTTCTTCATTTCTTCACTTTAGGAATATTTCCTGTTTTAATGCCCTGAAATCGAAAATTCGCCGCAAGGCACAATTGCTTTTGACCCGTCCGTTTTTTTGTTTGTTTGTCTGTCTCTTCACTTGCCAATCAAGCTTTCTCCGCTAGCACTCCCATATAATATTTCATAACAAATGTAAGTATTTAGACTTGATTTCGTCAAATGATCCATGAATATATTCTGGCTGTAGCTGCCCAAGTTCATACAATACAAGCATTTTCTGGAGGAGAACTCCAAGGCGTACCCTCTCAATTATGCTATTATGTGTAGTGAAAAATCAATTTATCAATTTAGTATTCAAAGCAAAGGAGTGTGTATGAGGTATCCCTTCCTCATTTCAGATTTGTTAGAATAAATAATTTGGGTTCTGCGTTGAAAATAAATAATCTGACCTGAAAAAATTACCAGTTACCCCCTCCCCCCCACCCATCAAATGGTCGTCCCCTTAAATCTGGTGAGTCTAATCTTAACCGGCCCATGCAGGAAGGAGTCGATTTCACTTAAAATTGCTAAGAAAGATTCATGAATGGTACATAACTTTAATCTCCCCCCCCCCCCTACTTTTTAGGAATTTATGATCCATTAATATATACTCATATAACGTTTATATATTCATGACTATGCAAGTCATCTTTCTAAAGGATGAGTTAATTTATACAAAGATTGGTGGGTTTCTTCTTTTTGATCTATACATAACAACTAACTCATTCGTCATTCTTTCGCTCAGGAGAGGATCAAGGTGTGTGTAGGTTCAGGAACTGATGAATGTACACAAAAATGTATATATACATTGACAAGCAACTAAACATTGTACCAATCCTAATTTTAAAAGAGACACAACTACTGCGAGAAAGGGCTTACTTCCGTGTTTATACTATACGTCAATTATGAGACCAAGACAAAACATATCCACTTTCCTAGATTTAGAAAGGTCACAAATATAAAGTCAACAGCTGAAGAAGGTATCACTCCTGTTGACATGAACAACACTGTTTATTTGTTTGGCCTAAGGACCTATATCCTTATATGAAGAACGTATCACTTAAATTTTCAAATAGGGCATCGTTACAAATGATAAATACATTCTCCTGCGGAAAAGCACATGATCTTTCAAAGTAAATATTGTTGATAAAAGTAGATCGACCTATATACTAAGTATGGCGTCCGAGAAAATATGTGCTGTCCTCAGGGGACCCAGGAAAATAGAGTTAGTAAGTAAATATACTTTATTATAGAACATATACTTGTGAAAGAATAAGCCTTGGAATATTATCGATTTCACCATACCTTTTATGATAAATATTGATTTTTAAAAATACATGATTCATGTTTGTCATTTTACATTTCATTAGGGAGGAAGAAGGGGGGGGGGGTGTTGTAAAGTAAATACATGAGCCCGGTTATGAAGACATACTACAATATTTTCAACGTCATCATACGGATTTATTTTGATAGAAAGTTCCCCATTCCCCACCTTTTAGTTTCAGTGCAATAAGTGTATTTTTATCACTGCAGAAAAAAGAACTCGAAGTTAAAGCTAACCCTTGAAAAATACTTATTTTTCACTTATTCTTCGTACTTATTCTCAAACTGATAGAAAATGGGGTGCTTCTGTTTTAGTCGTTATTCATTATTTCACAGAATGATTTCGATGGAACGCAAAATTAAAAGAAAATAGAATAGTTCCAGGGCTCTTGTTATCGAATTTCTATTATTTAAGTTTCGTACCTTTCCATCTTCAAGAGGTGCATTACCTTGGCCATTAAACCTATCGAAAATTTGAACCATGCACGTCGAGTTACACACAGGAACGTCAAATTACTATAGGAACATAAACTACTAGAATAAAGCCGAGGGCGTAGGAGAAGGGGGGGGGGCAGTCGGCCCGCCCCCCCCCTTGAAAAGTAGGGGGCACAACCATGTTTATGCCCCCCCCCCACACACTTTTCAATCACAATATCTTATGATGCATTAACATTGACAATGTTAATGCATCATAAGATATTGTGATTGAAAAGTTGTTAGCAACATTTTGTACCATAAATCTACAATTTTTCGGTCAATTTTCAAAAATTTTCTTTGGCTCGCTACCGCTCGCTAGCTCGTTATAAACTTTCTGAATATTTTCGCTATTCTGATCCATCCTATTTCCATATTAATTTATCAATGTACATGAAGACATTTAACTCAAACTATATATATAGGATCTCAAATGAATTTTCATTTCATACGACATATTATGTAACGAGTTGTGTGTTTTATATCCCCGAGCCTTGGCATGATATTGCCTAAAAATGTGTATTTCTAACGTGAAATCAACGTTTCTGAGAACTGGAGGCGAACCACGTCGTGATCTAGAGGTCGTCTGCTACGCCATGAGAAGTAGTTCCACATCGTATAGAATATTCTGTGCTTAAGAGAAAGAATATTTCAATTTTGTTTAGTATTTTAATGCAATGATTAATTTAATAGCAACAATTTTAATCATTGATATTGAATCCGCGTCGGAATTAAACAGTTGACCGATTTTGAAAGGTCACACTTGTCAAAGTTCATGTGATCAGGTTCCCAACTTGGCCAATCGCATTGAAGCAGAGCGATATGTAACGTGTTATCATATCATATATTTATGATATGGCTTTATGAAACGGCATAACGGGTGTATCATGTGATAAAGAATATTATTACATGTACTTATTAATGATAGAGGGTATAAGGTGTTTAAAGTTTTTTGGTAAGTCTATATTTTGCCACCGCTCGGCAGACATTTATTCATGTACTTAGAAAACAGATCCAAAATTTAGAACTGCACCAGATATATCTAAATTTTTGCATACAGAACACGAAACCCCCATCTCTATCCCTCCCCCTCCCCTTGGATGCTGTGCCCCTCCACTTTCTCAAGCAGAGCTACGCCTTTGAAAGCAGGAGCTATAGGGTATTTGATAAAACCAAATTACGAGAACTCTTCAATCAAAAATTATAAATATTCGTTTAGAAGTAAATAGGCATTGTTTTGTGCTTTATGAACATACGTTAGCGATGAAAACATTTTGAATGAAAAAGTCACTCTTTTATTAAAGTAACGACTGTCTTGACTTCATTGTAGTCGAAGAAGACCGTTGAAGATCCTGGCCCTGATGGTACGTAAAGGGAATACAGAAGAATTATATTCACACTTATATACTAGTACACCAACATAATTAGTACTTAAGATTGTAAGATAAACATTTTCAGGTCATATACGAGGGCTGATTGATATGTTGTGAGTCTCGTTATTAAGGATGTGAATTTATCAGACATTTGGATTATTTTTCTACATAGTCCCGTTCTATAAGGCGATGTTTTACTAATTATTCCTTATTTTTTGATATCACAAATTCGAATTTTTGATATCACAAATTCGATTTTTGATATCACAAATTCCATCATATTTTGTGATCAAAAAATCGAATTTTTGATATCACAAATTATATTTAGTGATATCAAATCATCGAATTTTTGATATCACAAATTCGAATTTGTGATATCACAAATTCAATTTTGTGATATCACAAAATGGAATTTGTGATATAAAAAAAATCGATTTTTTGATATCACAAAATATGACGGAATTTGTGATATCAAAAATTCGAATTTGTGATATCAAAAAAAGGAATTTGTGATATCACAAATGCTATTTTTTGATATAAAAAATAGGGAACAAATAGTTAATAGTAAAACGGCTAATACAAATTGATTTTTTGATATAATAAAATACATTATTTGATATAAAAAAAAAAATAGAGGGAAAACAGGCATTTTCAGGTCATATACGAGGGCTGATTGATATGTTGTGAGTCTCGTTTTTAAGGATTTGAATTTCATCAGACATTTTCCATCATTTTTCTACACAGTCCCCTTCTATGAGGCGTCGTTTTACTATCTATTCCCCATTTTTTGATATCATAAAATATGACGGAATTTGTGATCATATCAAAAATTCGAATTTGTGATATTAAAAAATAGCAATCCAAGGAATGCTTGTGTCGCCTGCGAAGCAGTTTGATTATTATTCTAGAAAGTGGATCAAAATTCTTGAAAAGCCCTATCACCTACCAATCAAAAGATATAGCCAATATTACTTTTCTTGAAAAGTAGGTCAAATATCTGGATCAAGGTCAAAGGTCAAATTTAATGGTCTGTGTAGAAAGGTCTTGTCAGAAGGAATACACATGTGAAATATCCAAGCCCTATCACTTACCAATAAAAAAATATAGCGAATCTTATCTTTTTTCAAAAGTAGGTCAAATATCTAGGTCAAGGTCACAATGTCAAAATTTATGGTATGTGTAGAAAGGTCTTGCCACAAGGATTGCACATGTGAAATATCAAAGTCATAACACTTACCAATAAAAAGATATATTCATTCTTAATTCTTTTTAAAAAGTAGGTCAAATATGTAGGTCAAGGTCACTAGGTCAAAAATTATTGTATGTGTAGGAAGGTCTTGTCACAAGGAATACATATGTGAAATATCAAAGCCCTATCACTTACCAATCAAAAGATATAGCGAATCTTATCTTTTTTTCAAAAGTAGGTCAAATATCTAGGTCAAGGTCACAAGGTCAAAAATAATGGTATGTGTAGAAAGGTCTTGCCACAAGAATTGCACATGTGAAATATCAAAGCCTTATTACCTACCAATCAAAAGATATATCCATTCTTAATTTTTTTGAAAAGTAGGTCAAATATGTAGGTCAAGGTCACTAGGTCAAAAATTATGGTATGTGTAGGAAGGTCTTGTCACAAGGAATACACATGTGAAATATCAAAGCCCTATCACTTACCAATCAAAAGTTATGGGTTGTGACACCCAAAGTGTGACAGACAGACAGACGGACGGACGGACAGACGGACAACGGACAAAGTGATCCCTAAGTGTCGCTATGCTTCGCAGGCGACACAAAAAAACCTGGAATTTGTGATATCACAATTTTTTTTTTTTTTTTTTTTTTTTTTTTTTGATATACAAAAATAAGGAATAAATAGTAAAACTACGGAAGCATAGAAAGGGACATGGTGAGAAAAAAAAATATCTCGTGCGCACGACTTAGTAACTCGTCCTCGCAACTTTTGTAACTCGTGCGCACGACTTTTGTAACTCGTGCTCACGTCCGTGAGGACGATTTTTTATTGTCATTCTATTGGTCAATCATCTCGTCCGTCCACGAGCTATAAAGTCGTGAGCACGAGTTACAAAAGTCGTGAGCAAGTGTTACAAAGTCGTGCGCACGAGTTACTAAGTCGTGCGCACGAGATAATTTTTTTTTCTTACAATGTACCTTCTATGCTTCCGTATAAAACAACGGCTAATACAAATTGATTTTTTGATATAAAAAAAATCCATTATTTGATATAAAAAATAGAATTTGTGATATCACAAAATCGACTTTTTGATATCACAAATTCCGTCATTTAAGGAATCATTGTAATATATTTTTTTGGTTGATCGAGGTATCAACACTAAAAATTGAGGGAAAACTGCATCATGCGCGTAGATGCATATTAAGTTTTCCCTCAATTTTTGGTGTTGATACATACATATTATCAAAAAAAATAGGGAATAAATAGTAAAATGGCGCCTCATACCCTTCAGTATCTATACACTTTGCCACCGGTTTTTCAGGGCCTTAATGCCACTTTTAAAACACTCCTTATCTTCACTAGTCAGAAAGCCATCTACCGCAAGTACTTGATGTCATCGTCGGACTGAAAGTGGGTGCCAGAAATAGCTGCTTTCAGTTTTGGGAATAGATGAAAGTCTGATAGAGAAGATCAGGTGAATGAGGCGGATGCTCAATCAAATTAAAGCCACAATCATGAATGGCAGCCATGGCTGCCCTGATGGGACAACACACCTTTAACTAGTGATCTTTCCGAGGCTCACGACATACCAGTAACCAATCAGCCCTCGTATTTAGTACCGTTTAAATACAGGTCATATATTTAGTTTCGTACAAATTCATGACTATATATACACAGCTAATGTGATTTGTAGTAATAATACATTGTAAGATAAACATTTTTCAGGTGATACATGTACAATTTTATAATTATAGCTTACATTTGCAACATACGCACAAACAGAATTTCAAACACACCGATTCTATAAAAATGTACATGTACGCATTTTTGCACAGATTACCTAGAAACTCTAAATCCGATTATGGTTGAAATCATATCAGTAAATTGCCAAGGGCTAGGAAATCCAAATAAAAGACGCGATGTTTTTCATTATCTCAAGTCGTTAAACGCCAATTTGTTTTGTTTGCAGGATACCCACTTCACGAAGGAATCTGAAAGTATTATAAGATCAGAATGGGGTTTCAATTGTTCGTTTAGTTCTTACACTTCTAATGCCCGGGGGGTTGCTGTATTTTTCAACAATAATTTTGAATACAAATTGCTCAGAGAAAAGGGGGATATTTCTGGAAACTATCTCATACTTGAATTACAGATTGCGGATAAAAAAATCACTTTATGTAATCTGTATGGGCCAAATACAGACTCACCTGAATTCTATGAGAAAATTATAGACGAAATATACGATTTTGGTAATGAACATATTATTTTATGTGGAGATTTCAATCTTATTCAAAACCCCGAACTAGACTGTTTTAATTATGTAAATGTTAATAATCCTAAAGCCAGGCAAGTTATCTTACATTTGACAGAAAATTTAGGGTTCATTGATCCATTTCGAGAATTACATGCGTATGATAAAAGATATTCATGGCGAAAGAAAACACCAATAAAACAAGCCCGTCTGGACTTTTTCCTTATTTCAGACAACTTAGCAAGCAGTATAAATATGTGTGATATAGATACGAGTTACAGGTCTGATCATTCCCCTATAAAACTTGTTCTTAAATTCAATGACTTTATCCGAGGTAAAGGGTTATGGAAAATGAATAATTCGCTACTTTATGATATTGATTATGTGAAGGAAATTAATACCAGAACAAATGAAGTTATTCAACAATATGCTGTCCCCGTTTACAATTTCGAAAACATAGCTGATATTCCTAAGGACACTATTCAATTTACTATAAATGACCAACTTTTTCTTGAAGTTTTGATGATGGAATTAAGGGGTAAATCTATTTCCTATGCTTCATTTAAGAAAAAGACTACAGAGAGAAGAGAAAATACTCTAAAGGAGGAAATAAAGATATTAGAAAGAAACAGCTTTGAAAGAAATCATCTAGATATTGAAAATAAGAAACAAGAATTAGAAAATATCAGGAACAGAAGATTAGAAGGTAACATGATAAGATCAAGAGCTAGATGGTTAAGTGAGGGTGAAAGGCCAACAAAATATTTTCTAGGATTAGAATCAAGGAACTTTACAAATAAGATTATTTCTAGAGTTGAGAATAAAAGGGGAGACATTATTGTAGATCAAAATGAAATATTAAAGGAAATAAAATATTTCTATGATGACTTATACACAGAGAGAAGTGACCTTGAAGACATTAATTTAGAAGAATGTTTTCTAAATATTGATGTAAATAAGTTATCAAATCAAGAGTCAGAAAAACTTGAGGGTGAATTAACTTATAACGAAATTTTGACTTCTTTGAGAAAAATGAAGAGCAACAAAAGCCCAGGATCCGATGGATTTACAACAGAATTTCTAAAAGTATTTTGGAATCAAATTGGTCATTTTATTGTTAGAGCTTTAAATTATGGATACAAGGAAGGAAAATTGTCAAATACACAAAGAGAAGGTTTAATAACTTGTATACCTAAAGAAAATAAATCTAAAGAACATCTAAAAAACTGGAGACCCATTACTCTGTTAAATACTATCTACAAATTAGGATCAAGTACTATTGCAAATCGACTTAAGCCTATTCTTGATAAAGTAATTAGTAAAGAGCAGACAGGTTTTATTTCAGGCCGTTACATTGGTGAAAACACTCGACTCATTTATGATATTTTGCAAATTACAGAAGAGAAAAACATACCTGGACTCCTTCTATTTATTGACTTCGAAAAAGCATTCGATTCTATTTCTTGGAAATTTATTGATAAAGTATTAGATTTTTTTGGTTTTGGAGTATCATTTAAAAAATGGATTTCTACTCTTTATAACAGTATTAACTCTAGGGTCATTATGGGCGGTCATCTTTCGGATTCATTCTTTCCTCAGAGGGGCTGTAGACAAGGGGACCCAATTTCACCTTATTTATTTATTCTCTGCACAGAAATATTGACTTTGAAGGTAAAAAATAATCCAAACATTAAGGGAATATCAGTAGATAGATTTGAATATAAAATATCACAATTTGCCGATGATACTTCTCTCTTGATTGATGGATCAGAAGAATCTCTTACCCACGCTTTGAATACTTTAAAATGGTTTGAATATATTTCTGGTTTGAAGATAAATTTTAATAAAACTCAAGTCATCTGGATAGGAAGTAAAAAATATAGTAATGAGAAACTTTGCAGACACTGGGGTTTACAATGGGGAAAACATAGGTTTACAGTTTTGGGTATTAACTTTGATGTAGATTTGTCACAAATTTGTGAACTTAATTACCGAGATAAGATTCATAGAATAAAGGGAATTATGAAAAATTGGCAGAAGAGAATTCTTACTCCTATTGGCCGCATATCTGTCATAAAATCGCTTCTTATATCACAGTTCAATCATTTGTTTATATCACTACCGAACCCAAGTCAGTCTATCTTGAAAGAATTGAAATCATCAGTATATAGATTTCTTTGGAATAACAAACAAGATAAAGTAAACAGAAACTTAGTAAATCTTGACTTTTCACATGGAGGTTTAGGTATGATTGATTTAGAGAACTATATAGATGCGCTCAAGCTTACGTGGATAAGACGCATTTTAAATACGGAAGGAATATGGCAAAATCTAATTTTACAACAGATCAATATTAAATTCTTACTTAACTGTGGTATAGGATATCTGGATAATACAATAGGAATATTGAAAAATGAATTTTGGAAAGATGTTTTACTTGCATGGAAAAAATTACAAATAAAAGATATTCAGAATTGCAAAAATCTGGCAGTTGAGCCCTTGTGGCGAAATGAAAACTTGAAAATTGGAAACAAACATATTTTTTTCAAAGAATGGTTAGCACAAAATATTCTGTACATAAATGATTTATTGAATGATAACTCTGAATTTTATTCTTTTGATGAATTTAAAACTCATTTTGATATTCAGACAAATTTCCTTGTATACAATGGCTTAGTTAGAAGTATCAAAACATATGTTCAAAGCAAAGGAGAAAATTATTGCTTAACAAAATTATACGGACCTTGGGTTCCACATTCAATAAATAGCATAATTAAAAACAAGAAAGGTTCGAAGAACATGTATAATATTCTGAAAATCAAAGATGTGAAAGTAAAATCAAAAGATAAGTGGAAAATACATTTTAATGAGTTAAATGAGGAATCTTTCTCCTTAATATATAGATCAATAAAAAACTTTCATGATACGAAGCTTCAATGGTTTCAATATAGAGTTATGCATTATATCCTTACAACAAATAAATCTGCATTTAAAATGAGATTATCTGATTCACCACTTTGCTCTTTTTGCCATGTGGAAGAAGAAACTATCATTCATTTATTATGGTCTTGCAAATTTGTGCAAAAATTTTTGAATAGTGTTACATTATATTTCAGTCAACATAATATTTGCTTTGAATATTATTAGTTATTAGGTTTGTTACTGACCTTACACGGAAATCTGTCGGGTTGATAAAGCCCATAGAAGGCGAGGCGCTTGCGCCGAGCCTTCTATGGGCTTTATCAACCCGACAGATTTCCGTGTAAGGTCAGTAACAAACCTAATAACTGATTTGTTTTGTCGAGGACCATTTTGACATGGTGATTCCTACTGTCCCCCTGCTTTACCAAGCAATAGTGCTGTAAAGTTTTACCCAGTTTTGCTAATTGTCGGCCATTGCCTTACAAATTTTTGAAACTGACTTTCCACAAGAATTTGTCGGGCAGCCACATGACCAAATTCAAGCATTCCCATTGGGTCAAACTAGTCCGAGGCAAAACAAAACATGATGTACTTTCTTCTAGGACCATACTCGAAAAGCGATGTAATAAAAAACATTATTGTGCTGAATTTAAAGTTTTTCATTTATAAGTGCAAGTATAATAAACAAGAATTGTCACTTGAAAGATTTATAGCTACAATGAAATATCAGTTTAAATTGTATGTAATATCTTATAGAAGACAAAATATATATGAATCTTTTCGACTTTCTTTTGAAAAGTGGAAACCAGCCCTAGAAATTTAGGTAACATTATTTCTCATCTCATTCGATTGAAAAGCAAAATCTTAATCATGCAGATAAGCGTACAAAAAGCGATTGTTTGTTTTTGATAATATACTACCCACATACTTAAACACACATTTGTTACCTGTACATCAATACACACTACAGACACACATATTCTATGACTGCATCTATCCTTCTTTCTTTCTATATGAAAAAAAAATGTACTATGAACATACAATGATTTACGAATTGTGACGAAATCTATAGTGCAATAAAAAAAAAAAAAAAAAAAAAAAAAATTATAATTATAGTTTCGTTCAAATAGATGACTATATGTATGCACAACCAATGTGATTACCTGAGATGAAAATATTGAAAAGGAACGTGTATTCATTTCGCATCGTGACGTAACGCTCGTGACGTAACCATGAAAGCTGTTCTAATCTGCAAACTGAACCCGCGGTGACCTGAATTTTTACCTAGAAAAAAGCGATTTCATAAAAAAAAAAACAAAAACAAGAATGAAACAGACAACTATACGATGAATGCAATTGCTGTGTGTTGCATATCCGTAACAAAACACAAATTAAGACACTTATTCTTTATATATAGATTAGTTTCAAGCAAGTAATTTTGTACTATTAATACAAAATATTTTTCAGTAAAGGTTCAGTTTCAAGAGTTACGGAAGAGGTTGCGTTCTTCAAAACATGTATGAATAAATTCACATAGATGTTTAGTTTCTATTATATTTTCTGGGTTTAAAAGCTTAACTTAGCTTAAGAGAAGTATAAAAAGAAGAAAATATCCCAAAACAGTAAGGAATTACATTGCACTCTTTACAGATATCTCAGTCTCATGATAACTAGATCAGAAAGATAATCAAGAGGACTACTGAGAATTTCGTTTTGTCTGTACAAAAATGTACTTACGTCACAGGAGCTCGATGCCAACAACCCTCAACGACAGCGCCCCTTCACATCTTTATAAGGAAAGTCGAGGCGGATATTCTTGTGAATCGTAAGCATCGAGCTCCTGTGACTAACGTTTCATGGTTGTGGTAAGGCTTTGTCACACAGCCGTTTACGTATAAATTACGAATGATTTAAGAATGAAATTTTTAAATCTTGATATTGATTTATACGCGGGAGTACGTGGAAAAAGTTGGTTGTAATGCTTGAAATTTTGACAGATGAAACTCGCAAGAATAACGCAGAAACTACGCATAAGACACGAATTATTTGCGCAAAGAACACGTATATCTACGGAAAAGCCAACTTTGTGTGTAGCTCATGGCGGTGGCGGTATACGCAATATATTAGTGATGCATTATGACACATATATGCGTGGGGTTTTTTTTGCGTGAAAGGTTCGTAAAACATACGCAGACGTACGTGGAACGGACGTGAAAATCGCCAACTTTGCGTAAGAATCTCGTATTCATTGCGTACATACGCGTATGAATTACGGATGAATTGCGTAAGAACTGCGTAAAATCTACGTTAAATACGCATCGCGTTAATCCAAGAGGTCGAAAAATTTTGAGCAGCTCAAATGTTAAGCGTCTTCAAGTTCAATAGCATCATTAAAGAACAGATAAATTTTCAGCATGGACCAGACATGCACGTTTACACGGATACTCAAAACCGTTTTCGCGTATGTCCACGTATTCTCATCCCGGATTCCCCTCGCTGCGCATACCGACGAATGGAAATGTGAATGAAACTCGCTTGAAATTTATTGAAAACTTATGAATTACGTATATTTGCGCATGGATTACGTATCTCGACACATTTGTCCCAAATGTTTGACGTAGTTTATGCGTAATTCATGCGCAAGTGCTGTGTGACAGGGCCTTTATATCATAGATGCTACAAATGCTTATTGTTGTCTATTGAATTATAGATGTACTTATATGCATGAAGTCAATCGGTATTTGTGGTACGGACATATCATTCTGGGAAGACGGTCATTTTCTTGGCAGACCACTGGACGGCTCCATACCTGGACATGAATGTGCTGGCGTAGTGGCCAAGGTCGGCAGCAATGTTATACATCTAAAGGAGGGTCAGTATTCTCTTTGCCAGAGTAAAATAGTCAATGATAATTCTTCTCGAGATGTGTTTTTGTGTGTAAAAGCCAGGCTGAAAAGTACGTTTTATATAATTCGAACGTAAAACAAAATTATAAAAAATCATTATAGCCTGATACATCAAGCCATTTCATTTCATTTCTATGGAGTGAAAATCTTGATGTTTTACAACAAATTGAAAGAAAAAAAAGGCCAAAACGATTCTTTTCGATTTCCAGGAGATAAAGTGACAGTCAACCCAGCCATATCTTGTGGTAACTGCAGGGAATGTCGATCAGGAAATGGTACCATTTGTGACAAGATGAAGGGTATGGGGGTGGTACCACACCCTTACGGGGGGCTGATGCAGTCTGCCATACACCCTGCACAGTTCGTTTACAAGTGAGTTTTTGATCAATACCAGAGCTTGCCATGTCGCAATGGTGTACATAGATTTGTAAGAAATGAAACTTTTTTTCGGCCCTGATTAAGACAAACGAGTGTTCCGCGAAAATATTAAAATGACAGTGAATTTATTAAGATAAAGAACCCTTTTTTCACTCAAATCTATCTTCCACCAAAATACATTTTTTTTTCACACATTTCTCACAGATTACCGGACAGTATGACAATGGATGAAGCCGCTAGCATAGAACCACTCTGTGTAGCTCACCGTGCATGTGAGAAAGCTGGTATATCACTTGGTAGTAATGTACTCATCACAGGAGCAGGTTAGATATAGAGATTTTACGATTGAGTTTCCTAGAAGCAGAAGAATAGTTACGAACAAAGAGAACAAAGGACTCCAACAAGACTTCGTGGCAATGACCACAGCGGATCACAGACCCACAATATACATAAATAGGTCTACTGTGAATAGAGGACATGTAGCCGAACAGAGAGAGTACTTCCTCTGATAACAATAAAGGACATTTTGTAGGTGGCGCCAAGGAAACACAACCACCAATTGACATCCAGGTGAAATAAGATTTCCAAAGAATCTTTATTTTGAATATACAACAAAGACAAGTGACCATTCAAGTTGTACCAGTTTATTGAGACCAAAAGAAATGAATTATATAAACATCAAAAGTTTGAAAAATATAAAAAATAATCAGGTTTACGTCTTTATATGTCCGTGTCATTAATCATGAAGAAAGTCAATGCTCCATCACCAAGAAGGTACGACAAACTGAAGTTCAAGACAGGTGGTCAGGATCTGCCATCTATACAAAGGACCCGCCATAGAGTCTCGTCATTATGGCTAGCTGTTCAATGTTCAATGATTTATTTCTCTTTTCCAAATTAATTGCATCGAGATACATTTATATATAACATATTTACATCTATATACACAGTGTTCATAATTATTAGATCTAAATGATTGATACACAATAATACAATAGAAAGAGTTCTAAGTAAGAGCTGACTTATTCAATGACTATGAAGAACGAACTTCCTTTTTTGCATCCTACATCTCGCATTTTCGCAACTTCACTTCGTAGCTTCAAATATAGTCCTTACTCTCACTGGGTCTGGTCCTTTATTTAGGATGGGTGTCCCGAAGAACACCGCATGATAATGATGTAAATCTGTGCAATTATTATTATTTTTTGTTTCGTTTATAAAGGTCCCATTGGGATGTGTTGTTTACTAGTGGCCAAGGCCATGGGAGCAGCTACCATAAGTATAACAGGTAAAATTATAGATATAGTACGTATATATGTATGACATAGTGGCATACTTTCGTAATCTAAATATGGACGGGATATTGTACAGTGAATGAAAGTCAAACACAATACCCGAAATCAGGTTACAAAAATCACAATCAAACGGCTTACAAATTCTTGGGGAAAAATATGAAATAGAACTTTCTCACGAGAAAGGAAAAAAAAAACCGGACAAACAGACGGAGACAGTACAACAGCTACACAATCAACTTATATATAATAAACATTTGCAAAGAAGCGAAAGTAAATCCCAATGGAGATGAGATTATGTGCCTGGGGAGAGTAAGTATATCCTGTTTGCTATCAACACCCGTCACTTAGGTCGTGCAGAAAAAAAGTCCTATCTGTTCACATAACTTTTTAAATTCGGCGTTTTGAAGGGTTCTAACCTAAAATATCTTCCAATATGGATGTAAACGAGATATTATAATGTTTAATGGAGATGAGATCAGGTAACCCGGGGAGGGTAAGCATCTCCTGTTTGCTAGCAACACCCGTCACTTTAGGTCGTGCAGACAAAATTCATATCCGGTAATTGGTTAAAGTCGGTGTTTGGATGGTATCTTCCAACATGGAGGACAACGACACGTTATCATGTTAAATATTTTCAATAATGAGAGAATAGATAGTAACATTAAGGGGATAATATCAATAATCATCAGTCTTTTTCGTATTTATGAAAAGACCTAGACGAAAAGAGGCTATCAACTGCCAAGGCAGCGGGAGCTAAATTTACCTTTACCATGAGTAAGGGGGAGGATCCGACGGCCGCAGTAGGGAGGATCGTGAAGGAGGCGGGAGGGGCACCAAGCTGTGTACTGGAAACAAGTGGGTCTGAGGCAGCTCTCAATCTGGGTATTAGTGGTGTGTGCACAAAATTTTTTTAAAATCGCATAGGAACTTCTTTTTTTTAAGCGACTTCAAAGTAAAAGAGACATGTCTTTCAATTTTTTTTACTCTCTTTCATAATTCATAAAATGATTTATTTTCAAGATTTGGTATCTCTTTATACAGGCAGTTAGAAAAGCTGGAGTGGTGGTGCAAGTTGGGTTGCCACACGGTGATATAAAAGTCAACATGACCGTTGTTATTTTGAAGGAAATTCAATTAAAAGGGACGCTAGGGTATCTGGACAGGTACATTTTAATGAATTTTGAGAGACATATATATGTGTATACTAAATTACAAAATATTTCATTATGATTTAATTCTTGTATGTACGAGATTATAGAACCCATGGTTTGTTCTTGGACAGTTGCGAATCCTCTAAGATCATGGTAGTAAAAAACAAAATGTAAAAAAAACCATTTCATTTTCTTTTACTTTATCAGATTTGAAGAAATGATAGAGATGGTATCCAATGGTAGTATTGACGTCAAGCCATTAATATCTCACCATTTCCCTATGAGCAGAGTTCAGGAAGCCTTCGAAGCAGCATCAAGGAGAGATGGAATGAAAATTATCATTAATGTGGATGACCTTTCAAATTTATAAATTGCATAAGTACGATGTGCCATAATTCATGTTACGTGCCATGTAAAATTTATTTCAATTAGAATTAATTCAATGACTTGTTACACCTCCAAAAATGTTACAAGACGTCGGATCTCGTTATGTTCAGAACTAGTAAGCAGTTTTACAATTCATCTCGTTAATGCGAGGATCTCGTAATATTTAGCGAGATTCGCTATTTATATATCGTACCTCGATCTCTATATTTCGCATGATTCGGCATCTTCTTATAAAAGAAATAGCGAGGTCTACAACATTTAGTATCTTGCGATATTGGGATTCACAATGACGGGATCCAGTATCTCGCCACATTCACAAAGCCAAATTTGTTGACACACAGTATGAAATTCTTTATTTTTGATATTAAAGCTTCTTTCAATTTTCAAATTTATATTATTTTTTAGCAAAATCCATATCGATGAGATGAGATGAGAACATAAAATATTTAAAAGATACAAAGAGCTGTTCCGGTGTTATAGAGTGAGCCTTCCCCCATAGCCATACTTCCCCCCGGCGGTCCCACTCTAGAGTGAGCCTTCCCCCCGGCGGTCCTACTCTAGAGTGAGACTTCCCCCAGGGGAAGTCTCACTCTAGAGCGAGACCTCCCCCGGGGAAGTCTCGCTCTAGAGCAGGACCACCCCCTGGGGAAGTCTCACTCTACAACTAGTTATAGAGTGAGACTTCCCCCATAGTGAGACTTCCCCCCCCCCCCCCCTCCTCTCCATGCGATTGGAATTCAACCCGTCGTTGTGCTTGAGTTCTGTCAATGTTGCTTTGAATAGTTAGCTGTGCATACAAGGGGTGTCACGATAGTGGAAACACGTTATTGCGATATATTGCGATAGTTTTTCACTGTATTGCGATATATTGTGATATATATGCTATATATGCTTTCTTTATATTTTCAGTAAAATCCAGGCATACACCTTCTGGACTTCTAATCGCTATAACACTAGAATTGGATGAAAAATAAAGAGTTTAATTAGAAGTCTTAGAAGAAATTGCGATATATTGCGATACGCATTTCGTATCGCGATAGGATATAAATCATTTGTGTATTGCGATATATCGATATATTGTGACACCCCTAGCGCATGCCCAACTGTAACCAGTACAACCTTCATATATCTGACCATGAGGACAATGGAAACAAAAGCTTTTTACTCGTATTTTAGCAGTTATTCTCATGCGAATTATACATGGATTTATTTAGATATTCCTCGTTATAAGTACATTGTAGAAATATGTCTTCGTACGACAGATGTAATTATAAACTTGATCTACATGTGTTTGCATACAAGGTGTCGCTTCGCCTGAGGGACACGGTACGTTCGCTTGACATGTGCAATACGAACTTCGTAAACTCGAACGTCAAAAATTGGAATACCCTTAAAACACGATGTGTAAACGTGGTGCCAATCGAAGTTTAATAACATAAATTTAATTCCATAACTTGACGTTTGACTGTATTACATAACGATAGTGTACGGTCGCTTTTATAATGATGAAGAGACCGTATACTATCGTTGTTAGATATTGCACCTGTCAGGCGAAGCTACCGTTTTAGTAGAGTGATGTAGGCATGCACTGCACACGGAAGGGGAGGGGACTTAGATTACAGGCGTGCGGCTGGAATTGGGTATACTTTTAAGGCTTTTTGATTTTTAATTGGTATCATTTTCACTTCAAATAAATATCACGGCCTCACCCCCACAAATTTTACAAACCCACTATGGACCCTATAAATACGTCAGAAACAGACCTTATAACTAATAGTATATTGTGGATCGGCGTAGCCATGTTGTAGGAACGAAAACGTATGCCATCACATCGACGTAGTATATTGTGGCTACGGCGTAGCTATGTTGTGGGAACGTCAACGTATGCCATGACCACGACGTAGTATGTTGTGGATTTGACGGAGCTTTGATATGGGAATGACAACGTATACCATGACCACGACGTAGTATATTGTGGCTACGATGTAGCTATGTTGTGATAACGACAACGCATGCAATGACCACAAATTAGTATATTGTGGCTACGGCGTAGCTATGTTGTGGGAACGACCAAGTATGCCATGACTACGACGTAGTATATTGTGGCAACGGCGTATCCATGTTGTGGGAACGACAACGTATGCCATGACCACGACGTAGTATATTGTGCCTATGGCGTAGCTATGTTGTGGGAACGACTAAGTATGTCATGGCCACGACGTTGTATATTGTGGCTTTAATTTGGGAACGACAACGTATGCCATGGCCACGACGTAGTACGCTGTGGCTTTGATGTGGGAACGACAACGTATGACATGACCACGACGTAGTATGTTTTGGCTTTGATGTGGGAACGACAACGTATGCTATGACCATGACGTAGTATGTTGTGGCTTTGACGTAGTTTTGATATGAGAATAACAAGGTATGACATGACCACGACGTAGTACAGGTATATTGTGGGAACGGCGTAGCCATGTTCTGGGAACGACCAAGTATGCCATGACCACGATGTAGTATGTTGTGGCTTTGATGTGGGAACGACAACGTATGCCATGACCAAGACGTATAATGTTGTTGTTTTGATGTAGGAACGACAACGTATGCCATGACCACGACGAAGTATGTTGTGGCTTTGACGTAGCTTTGATATGGGAATGACAACATATGCCATGGCCATGACGTACGCTGTGGCTTTGATGTGGGAACGACAACGTATGCCATGACCACGACGTAGTATGTTGTCGTTTTGTTGTGGAAACGACAACGTATGCCGAGTCCACGACGTAGTATGTTGTGGCTTTGACGTAGCTTTGATATGGGAATGGCAACATATGCCATGGCCATGACGTACGCTGTGGCTTTGATGTGGGAATGGCAACATATGCCATAACTAGTATGTTATGACCACAACGTAGCTATGTTGTGAGAATGAAAAAGTACTATATCATGTCATTGCCAAGATGTAGTATATTGTGACCACGACGTAGCTATGTTGTGGGAACAACAATGCATGCCATGTCCACGACATAGTGCATTGGGGCTACGACGTAGCTGTGTTGGCGGAACGACAAATTGTATTATGACCTTGACGTAGATATTTTGGCCTTGTTGTAGTTATGTACACCCGTAGTTGCCAAGGCGTTGTATGTCGAGGCCACGAAGGATAATGATTGTGGCTTGCTCATGTTTTTGAATGTTTGAAACATCAGACAGTGTGGGAATGTCACAGCTTGCATGATATATGGCATGCAAAGCTCAGTTGAAAGTTTCTACCCTGTTATCATCGTTTCAATAACAAATCAGATGCCTTGCATATTCAAACAGAGAAAAATTTATTCAAGCTTTAACAGAAAGGGCAATTAACTCTGAACACGAACAACAACAACTTCTACAATATGTCCATAACAAATTTCATTTGTAATTCATTATTGGTAATGAACAGAACAAGATAACGCAATGAACATCTGAAAGTTAACTAAATCATTGCAATAATAATTAAACATTCTGACAACCCCATCATATAATAAAATGGAATATAATAAAATGTATCGCTTGTGTGCTGTCGCTCTTGTTCAGAAGTTACAAATTTTGTGAAAGACAATTTAAAGCAGGTTATTTGATAACTTCTATTTAAATAACAAGATGTGTTTGTTAGTGGGTGTGAAACACTATGCTCTCTTATAATGTCCGAAAAAAGCTATTTTAGAATATATGTCGCGGTCAAGGTCAAACGGTTAATTACCTTGGTGTCATTTGAAAGGGTTTTATTATTGGGTTATATTCATGCCAAATATCAAGTATCTATCTCTCACGGTTGAAAAGTTATGGCGAATGTTTACGTTTACAACAGACAGACAAACAGACGGACAAACAAACAAACAAACAGACAGCTTCGCACTTCCTAAAATTAAACGTGATTCATGTCCGTTTTCTTGCAAATTAAAACGTTTACTTTAATCCATAAATAAAATTATTGGCGTGAGGAACCACATGTTTAACAAGCAACGATGCCAATGCAGAAAATGACACCTTTTTTCCAAACAAGAGGCCCGATTGGGCCTATCATCGCTCACCTGAGAACCATCAGCAAACATATTGGCTCAAAAAAAAACTTGGTAGAGGATATGGGTACATTGTACATGTATATTTCCTGTAAAATTTCCCTAAAATCAGTGCAGTGATTGCAGAGGAGAAGTTGAAAATATGTGTGCTAATGACGGATCGGCACGAAAAACACAAACTTGGTAGAGGACGTTGAGGACTTGCTTCCTGTCAAGTTTCGTTAAAATCCATTCAGTGGTTGCGGAGAAGAAGTCGAAAAAATATTTCAACCAATCAGAGGCCAGGGCGGCCATCTTGGAACACGGATTGGCACGAAAACACTAAACTTGGTAGAGGACGTTGTGGACTTGCTTCCTGTCAAGTTTTGCTCAAATCCATTCAGCGGTTGCGGAGAAGAAGTCTTAAAATGTGTCAGCCATTCAGATGCCAGGGCGGCACTCTTGGATGATGGTTCGGCACAAAAACACAAAATTGGTAAAGGACGTTAAGATCTTGATTCCTGTAAAGGTTCGTCAAAATGCGTTAAGCGGTTTCAGAGAAACAGTCAAAAATATGAAAGTTTACGCCAGGCGGACGACGAACGGACTGACGAAGCGCTATGACAATAGCTCAAAACAACCCTAACCCCCCCCCCCCAAAAAAAAAACAAGAGGCCCAAATCGGCCTAATATATAGCGCACATGGATGGTGCGTGATGACAATAGCTCACTGGAGCCTTCTGCTCTTGTGCGCTAAAACTAGACAAAATAACGAAAAAGAAAAAAGCATGTACTACTTGTACAAGGTAACTTATAAAAGAAATAAAAAAGCTAGAACTGTCCTAAAGGTACAAATACCCCTCCCTCCCCGCCCCGCCCAGCCCCCGCGGCAACAAAGTGCAAACCGCACGTTTGACCTATCGACCCTAAAAGGGATCTACCTAAGTGATGGACATCATATGTGTACTAGTATTTAATTTCAACATCAAAATCTTCGATATTTTTCAAGATTTTGTAAATATGTTTTTTTTGCAGTTGATAATCGGTGTAAATGCTCCACAAGTAACTACAAAACATAGACTTGTAAAAATGTACGCAATTACATGAATTCTCGACATAATAAATTCGCTATATAAAATTTGTTTTAGGCGCGATACATTCATTTTTGCGTAAGATGGCTTTTTGTGCGATAAACTCATTATACTGACGTACTTCCTACCGAACGTAGGCTCGTAAAACATGTCGCGCTCTATGGAACGCCAAATTAACAGACACTCAAATATTTAGAGAGCTAATTACAGAGCTCTCCATTTTAATTATTGAGCTCTCTAATTCAAATAGAGAGATCTCTAATTCAATTAAAGAGCTCTCTAATACAACATACCCAATTAGAGAGCTCTTTAATTTAATCATTGAGCACTGTAATTAGATTAGAGAGCTCTCTATTTGAAGTAGGGAAGTCACTAATTGAATTATTGAACTTTCTAATTCAAATAGAGAGCTCCCTAATTCAACTACAGAGCTCAATAATTAAAATAGCATGATCTCTAATATACTTATCCTTGAATGAATTAGAAAGCTCTCTAATTGAATTAGAGAGCTGAATTAGAGAGCTCTATAATGGAATTAAAGGGCTATTTAATACAACAAAAGAGCTCTTTAATTCAATAAGTGCGCTCTTTACTTCAATTAGTGCGCTCTCTTATTATACATATATAAAGAGCTCTCTTATTGAATTAAAATGCTCTCTAATTGAATTAAAGAGCTCGTTAATTCAATTAAAGAGCTCTCTATATTTCAATGGAGCTCTATTGAAATAGAGCTCTCTATTTAATTAAAGAGCTCTCTATTTGAATTATTGAGCTCTCTAATTCAAATAGAAAGCTCTCTAATTCAATTAAAAAGCTCTCTAATACAACATACCCAATTAGATAACTCTTTAACTGAATTATTGAGCTCTGTAATTAAATTAGAGAGCTCTCTTTTTGATATAGAGAGCTCATTAATTGAATTATTTAGCTCTATAATTCAAACAGAGAGCCCTCAAATTCAATTACAGAGCTCAATAATGAAAATAGTGAGCTCTCTAATTTTACTTATCCTTAAATGAATTAGAGAGCTGTCTAATTGAAATAGAGAGCTCTATAATACAACTAATGAGCTATTTAATTAACTTCTTGTCCGGGCCATACCTCCTTACTGTCATGTTGGATTTGAATAATATTTCACATAATTGTTGTCCATGACCCAAGGGTGTGTCATGACATTGACTTAAGGTCATATCACAAAGGTCAAGGTCACAGAGCAGAAAATCCGATACTCGTAGAATAAATTCCGCAAACACTTCAATGAACAGTTCCGTATTTAAAGTTTTTATTCGTTTCAAGTCCGAGTTGAATTCGTTTCAATTCCCAGTTGAACAGTTATAAATAACCCAGAAAAAATCTGTGACACACAGATGAACATACGGACAGCTAGACGACTATGGGAGACATGATCGCCAGTAATATTGATATGAAGTAACTCCTAACTGATTGCTGGAGCTATTATTTAAGTATAGATCACCGGAAAAGAGACGAGTTAACACTGCAGTAGGATCACTAAGTGGGGAGAAGACTGGCTCTAGAGAGGGGGTGGACAGGGGGTAGGTCTCTCCCCCTTCCGCCCCTTACCCCCCCCCCCCCCCCCCTCTCCCGCACCCTTGTCTCCCTCCTCCCTACTTGGAACGGCGCGCGCTGCGCTGGATCAAAATTTTCCTCTTTTTTTTCTCTCTCCCTTTTCCACTTTTTCTCCACTTTCCCTCCTCCCACCCCCTCTTCCCCCTTCCCCATCCCCACTTCTCCCTCCCCCCGTCCCCTCACCTCCCCCTCCCGCTCCTCATCTCCCACCTCCCTCTTACCCTGTCCGCCCCCTCTCTAGAGTGAGCGGCCCCCTCCCCGGTGTGCGGGGAGGCGCCTAGAGTGAGCGCCCCCCTCCCCGGTGTGCGGGGAGGCTCTCTCTAAAAAGGGACTGCTGGGGAAGTCTCACTCAAAACTGGGAAGGGGGGGAAGGCTGGCTCTAGAGTGAGCCTTCCCCCAGGGGGGAAGGCTCACTCTAGAGTGGGACCGCCGGGGGGAAGTCTCACTCAAAATTAGGCAGGGGGAAGGCTGGCTCTAGAGTGAGCCTTCCCCCTAGGGGGGAAGGCTCGCTCTAGAGTGGGACCGCCGGGGGGAAGTCTGGCTATGGGAGAAGGCTCACTCTATAACACCGGGTTGATTTTATAATTCTCTAACAAAAGGCAATGCAATGCGCAAAGACATTATTCAATGTGCAAAAGGCAACATTATGCAATTTTAAAGTCGGTGACAGGAAATATAACATTATTCTCACTCGTATACGAAATTTATGTAGTAATTTGAATGCCGATTTATTCCGTGTTAATTTATCTAATACTGCAAATTGTTCCTGTGGATACTTCTCAGAAGACTTAATTCACTACTTGTTCGAATGTAATATTTATACTAATCAAAGACAAATACTTTTAAGGAAAATACATGACATAGCTAATTTAACATACAAAGATATCCTGTACGGCTCCGATATGATCAGCCTGTCTGACAATATTAAAAAATTCAAAATCCTGTTATCCATTAAATTAAAAGTACTAAAAGGTTCTAGGTCATTATACAGGAAGACATGGTGAATCTATAGGCTCTAGGTCTCTCTCTCTTGCTCTCTTTCTCTCTCTCTCTCCATAAGGGAATAATATATAAGTAGTACACAGCAATTTATTCTTGTTTGTTTTGTTTGTTTTCTTTTTCATCCTTTTCATCATTTTCATGTTATTTATATTCAAGTGCATTATTTGTGTATGCCTCTTATGACGAAATTGTATGATATATATGTTAGGGAGAGGGCGTTTATAATATTGGCATAACTTTTGCCTAATCCCATTTTCATGTTTTGGAAAATAAAATAGTTTAAACTAAACTAAACTAAGACAAGGAGGAGATCCCCAACATGACGACTTGCAAAGATCACAGCAGAACACAAACACATAAGACTAGGAAAGATTGTAGTGGGGGAGGGGACAGCACGTAACACACGATTACAAACTACAAACAAGACAAAACATGATTGAGACATTAAGGACAACACGAAAAGGAGAGCGAATGACTATGTTCCCTGTACGGACTGAGAATGGAATTCAATGGATGGTGTCACGAAACAGATAGACAAGCAACCAGATTTTTGTCATAGAACAATCCACAAACAGACAGTATGTATAGCAAAATAGTAAACATAAAAACGACCAACATGCAACCAAGGCAAAACACGCTGGAATCAACAACACATGAAAAGGAAGAATATCGATAACCAATGTAATTATGCCCCATATTACTAAAGCTGACTGTTCCTGAAAACAGAATTCATTGTGCATATAGATGGCACACGCGAAGCAGATTCAAGAAACGCGTTATGGTCCTCGAATCGAAACCATACGAACACAGACCTGTTTTGATGGCATGATATTAATTCGACGATTACATCTTGCCGATAAGATACAACTGGAATGATTTTTGCATGATTTGCCAATATTTACCGGAGAAGTACCGAGGATTTTTGACAATCAGTGTATTAATGTAAGAACAAACAGTGGACATCCATCGACTACACCAACAAATGTAAAGAACAACGAAAATATCCCCAACAAAAAGATCCAGAAACAAAGCAAATACGGAAGACAACACACGTAAAGCATGGGCGATCAATGTGCATCGATCAGTGCCGACATTTGACGTTGTTTGCAATATCTAAAGCAGATGGTGTGGTTATTCAGATTACGTGCGCGCAATCCTATCCGAATACACGTATGTCTCTCAAGATACACAGTTGTATGAACAATAAGCCTGTCATATTTATGTAGTAAGGTGACTTCACAAACAAGTTGATAATTACAAAAACATATGTTAATGGATATCGAATGAAGTGGTCATATGGAAACTGTTCGTGATCTGCTGGCTGGAGCGTGTTCATGATCAATCAATTCCGATCAACTTTCATACCGGACAAAAGATCACAATAGTCCTCTCTGATGAGATATGGACAGTACCCGTCACGATGTCCTATCGTCACAGTTTGGCAGAGTGCAGTTTTGGAAAAATACATTTACATTACTGAAGATGGATCTAGTACCATGCAAAATGTTCATTCTAGGACTTTAGGATAGCAGGCGATTGATAAGATTTCGCTTCGCTCGCCTTGCCCTAAAAAACAATCGGGATCGCTTCGCTCGCCCTTCCACAAAATTTTATATCAAGTGCTATTTAGACATTTACACAGTATTACAAATGCAAGCATGAAACAAAAATGTACATTTTATGAGCTTTAAGTATGATAGGAATGTCTATAGTACATTGTACATCAACTACCTACTTTTGTACTCGACATGGCAAAAACTTTCTATGCATACCCGCTCCCACTGCTGTAAAAACTCAATTTAGAATATGCAGGTGATACATGTACCTTTTGTACATTCATATGAATATAAGCTTATTGAAGTGCCTAGATAGTCTTGCAAATTGTAAATAATTGATGGCATATTTAGTTGTTTTTTTTTTTTTTGCTTGTCAGGATTGTTAAAGGTTGAAAATAAATATTCTGACCCGAAAAAAATTGCCAGCCCCCCCCCCTCAGGATCAAATGGTTCTCCCCTTGTCATTGCTATCGGATCGGCAATGCATTAATCGCACTTTTATAAAAGGTTGCACGTGCCACGCACAATCTGTCTTTGCATGATCGATCGATGTGCGTTCATGGGTGCTTGGGTCATAAGTTCCTACGCTGCCGAGTTAGCAGAAATACGACGTTCGATGGGAGGTTCGAAGTCTAGAACAAGTATTAACTTTCGAAAAAAGCTTGGTCGATATCAACATCTATTTAATCACGCAATAATTTTTTTTCGTTCAAAATAGGTTTAAAACTTTGACTCTTAGAATATAGAGCAAAGAGTGAGTATAAGTATAAAGCTATGCATGAAATTCACACAAAAAACTGGTTACACAATAGAAACTTCTGAAAAGTTAGAAAAATGTACATTTGCACTAGACAACTCAAGTCACAGTCATTCATAAATTGCTTGACCTGAGCGGTAGGAAAATTCCATTATAACGCAAATTAACTTGACCAATCAAAAGCCTTTCAGTATATAATCGCGGGAAAAGCGGAGAGTTCCGATTAAAGAATTCGGGGGAAATTAGGGGAAACTTCTAAAAAAAAATCCTATTAAATTTTGTGACTACGCACAGTCTTATCGATTTTTATATCGCTCATTAATTTCTTTGTTGCATTTATCAATTTGTCTTTGGAAAGAAAATATACAAACAAAATGGAATATCCTCAACGAAACAGCTTAGTCGGCTGGATGGTGAGAAACCTTTTAAATAGCCCACTGGCACCCTCGCATTCTAATTATCCAAACGTTTCTTTGATGCAATGGATCCAAGGACCCAGAAATGTCATCAGGGATTTTGAAGACGTAGCTGTATCACGCACTAATTTTGTCTAAGAGTAAAAAATGTTCAAGAAAAAGTATCATTGTAGATATTACGTTAATGTGCAATATTTAAATTCAGAATTGCGATACCAAAGCGTTGTCACGACGACATGTCCTACTTTTGTAAAGTGGATAGCTCTGGTCACGTGTTTTTCACTAGTCACAAGAATGTTTCTTTTTATCTGACGATTGCCCCTATGTGAATGTTGAATCTGATGAATCAAATCGAAAGTTGACAACCTATACGAATCTAGTATGGTCGATATCTTGATATCGACCAATCATGTTATGGTTGTGTGTGTTGTGGACATAGACACCCCCCTATCCCCCTTTTACTCCGTTTCGATCAGTATAAGAAAAAGCCCGTAAAAAGATCAACGATGAAATATCGAATAAAAACAATTTTTTAAATTCTTAAACATCATATATGTAATCAATATATATTCATCATACATACCTCCTCCAATAGCCATGACGACAACTTTCCCCACAAGTACATCATAGAGAGGAGATAAGTAAACAAACTCGCTCCCACTAGCTGTACATCTGGGGGGCCTTCCGGGCTTCCCCTCCCAACTGCTAGCACACCCAAGGGCGTGACTGCGCGGCCGCTTCGGGAGGTTCTACCTTTCAGACCCTTATTACGAATCCGTGTGTTAAATTTTCCTGTTTAGTTGTGGTATGCTGTGTCTGTAAAAAATAAAAAAAAAAAAAATCCGGGTGGTTACCGGTTGGTTCGGGCCCGAGGTAGTCATGAAAGACCAACACCCCGGACCCGTAAGGCTACCACATAACGCCAACTTGCATGATGTCGAAGTAAGCGGCGGAGTCCACGCCCAAACATGCTTCACACACCCTTCGGAGTCGGGTGGCTACACAAGTTAAGGCTGATCGTGTACTAATCGATAAAGGAACGAATCCAGTATTTATACAAAACCAAATAATAGGGACTATATCCAAATTTGCTTATGGGTTTATTTTCAAACATGAAATAATAGGATAATCTATTCAAAATTTTTAACACGATATATATACGCACGTTATAATTAGACTTAACAGCTTTAGGTCAACACGAATAGGATAGCACAATTGTGCCTACCATGGTTATTAAAATACTCATTTCATACTATGACATTGTCCCTTTAGAGTATTTCACAACAGAGTGAAATCAGCTGATGCATGCAAAATAGTGAACCCGGTTGTTAAGAAGCGTACGTTGCTAAAATAATACTTGAATACATACCAAACTTGTACCAACTAGTTGATCGATCAAAAGCATGCTTATACCAACTACAGTTAAACAGTGGTCAGAGATCGATCAATTGTCAAGGGGGGGGGGAGTTTCGAAACACCTAAAAAGCAGTCAGTTTTAAGGCCGAAGCCCCTTCTTTCTATTATGGGTATTTATTTATCTAACATGGATTCTACGAGGATTGATAAGGCCCCGGTAGAAATGTAGTTTTTGCGCGCTATGCATGTTATCTTGGGAAAATGTAATTTTTGTAGCATTCAACACTAAACAAGTAAAAAAAAAAAACAAAAACAAAAAAACAAAAACAAAAAAAAAAAAAAAAAAAAAAAAAAAAAAAAAAAAAAAGCAAAAAAACTAAAAAAAAAAAAAACAAAAAAAAAAAAACAGTGGAAATAGTTTTCTAGAAGTCATATCACTTATCTAAAATACGAGAAGTTCTATCCAAAATACTTCTCATTTGTGAAAATTGTGTAGATCGAAAAAAGGAGGCTAAAATAGGTCCATCTCATACATTTTTGTAAACTCCGTTATGAAAAATAATATTAAAATCCCGATTCATAATATTGCATAAAAGTTGTTGTATTATGTATGTAATACCATGACGACGATTGCTGAGTTGTGATTTTAAATTAAACTGCCTTTTACGCTACATGAATTCCCCCGTATTTATCCGGACAAGAATTTTCAGGCGCGGAATGTACAGAACGATGAAATACGAGGACTGTCCATAAAGTTCGTGGACAAGTCTTAGATTAAGGAAAATTAGCGTCAAAGATAATTTATTTCTAGTACATTTATTATCATATACATATATCTGGTAGTTGTGCGGTGGTCACATGTGGACCACTTGTCCTTTAGCACCGCCTCGTGGTGACTTCCGCATTCCTGCCATTTCATCCCATGTGTACACTCCATTACTGATCTGGTGGTTATGCAGTGGTCACATGTGGACAATTGGTCCTGAAGCATCGTCTCGTGGTGACCCCTGCATTCCCACTACTTTTTACAATGTGTTCACTCCATTAATTACTGTCTCAGTATCTAGCATTATCTTGCGTTTATCATATATTTCTATAGACACCAGTGACATTCACATGTACCAATAGTCCAGTCAATATAGAGCAAAATGGGGCTAAACCTAGAAATAATTGCAACAGAAATTGTTTTGGTTGGAATTGATTCTTTACAGGACCACCAACTAATATCTAAATTTCGCCCAAAATCGGAAAGGGGGAAATAGTGATTTTGGGGCTAAAAATGAGGAATTTTTGTGAAAATCCTGAAAATTTTAAAAACTATGTTCTTAGCTGTGAAGCAATTTACAAAGTGTAATAAATTCGATTATATGAGCATTTCCGAAGTATTCTCACCGATATGAATAATTTTTTGACAATATCTATCCGTGAGAAGGATGGTTTTGGGGCTAAAAATGTGGAATTTTTGTAAAAATCTTCGAGTTAGAAATGTTGTCTTTGAAGCATTTTAGCGATTTTCTAAATGAAATAAAATCGATCAAATGAACATTTCTTTATTATTGCAATCGATATAAATCATTTCTGACAATATAATTATGCATAAAATGGAATTAGTTATGGGTTAAAAATGCGAAAATTTTGTAAAAATCATTAAAATTATTCAAATGCTGTCTAAAATGCTCATTTCCAATTTAAGAGTAAAAGAACATCGATCAAATGAACATTTTTATCTTCTTCGAGTCGTTATGAATCATTTCTGAACATCTGAATGCGTAATGGGTTCATTTTTGGGATAAAAATACCGGATTTTTGTAAAAATCATGGGAATATGAATATCAATTATTTATAGATTGATGGCATAAGCAGGGCTGGTGCTTCCATTATTACATTAAAGACGTAGCAGGGTTGGAACACTTCCATTATGATAATAATGGAAGTGTTCCAACTCTTTACCTTCCAATGATTGAGGACATTCTTGAGTATACGACCAATCCAATTGATCGTCTTTTACGTATTTCGATATTACTGGATTCGACACTTTTACTATTTGACGTTCGCAAAATACCTGACAGGTTCCTTTATTCATACGAGGCAGAATCAATAAGTCTGCTTTCAAACAGCAAATAGAAGCTAACATCGCAATTCAACTCAACCTGGTTCTGCCTCCATTCGAGGGTTCGCGATTGCCTTGTTAAAGCAATTACTTGAACGTCTGATATATGTATTCGAGTAGTCAAAATGACAATTAGGATTAAGAAAAATAGAAAACCCCAGAAAACATAACATCATGAGTTTTAAGCTAGGTATTGATAATTTATAGGTAGATCAAATGAAGATTGCCTCATTAATATTATATATGAATGATTTTGAACTAAATTATATTTATTTTCTAGTAACATTCTGCATTATGACTTTGGTGCTATATTCACTGAATTTGAAAATATTCACCATGCTATTACAAGTAGCTGAGAAATCGTCCAAATAAAAATGGTCTCTTAGTGTAGATTGAATACATCAGGCAAATCTTTGCAAATATCTTTTTAGATACGATGACAATATGTAATTGTACCGTCAAATGAATATTTTTTCTCATCCTATTTTTTTTTTTTTTTTGAAAATCAAAATTGTGTTAATACGAGATACATTCCACCGTAATCTCATGATTTGTTAGAGTGTCCTAGCGCTAGCATTGTTTGCCCCGCTGTAGTCCATGGGCAATATAAACGTTGCAAAATGGGCGGACCACACCAATGATTCTTAGTTAATTTCATTTCGCTCTGATAAATTCGTAAACTATTTCCATTTTTCATTTCTATCGTGCAAACCCCCTGGAAGAAAATCCTTTTTTTTTCAACTTTTTACTACATCCGAAGGCAATAACAGTCGCACCCATATTCGAGTTGCACCTATACTTGTTTTTACCACAATGCATTCGTACACGAATATAATTTAGATCCATCCTAAACTCCAATGAGATACTCCCGGGGATAAATAATTAAGCACGGAATGCAACAATGACTACAGACATTTTCGTGTAAGGACTGTTTTCGCGTATTTTGAGAGAGGATGGAGTTTGCGAAAATTTCCCACACGCAAAAAATGACCCTGCTGCATTCTTACAAATTTCCCCTACGTGGAACGTCTTTATGTGATGATCATGAAATTTTCCCCAGAGAAAATATTTACGTTTACAGAATATGTGCACCTCAACATTAAATCACACAAGTAAAGGTCTGCCCGCTGAATGATATCATGCAGATTTCCAATAGACTTTTAGTGTCATCACCTAATCCACGTCAAACCCTCTAAGTTGGAGAAGCTCCACTCAAATGAGAGTCAATACAAATGAAGAATCGCCAAATATTTGACATTGCAACTTTGATTGCCTTAGATGTGGTGAGGTTTTCATCAAGACTTTTCAAAGCATATTGTTTGATGGACTATTGCTTGTGACGTCCTGGTATCAATGTCTGCCAGAAAGTGCCATAGTTGTGGGGGTTTTTTTTTGTGAAATATAGTTAATATACCCCAAACATCCTTTCTATCCTATAAATGTTGTGTTTACCGAACGTTTCCATGATTTCTTTCGTCCAAAATATCAAATATTTTTAGAACGTTGTGTTTAAGTAATCAGTGCAAGTGGATTATCAATGCTCTGACTCGGATGCAAACCGTTCAAAATTTACGTAAAAAATGTAGATAGACTACTATTCCATGAATGGACCCAACACGTTAGAAAGGGGTTGCCATATTCTCCCTCTGACACATAGAGAGAAAGAGATAGAAAAAGTAATCCTTTTAACAAATTAACGTGCACTTGCAAGGTAGAACACAAACCGGTTTAGCTAAGCCTAGTATCACTTTTACATATATGAAAATTAAATGAATACTAGTAGAAGGAAATATTCTTCGATCCCGCTCCGTTATTTTTTTTGGGGGGGGGGGGGGGGGGGGGGGCTGTTACTAGTATGTGTATCCAAACACTCCATTATAGTTTTAAACGTATTTCAGCTCCCCCCCCCCCCCATATTTTCTCTCGCACTTTCTGACCTTTCTATACCATAAATAAAATTCCTTTACCATCCTTTGCATTCAAGGTGAGCTCAGCAATTAAATATATGTCTAGCTATGAGCATAAGTTTTTATATGTGAAATAGCATTTTTGTTTTGGTTGTAAATGCCCTCCATACATTTTTATACCACTTCAGATTCTGACTGCTTTCCAGCGTTTCTTATGACAATTTTAAGACATATAAAGCAAATACATAAATTTCTATTTCGTAACATCGCGTGTATTTTCCATGAATACTGTACTTTCAGTGTAAAGCCGTACAACATTTTATCTTTAGCCTTGATCAGAGGAAAAATGATAACCAACTATAAATTCATTGTTAAACAAGTACGGCATCTCATAAATACCGTATTTATTTATATTAGACTTTTTTTTTTTTTTTTATTTCTATAGCATTTTTCACGTCTACTTGTCTATAATCATGTATATTTTGTTCAAATTATTTCATAAAAATTACTGTTTGAAAACCGGAAATGCTATCGGTAGCGTAAATACTGAATCGGAACGGGTTATGGAAGCCTATTTCAGCTATATTTATCGCGACATTTTCACAAAGTTTTATCTCTTTAATTTTCACATTTCCACTTTGCCGATTTTTGGCGAAACTTGGTCACATTATATATTGGATGTGTACTTTCGTATAGTAGTTTCAGAATTTCTGTTGCAATTACTTCTAGGTCAAAAGTTATTTTGACTGGACTACAAAGAGTGAAAATCTGAATGCTTGCAACTGCTTGTAATATTATTTATTTAATACTCATTTCCTTAATTTTTACTAAAGTATCTTGTAATGTTCATATCATGCCCTTACGGGCTCTTCTTTAGGTAATAAAGCATATCTTATCTTATCTTATCTTATCTTATCTTATACTATTTGCGAATTACGAAATGTAAACAATTGTCATATTTTGATTTCATTACTACAACTATGACTTCGTGTAATTGGACATAGGATGGTGACCCGGAGCACGGTGAATTTATGACTGAAATATGTTATTCATCATTTTATTCATTTCATTTGCATTTTGTAAAATCCCGGGGATAAGACGATAATTTTTACATTGTGATTTTAACAATAGTAATGACATCACACATGCAAAATCTGAACTTTCAAAGTTTCAAGATGACAGGGAAAACCGGATTTGAAGGTTATAATAATTAAGACGCGATCGTCATTGTTCGAAAAAAAAGACGTTTTCTCGAGAGGCGGAGCAGAAAGCAGTGATAAAATTTTGCATGCAAAATAGTGAACCCGGTTGTTAAATAGCTTACGTTGCTAAAATAATACTTGAATACATACCAAACTTGTACCAACTGGTTGATCGATCAAACGCATTCAGAGATCAATCAATTGTCAAGGGGGGGGGGGGGGGGGGGGGGGGAGTTTCGAAACACCTAAAAAGCAGTCAGTTTTAAGGCCGAACCCCCCTTCTTTCTATTATGGGTATTTATTTATCTAACATGGATTCTACGAGGATTGATAAGGCCCCGGTAGAAATGTAGTTTTTGCGCGCTATGCATGTTTTCTTGGGAAAATGTAATTTTGGTAGCATTCAACACTAAACAAGTAAAAAAAAAAAACAAAGCCAAAAAAAAAAAAAAAAACAACAAACAAACAAACAAACAAAAACAAAAAAACAGTGGAAATAGTTTTTTTAGATGTCATATCACTTATCTAAAATACGAGAAGTTCTATCCAAAATACTTCTCATTTGTGAAAATTGTGTAGATCGAAAAAAGGAGGCTAAAATAGGTCCATCGCATACATTTTTGGTAACTCCGTTATGAAAAAAAATATCAAAATCCCGATTCATAATATTGCATAAAAGTTGTTGTATAATGTATGTAATACCATGACGACGATTGCTGAGTTGTGATTTAAATTAAACTGCCTTTTACGCTACATGAATTCCCCCGTATTTATCCGGACAAGAATTTTCAGGCGCGGAATGTACAGAACGATGAAATACGAGGACTGTCCATAAAGTTCGTGGACAAGTCTTAAATTAAGGAAAATTAGCGTCAAAGATAATTTATTTCTAGTACATTTATTATCATATACTATTTGCGAATTACGAAATGTAAACAATTGTCATATTTTGATTTCATTACTACAACTATGACTTCGTGTAATTGGACATAGGATGGTGACCCGGAGCACGGTGAATTTATGACTGAAATATGTTATTCATCATTTTATTCATTTCATTTGCATAATGCCGGGGATAAGACGATAATTTTTACATTTTGATGTTGACAATAGTAATGACATCACACATGCAAAATTTGAACTTTCAAAGTTTCAAAATGACAGAGAAACCCGGATCTGAAGGTAATAATTAAGACACGATCGTCATTGTTCGAAAAAAATGACGTTTATCGAGAGGTGGAGCAGAAAGTAATGATAAAATTTTGAGTAGGCTTCCGAAAAACACAGACAGAGACACATAGGTTCCCTACAATAGGAAAAGCATGAGAAAACTAGCTGTTCGCAAGTCGTGAAAAAGAGGATTCTTGGACATTAGGGACAGTTTACGGGATGGTATGCGCTAGGGAAGACTTTCTATAAAAGAAAGAAGTGCTTTTAAATTAAGAAAGTGACGTGATTCACTGTTATCGGCGAATAACAATTCGGGAAATTGCAGGTAACTGTGAAATTAAAAAAAAATCGTACATAAGATCTTATCCCATATGATCCTACAACGAGTCATGTCTGTGCTAGATGGATTCCGATAATTCTTAGAAAAATTAAATTTAGGGAGGAGAGTAGAATTGCCAAAATAGTAGTTTAAATAATGGATAGCGTCAAGGATTCTCATGCTAGTGCTCCGGGTATTAGGAAGTGTCCTTCTTATATTGTATAGAAATATAACAATTTATGCTTTGTTTTTGATAAAATTTAGTATATTATTAATATGAAACTTTAATTTAATAGAAATGATACTTTCATTTATTTTACCATTGTTTGCTAGCTTTCATCAAGGCAGTTCACGAACTTTACGGACAACCCTCGTATGCAAGATTCTCGTTTATTTCACCGATAACAGTTACATAATGTGATCCGAACACACGGAATAGATTGTTTCATGATGTTAAAATAAAAGACTTGGCAACATTGATCTATTGTATCCTTCTAAAGAATTATTCTTAAAATATCACCTCCCTGTTCAATTTTCATTGACAAGCTCGCCCTCCCCCTCACCCCGATATGCAGAATGCCGCTTGGTCAGAAAATTGGTATTATATTATAATTTATCACATGATACACCCGTTATGCAGTTTCATAGAGCTGATATGATAACACGTTACACATCGCTCTGCTTGAATGCGATTGGTCAAGTTTGGAACCCAATCACACAAACCTTGACAAATATGACCTTTCAAATATCGGTCAACTGTTAAATTCAGACCCGGGGTCAGTATCAATGATTAAAATTGTTCTTGTTGAATTAATTCTTGCATTAAAATACTATTCAAAATTGAAATACTTTTCTCATACGAACGGAATCAGTGACGTAGCTAGACCCAAAAAGATGTGTATGCTTGACAGTGCGAGAGTACTAGGGGGGGGGGGGTGTCCGGGGGCATGCCCCCCCCCCCGGAAAAATTTTGAAGATAAGAACACAGCAGAGGCCATTTCCCTGCTTTAAGACTACGAAATTATATATCAGATTATCCTTAGATTTCTGCCTAATTTAGTAAAAATAGCGACCTTTGATAATAATTATGATTTTTTTTTCGGTACAAAACCGTGATGATGTTTGATTTTAATGGAAGCCCAGACAAGTCTTAAAATTAACATTAATAACTATATGAAAATGAAGTGTAAATTAGTGAAAATTTATTGTATTTCAAAGAAAAAAAATTTTTTTGGTCAAAATGATGTGTATGCTTGAGCATACAAGCATATATGGTAGCTACGCCACTGGGAATATCTACACGATGGGGACACTACTTCTCATGGCGCAGCAGACGACTTCTACATCACGGCGTGGTTCGCCTCTGTAGTTCTCGGAAACGTTAATTTCACGTTAGAAATACGCATTTTAGGCAATATCATGTGATAAAAAGAATCTCAAATGAATGTTCATTTCATACGATGTATTATGAAACTCGTTGTGCGTCTTATATCTTATATATAAAACTCACAACTCGTTTCATAATGCATCGTATGAAATGAAAATTCATGCGAGATCCTTATATATATATTAATATACATCTTTGGTGAAAGTGGCAATCCGTATCTCGGGGGATGCTTTAAAAAAACTTTTCTGTTTTCCATTGATTTCTATGGGGAAAACGCTCATTTTGACCGAAATATTCGTCTGATTTAAATGTGGACCAACATTCGCATCAGATTCGACCCTTTTCTTCGAAGAAATTTCGACTTTTCAGGTAATATTTTACGCCTCATCTTGAAAGCTCCCTCTTGTGATGACAAGGTTGAATTAAACTGACAACGTATGCAGACGTTGACCTTATAAACTCTTATATTTCTACCCGGGGCCCAAACGCAACAGCAGTCATCTCTTGGCTAGAATCAAAGTAAGCATAAAGTACATATTTCTACTCTAGTAAAGTAGTAATAATTTGATAATTTTACATTCGTTACATTACCGAATTATTACAACTTTACCAGAGTTATATGTAGCACATCCATTTATATATGCCAAGTTTGACCTTGACTCCAAAATCAATATGACTGTTCCTTTGGTCGTTATGAAGCTTTGTTTGAAGTTTCATCACTGTATGTCATGGATTATTTGAGGTCTGGCATGGAAAAATTAATGGCCATTATATATGCCAAGTTTGACTTTGATCTTGGGATCTCAAAATCGATATGGATTCTCTTTGCCTATGAGCAATCTATGTTTGAAATTTGATTGCTGCGAGTCAAAAATTCCACAAGTTATGATGCAAAAACAAACTTTGTGTCAAGGACAGATAGACAGTATGAAGCAATGTTTATTGTTCCCCTCAACTCAGCTGACAGGGGTAGGTAGACGGTGTTTAATAATATTACATTATTTACAAGTACTCCTATACCGAGACTTCGTCTTTTGTAGAAAACAAACAATATTTCTGGTAAATGATTTATTTCTAAACAATTTAGTAACTCATGATCAATATGGATGCAATAGAGACAAGTTTCAGGAAAACAAAATGACTTTTGATTCAATAAATGCATAGTATAAAATAAATTTACATAACAAAGTTATACATACATGAGGACAAAGTTGTATAGATACAGTTCAATCTTTTGATTCTTTCATATTAATTTCAAAAGGAAAATTAAGATTATGCAAAATACATTGTACATGTATGTCAATTGCACAAAGATATATAATTATACAGGAATGTGCACAGTTATATGTAACTTGTAGCGTCACTAGACAGCTAGAAGAGATTACACAAGCTTGACAAGGTTATAGATTTGAAAAAAAGCAATGGTGAAGACATGAAATAACATATAAGGTAAAACTCAGAAACAAAGGGGACATGGACGCAAATATTCGAAAAAAGTATAAATATTGCACAGGGTTGTCAATGGAGAATATATATAACTAAGAAGAAAAGAATATAAGAATGCTGTACAAGAATGGACGTCATAATAAGATAAACAACAATTTTATCAAAAATATTGATTCTTGATTCAGAGACTCTTGCATACAACATTTCATTGAAATAGTTCTGGGAAGAAATTATGAAATTTTCACAATTTTTTTCTGTAACTAAAATACGAGAAATATGAATACAGAAGGAAAAGAAAGTTTCAGTAAAAAAGAGTGGGAAAAAAAATTATATGCCTTATAAATTCCATGGACGGATTTGTGATGTGAGAAACTCAATATAGAGTTGACTCAAATAAATAAATGCATGTAACAAAATTCTAATTTATGTACAAAGGAATACATGTAGTGAAAATTTAATGTCAACAATTATGATCATGTAAAATGAATCATCACAATATTCTGGGACAAGGTTTATCACAGATTAGCTTTTCATGATTCTACATTGATTAAATAAACTAATTAAATCTAAGATAGGAATTAAATAAATTTCAGCTTATCACTCGAAATCAAAGGTGACGTGTCGGATAAACAACATGTTGTATTACAAAATAATGCGGAGTATTTCAGTTCGTTACAGTCATGAGGAATGTATAAAAATATTGATGGCATGATATGTTATTTAAAACAAATCTAAAGAAAATGTATGGTCTGTAATGATTTTTTTAACTCTCTACATACAGGTACATTGGTACTTTTGTCATTCTCGAGATGGTAGTCATAACTGGTTTCGTTGTATAGGTCAGCATTAAAATTCAAAGTTTGGTATCATAGGTTTATTTAAGTCACTTTTTAGATTTTTTCTTGCTCTTGGCCCCAGCATCTGATGCGAACTTGACCATTTTCTCTTCAGTTGCAGAAGGACCTAATTTTGCCACTTCAATGTCTTTAGAACACTCCTCAAGTTTGCGGGTAAGTAGCCGTTTTTCCATTTCTAGTCTGGCGATTCTTGAGCGGTTTTCATTCAGCTTGGTTTGTACCCTCTTAGCTAGATCAGCGTGTTTTTGTTTGTCTTTACTCTTGTTCATGAGGTCAGTTTCCGTCGCAAGTTCTTCTTCCATGTCCTTGACCTTGTCCTGAACTTCTACAATCTCGCGATTGATATTTGAGAAATCAGCCGTTAGGTTGTCAAATCTTTCTTGTAGAGTTTCCTGTGGAAATGAAAAATAATGTAACACACATGAACAAAATTCTATGCAGGCACAATCAATTAAAGTACATCAATTTCCACAGTGCAATTTTGGATACTCTTTCAACTGACTTTAAACCTTTAGACTCATTAATCTAGTAAGATAAATCTAGAAAGCTGTGATAAACATACCAAGTTCTCTTTGGGAATGGGTTCAGGGGGAGTGGCTTCATCCTCTCCATCAAGTTGATTGACAAATGTCTGCCAAAGTGCCTGGCCAGTCATATTTGATGTTACAAAGCGGAGGGATGGTACTCTGGTCAGAACAGTGTTACCTAAAAGAAATTATTTGATAATGATATATGAATTTTTCTGTCACACAATTATGTTTCATTCAAATTCTGTACATCAATATATTCTTTTTATGTCTGTTTCTCATATGATTGAATGGTGGTATATACTCATGACTATTGAGGAACATTACTTAAGAAATAACAACTAGCTAGCCGTGGTTTAATGTCCAGTAATTCCACGAGTCGCATGAACCAATCATGCTTCGCGGCTCGGTGATAAGTTGATTGGTTCATGTGACGAGTGGAATTAATGGACAATGAATCACGGCTAGCTAGTTATTATTTCTATTCTAATATAGCTTGTGAATGGGCGGAGCTTAGCACACTGGAAGTTTGTTGGAGATTTTACACCAAGCGAGTTCTATGGTACATTTAGGGAGAAAATTTCAAGTCATATTAGAATAATTGATTGAAAATAATAGGACAGATGTATATGACTGTATATAGTATTTAAAGAATCAATGTAATAATATTTAAAAAAAATTGCAATTTCTATATTAAGAAAACATACAATTTTCAAAAACCGGTAAATGCCTACAATTGATTCATATCCCAAAATATTTCCTATAATGCATCTGACAAGTATATTAAGCCTATATCATACCTGTAGTTGAGTATTTCTGACTGAGTGTACCCAGCTGTTCAGAACTGCTGCGCATCGTTCCCTGAGCCTTAGCTTGTTTGACTTTGTCCTCAAGATTTCCCAGCATGCTGTGTAGCTGTCCGAGGCTTGAGAAACTCGAGTATTTATCAAGTCTGCAGAAAAAATAAAATATGACAATAATTCAACAAAATTTATGTGTTCATGATACATGTACCTGCATTTTCAAATACAAGTAGAAAGTGACTTAAATTTTAGAAGTTATTTATGTAACAGCATAATAATAAATGAAGGATGAGTTGCCTTGTAGCTTTTGTTTAGTCATTTATAAAATTATAATGAAAGACATATGAATTTGATGTTAAATATGGGTACAAATAAAAGTTGAAAAACTATACAGTAAAAAACAAGCATTCAATAAATCCAAACCTGTCTTGAATTCTATCCTTGTTGAAATGTACACCTTCCATGTTTGTGCCCGGTAGTAGTTTGACATCGAGGAGGTCATCTACCATTTTGATTTTTTCCTCTTCTGTGCGGCAGTCTCCAAACATAGCTTGTAGCAGCTGTAGGGCTGCCTGTTCTACGTTAGGTATACCTGTAGACTTGGCAAGTGTCTGAGAGAAGCCTGTAGAACGTTTGTATCGGGCGAAGAACAGATCGTCACAAACCACCGCCAGCGCCCTGTGGTACTCACGTAGGAAATCTGGATTGTTGTCATCTCTTAGATCACCTACAACATACGGAAATTCTTTAGAATTTGCTCATTCAATGTATCAAGTTCAGAAAAGAAAATACACTGGCAAATGGCAATTTCATAATGGGATTTACTACATTCTATTGCACTTGCAATTGAAATTGAAAATTTAACATAAATTACATGTAATTATCTACATGTACATCATATGGCTGAAGTGATTTTTACAGAAGCACTCATAATTCAATAATTTAAGATCTATTTTTTATACTCTCTACTTATAGAAGCATACAAGATATCTTTATGAATATATAGCATACCAGCTTTTATGTGACAAAGTGTGTGTACCAGCACTACAACAAAGTCACCCACAGTGTCAAGTCTGGCTCTCCTGATGTATAATATCCTGTTATTGGCATCATAATGGAAAGAGTTCCTGAACTGGTTACGTGCCAAGTGGTTGTTTGCCGGTATTTTGTTTGCGAGTAATATTGTCACTGGTGCATGCTTGCATCGTGAGGACACGAGATCGTTCACAAAGCAGCCGAACTTGTAGATGATGAAAGTCCTGGCATCAAGTTTGCTGAGATCCTCCGGTACAAGTTCTCCATCGTTTGACCATTCTGTGTCCTTGACATCTTGGTAACCTTGACCTATAAATTCAATATACAATTTAGCATACTGGCATTTTGTGCTCTATGTGAAAATTGTATAGCATCATCACAATTCAAAATATAGACAATTCTAAAGAAACAATATCCATAGTAGTTGACAAAATTGAAATTTTTTGTTGGACATTTCACTTCCTTGCCCATACTGATAACTCAACAATCCTAAGGCATTGTTGACCTGAACTTGTATAATGATCTTTGAGTTTTCATTAACAGGATAAGGTAGTTGAGTTTTTTTGTGAATATTAGATACATACAATGGAATGTCATGTTATGGGTACATGAATACATGAATACACTTGAGAAACTGTCCATACCTGGTTCCATTTGATGTCTTGGTTTTTGTGACATTGCACCATTCTCTATTGCTTTCTTCATCTGCTCCAGTTTTTGATACATAGGGGAAGCCATTAACAGAGACATGAGCTCTGCCTCATTGAGAGGAGCTGCCATCTGGTAGCTCTGAGGGAGCTCAGGTTGACTTGGAGGCTCTGATTGAGTCAATGTGTTGTCCTCTGTGAATGACTCACGTCTGCCGGCAGATGTGGGTCTACGAGTTACTTGCCCTATGTTGATACTCTCTTGTATTGTCAAGGCCTGAAAGAATGTAAACATGCATTTGAATCAACATTCTTTCATCTTTCAAAGCTTGTAAAAATATGAAGTCATTCTCTTAAATCACAACTGCACATTAAACAATGACAACCTAAATCTACATTTCTGCAGAATGTACACTTACATTCATATTAACATATATACTACATGTGAACTTAGTTTTTTTTTGCAGAAATGGGCAAAAATAAGGCAAAGTTGCATCATAGCATAATCATGAATTAGTGCATGTCCCTATTCGAAAATGAGTCATTACTAATACAGCTGCTGATAATGCTAAAACCGCAAAAAAAAAAAAAAAAAAAAAAAAAAAAAAAAAAAAAAAAAAAAAAAAATCCAGCCAAAATCAGTACACAAACACAGTACAATAGAGTAATTTGCTATATATATAATGTACAGTACAGTACCTCATCTGTTTTAACCCTAATAGCATCACTCCTCTGTTTCTGTTCCATTTCCCGTTTCTGATCCTCAGCATCCTCTCTCATGGCCTTTTCCTTGGCCTTTAGCCTCTCCTCCTTTCTCTTCTTCAGTCTGTCCTGTAGATTACTCTGCATGCGGATCCTGTCTGCGTCCATTCTGTTAAGGATGTTCTGCAGATCTCTCTCGTACTGCTCGATTAGACGTTTCTGTTCATCCTCACTAGCACCCTGTTGTCTTAGTTTCTCTAACTCTTCCTATAAATGCCAGAAAGATGAGATACAAACATTATATTTTTAATCACGGTCATGATACTATATATAATGCCTATAGGAGCTTAGAATTGATCCTTACAGGAAACCAAGTGTTAAATTATGTGACATCACAATGTTTCTACATCCAATAAACAAGCATCAAAGATAATAAATGCATGAATGAAGTCATTGATTTTCTCAAAATTATCAAGCCATTGGAAAGATCAATACTTTTTCTTCAAATGTTTGAAAGGCTCTTTCTTTAAAGAAAGTAATAATTACTACTAACATTCATTTTCTGTTTGCGTTCCTTGACCATGTCATCCTTGCGTTTATTCAGTGCCTCTATCTTGCGTTCTTGCTGTTCCTTCTCTTTGTTGGTTTCCTGTTCTAACTGTTTGGCATACACTTGCATTTCTGCTTCTAACCTCTTCTTTTCACTCTTCTCGAACTCTGAAAATGTAATAATTATGAAATATAAATTTCTCCATCTGCAGAGAATTATTCAAACAAATATTTCAGTATAAGCCAGGACCATGACATTGTTTAGAAAGAAGGTACATAAAACTGACAAAACAATGGAAAGGGATGGAAACTATATCATTAGTTAGATTGGAAAATCCAAAAGTCTGAATTCCAGTGTGATAGATAAAGCCTTCAGAGTGGTCTGAAGTGCTACTATACACAACAGGTATAACAAGTATTATAGGAGAAATTTCTACCTTCTCGTTCTTTCTTCGCCTTGTCATCATGCTCTTTACGTTTGCTGGTGAGTTCTTGTTTGACACGCTCCAGTTCCTCTACACTCTCATGTGCTGACTGTATGCCTTCATGGTCTGGTGAAAACTCCTTCAGAGCATCGGCAAACTCCTGCAAGGAAATGTATGTATGTATGTGCATATTATCAACCTAATGACCTTCATGCGTAACAGCAAAACTAAGAAATCCTTTATTTGACTCCTTATATTTCTTCTTCTTAAATCTTCTTAAACAATACATGAATATTGTTATTTGTTCAACAACCGTATATGTATACAAACTGAACAAATATATTACCTTATAGTGTTTTTCTTTAAGGTCCAGTTTGGCTCGGGCATATCGAACTTCCCAGTCTGTCAGCGCTCCTTTCTCTATGTCTCTCTCCTCCTCCGCGAGTTTCTTCTCGAGGTCAGATAACTCTAGCTGTTGTTTATTAAGGAGTTGAGTACGCTGATACTGATACTCCTCTGGTGAAAGTCCCTTCTTCTGTAAAAGCAAAACTCAAATATATTAATTTACATGTATACTCTTGTCAATAAATGTTGATTTTCATTCAAAATTTTTTTTTACCAAAAAAGTTTTACAATTCACCGATCTATTAAATGCCTAAAAGGATAAATTTCATAGCAAGTCAAAAGCTCCAGCCTAAACAGTAAGTGGATCAATACAATTTTTTTTTTCTAATTTAACTTTTTTTGAGTCGTAACAGAAATTAAAAATATTCCATACTTGTAATGCAGCGAGCTCTGCCTGGTGTTGTTTATGCAAACTGTCCCGCAGTTTGTCATATTTCTCGTGCAGTTTGCTCAGTGCATCATCAATCATCAGTTTCTTCTCAGTGTTGAATTGTTTGTCAAGATCTTGCATTTCCTAGAATTGAAATCATTATATGTGATGAAACATGTATTGAATAACTACATGTATATCTTTGCTTTCTGAATACTAAATAGTTTCTTATAGATATAGATTATTCCCAGGTCGTCCTTTGAATGGATATGAATTTGAATTCTAAATGATTTTTTTTCTATTTCTTACCTGGGCATGTCTCTTGGCCAGTACAGCTTTCACAACCTTATCGCTGTCTTCTTTGCCATTCTGTTTTATACCCTCAGATATTGCCTCTCTTTCTACACCCTTTGCCTGAAGTAATTTTAATAAAATTTGAATAAAAAAGTTCATAAAATCATAGTATTGCATTCCTAGTCATTCTTATATGTCCTCAGATATAGTTTCTATTTCAGCACCCTTTACCCAATGTCACCAATTTCAGAGTGTCGGTAAATAAGTTTAAACATTTTTCTCCAAGGTGCTGTTTACATGAATGAAAATTCTATCAACTTTACTTTTTCACATTTTGTTTATAAATACACGTAACATATTCATATTTCCATTACCTGTTTGAGTTTGACTTCATCTACTTCTTTCTTTTGTTCTATCATTTCCTTGGTCAGCTCAATATCCTGTTTACGCCGGAGTTCTTCCATCTTGCGATTACGTTTGGCGTTGAGTTTATCGCGGAGTGCCAAGAACTGTCGACTCCTCTCGTTCTCAAGTCTATCTGACAAGTCCTCTAACTCCTGCTCATGCTGGCTCATTAGCTATAATGAGAGGAATGTCAGAAAATTAGTATAAGAGGTAAAAACATAAATTTCAAAGTCAGATTATTTATACTAAGTTCACAAAATCATTAACATGTATATCAAAGAAAGAAAACATATTTATTCATAGGGCAAGTATTTCAAATGATCTCTAAAACTGTCATGTTTTCAGACATTTTGGAGGCAAATACTGATGATTGAATACTGAACAATATAAATCTTAAGAAGTCATTTTAAAGTACAATACAAGTATTAAGTGCTCCTTCTATTTACATGACTGAATAAAGAGTAAACATACAGCTTTCAATTGGTCGTCACTAAGATCATTTCTAGCAGAGAGCTCGGCAGCTTGTCGATTTTTCTTCTCTCTGAGCAGTTTCTCTTTTTCAGAATCCATTTCTTTCTTCAAACTACTCTCTTCCTTAGCAATTTCTGAGTCAAGCTTCTCTGACATTTTGTCTCTGTCTTGTTTATGTCTCTTCATCATTTCTTCTCTCTGTCTTTCCTGAAAATTAAAATTTTTTTTTGGTCATCAGAGTACAGGACCCTTACATGTATATCGATGACATTCTTATATCGTTTTATCATGCAGCTTTGTATAATCAAGTTTCATGAAGATATGCACAATATATATAAGTTGAAATGAGAAGTGTGGTTTTAAGTGGAGATGATCAAGAAACTATAGCTGTTCTTTACCTTAAGTCTTTTCAACAAAGACATGTAAAATTAGGTAATTCTGACAGAAAAATAAGATTTTTGCACCATAAAATCAGCATATTTTATTAAAGAGTCTATAACAGTACCTGATCCTTCCTGAGTGCCTGTTCCTCTACTGATTCTCCATAGTTGACTGTAGGTACGTGTGCCAGATCTGTGTCTATCTGTACGTCCCCAGTGGCTCCTCCCTGACGTAGCTGTCTGTTCTGGTCTGCAATCACTCTCTGGGCATCTTCCTCCTCTACCCTTCTCTGGGCTTCACCCAATCTGCGAGCCCTGCGGGCTGCAAGGCGGGCCTGAAATATGCCATTAAATACATGACAACATGGTGCTTAATTTACTTATAAAATTTCATGAATATTATCTACATACATGTGTATATTACACTGATTTACGTGTATACATGTATATAACTCATATCACATAAAGCATCATTTAAACGAAGTTTGTATGAATTTATTAGTCTTTACCTGTAGGTCACCCAGTTGTCTGTTTCTGTTGATTGACAGCTCTTGGTTTAGGTTGTCCATATCATGTTGGTAGTCATCCATCAGTTTCTTAAGGGCCGCTTCCTGACCCTCTGGTGATTGGTCAGAAATCTGAAAATATCAGATAAGCAAATCTTTGAAGACATTTTATTTGATATTGTATACAACTGGTTTTGTGATAAAAGAATGATTGTACTTTGAGGGGGATTTTTTGTAAATCAGATATGTCTTTTTCAAATTCCATTTTTTCTACAGACCTGTTTGAGTATGTCTTTGTGTTTCTGCCTGAGCCCTGAGGTGTGGTCCTTGTCTATCTTGGTACCCATTCTCTGGACATGTTCACTCTCCTCGGCATCAAGCTCAGCCTCTGCAGCCTCCATTTCTTGTTTGTGTAACGATTTCAGGAATTCTAGTTCTCTCTCCAAATCCTCTGTATCTCCATCTTGTATCAGCTTGGATGACAGCTTTGAAAAGAAAACATTCTGTAGATGTATTCTCAAACATACATGTACTACACTTCGGTATTGACATTATGAATTTCAATGCAAGTACTAACAGAAATTCTAATGTACTATATTTGCATAGCACATTCCAAATGGTTAAAACAGGGAAAAGCTGCATAACATCATTTATCCCACCTCTGGCAAATTTCTTGCAATCTGATTGGTCGAGAAGAACCAAGTACAGTCAAACCTGTCTTATGTGACTTTGCAAGGGCTGACAGAAAATAGGTCACATAAGACAGGTGGTCACTGAATACAGGTTCAACCTGATCCTACAATATTTTCATAGTATAAGAGCAATACTATTAAATGAATCACTGCATACATCAATTCGTATATTTATTGATTAATCGTATTGTACATATAAAATCACATTAGATTTTATTTATCACAGAAAATTTAATTATGAAAGACACTGATAAAGATATTTAATGCAAAATAGTATATAGTTTGGGTCCTTTCAAACACTAAAAGTTGTAATATACAGGTATGGAATTCGGTACGAGACAGAAAAATCACGGTCGTTGTCGCGTTAGACAGGTTGTCGCTATATACAGGTTAATTTGATTGGAAAATTGCTCGGGAGGAATAAGAAAGGTCACATAAAGCAGGAAGTCGCTAAAAAGAGGGTCACTTTAAGACAGGTTTGACTGTATTATGTAGTGCTATGTTACTGACAGGATATTATTTTAATATCCTGCTTCTACTAAGAAGCTTTATGCTTCTAATGTCACCGAGATACATTTTGTACTTTAAAATATGTTGACGTAACATACACTACCCAAAAGCCATTGGCGGGATAAATTCGTGATATAGTGTTTTACAGGGGGGATACAGAAATATATTTGGTCGAGCCTCACCCAATACTACTTTTTTCATAGAACCAATATATTTCCGTATCCCCCCTGCAAAACACTGTATAACTAATAATATGCCTACAGGGGTAGCATTAAAAGCAGGTATTTCTGGCTCATTACTGACCATTGCATTTGAATAGGGATACTATAATAATGTTTGACAAAAACTTGACAAAATATCGGCAAATCTATATCAGAAATATCTGTTTTACTGTGCTGATACCGTGTCAATTTTTTTAAACACACGCATAAATTATACAGCACATATAAGGTATAAACATATTCCTATATGAGATGTTTTAATTGTACTTACCTCACTGAGTTCCTGCTCCTGTTGTTGACGTAGCTTAGCCATCTTTTTCTCCTCCTGTCTGCCAGTTTGTCCTTCAGGTGGGATATTTGAGTGTCACGTTGATTGTCGTAGTGCTGCCCTAGTTTCTTTTCGGCATCGAGGTAGTTTTTCATTAGTTCCTCCTGCTGTTTGGCAGTTATTATACCCTGCTGTGCCATTCTCTCCTACAGAAATGAAAGAAATGGAATCAATGACTTGTAAAAATTACGTAGATTGAAATCTATTGTCTGGAGTTCAAGTATCGAAATTTGAGTGTATCATACATCCATGAAGTTTTCTATGTTTTAATGTTTTTATCAATATCCATATTCATTTAGCACTTAATCATTTAGAAAAGTAGATCATATTTTAAACATAGGAAAACATATGCAGGTAATAGTTATATGTACCTCATGATGAAAACTGACTTAGATAAAGTCAACAACCTGGATTGTTTTCTTTTTTAAGTTTGCTTAGTTTGCTAAATGACTAAATCTAGATAGAAAGATAATATTATAAGTATTTATTTGTACTCAGTCTGAATTTTTATAACATACCAGATTTTCCTTCATTTTCTCGTTAAGTTGCTGTCGTTCGTCCTTACTGTTATTATGGTCTATCTCACCCTCGCCTTTGGCAGTACCTGCTGCCTCCTCTGCCTGCAGAGTGTCCAGTAAAGACTGAGACTGACGAAGCTTCAAGTCAGCGTGGTCCTCGTTTATATCTCCTGGGTCTGGTAGGTCATTGTCTGCTGCCTAAAATAGAAATATAGATTCTTATGAAAAATAAAATTCTGCACTTTATTCTAAAACTGCAACCTTTTTTTCTTCTGAAAAGAGCATATCCTGAATGAAAACATTAAAAAATTATCAATATAGTCTGAAAATGATAATGTAAACCAAATTAATTTTCAATTTAGAAAACAATTAATTGAAAGGAACCTTTGAAATGCCAGCAGTTCAATTTTTTTCTAAATCTTAACTTACCTCTTTCTTATGTTTCTCCCTTAGTCTGGCTTCCTTTCTCCTACGTTTTTCAGCCAGTTTTTCTCTGAGGTCCTGTAGTTGTCTCCTCTTGTCTGCGTCATACTGAGCCATGTTAGCATCCAGGTCCTTCTCATATTTACTCAAAATGTCCTTCACCTGAGCATCTTTCATATCACCTGAAAATCATATATCACATCTTTAATTTCTAAGACTCAGTCTTGTGTATTTTATTGTATAAAATACATGTAAACAGTAAAAAAATAAAGAGACTTAATATGCAATTGCTAACAATCAAAACTTTTGTAGAAATGAAACAGATTTGAGTATTTTACCTTTGAGCTGGCCAGTCAGCCCGTCTGTCATGTGACCTACGGTGTCTTTACGTTTATCCTCTTCCTTCTGTAATAATAAGTCTATGGCTTCTCTCTCCTCCTTCTCTAATTCTCTCTCCAAGGCAAGTCTTTCTCCAGTTTGTTTTCTCAGTATTTCTCCCTGCATTTTAAACATAATGAATTACGAGATGGCCTTGTTCATACCTTTTTTAAAAAATGTAAATGTCTTACATAATGCAGAGAAAAATGGAGTGATGGCTTCAGTCAGGGTCAACTATTATCTATAGCTATTAAGTGTTAACTTTGGTGACAAATTTCTTTGCATTCTTTTTCTCCATAGAAATATCCTTTCCATTTCATTGAATTCATCTACGTTGCCATAGCTTTACAAAGCTTACTTGCCCTATCTTAAATATGGTCAACCATTATAAAGTGTACAAGTACCTGTTTTCCACCAATACCACCGAGGTTACCAGTTATATTGGTTGTTGACCCGCCTGCAGGTACTGGTTCCCCCTTCTGTATTTGGTCCCACACTGTTTGGTTGATAGGAATATTACCAGAGTTCAGTCTGTCCAGCAGAATCTGAAGTGCCGCCATCAGCTCAGCTTCTCTGTTGTTTCCACCTAAAAAAATATACAAAATTACTCAGATTAAATCAATAGTGACAAAAACCTTCATGAAAAAATTTGTTTTGGCATTGGTATAGATGAACTATTTCTTTAAGCTGTTAAGATTTCCTTTCCTTAGATTTCCATAGACCCTTTTACATTATCTGCAGTACTAAATTTGAATGCCAGTTCCGGGGGACAACGAATAGGTTGCGCATGTACCAGTGACGTCATTTGATTGTTCTAGGACGTTTAGCGCGGAATCATGTTTCGTTTGTTCCGCGGAAAACATCTTGGAACAATCAAATTACGTCACTGGTGCATGCGCAATCTATTCGTTGTCCCCCGGAACTGGCATTCAAATTCAGTACCGCAGATGTGAAAGGGTCTATTGTATGGCACAAATAGAATAAGTTTTCAATTCTGAAAGAACTAGAAGTGTTTGACAAGCGTTAAACTTTTTAGTGTATTTTCCTATATTTTTAAAGGACATGTACATGTGTACATGTACTTACCTGCAAATCTATACTTGTCTTTTCCTCCAATGTTAACATTTGCATTCAATGTGTTGAATACATCTGGCGCCCCCTGTTGTAATCCGTCTCTTTCTCGTTGACCAGCAGCAAGCATGCGACGTTCAAGTTCTTCAAGCTTCTCTGGATCAAGTTCTTTCAGTAGTCGTTTGAGCTCTTCGTTTTGGTTACAGATTTTCTCGTAAAAGCCTTTAAGATCTTCCTGTTGTTTGGCAAGTTGTGAAGCCAGATGGAGATTTTGGTCCTCTAGTTTGTCGTAGAACACTCGTACGTTGAAATTCTCAAGGTCACCTTCACCTTTCACAGCTAAAACGAAATGATATATTTTCTACTTGTATATCAACTATAGTTAAAAAAAACTTTGGAAATCAACTCTTATTGCAATTATGTTAATTTAAGAAAGACACTTAAAAATTTCAATGTATAAGATTTAATTGTAAAAGGAACCTTCGAATAAGAATCGGTAATGCTTAATACAATACAAGATTAGTTTGTATATTTTCTATTAAAAAACTACAAAAGTTTTTTAATCTTTTTTTACCAAAACTAAAACTTACCCATAGAATGTAAGACATCGGCTTCTGCACCATCTCCTTCATCTCTCTCACCAAGCTCTGATCCAGCCATACTGTAAATAATACAATACATACATAGTGCAAAATTATAATGTTGAAGGAAATTGACTATATTGTTAAAGGTGTGACAGCTGTATAAGATTTTATGCAGTTTTCAACCAAATTATAAGTGACATTTCTTTCTTATAAAAAAATTGTGGACACTTTCACCTATCTAGTCTTGAAGTCTGATCTTAACTCTTTACTTTAAGTACAAAAAAAGTATACCTTGTGTTTATAAATCGAAAAATAATTACACATTAAGTACACAACCCTCTGTTTACGTACATGCGTGCATGATTACCTCTTAGGACCCCCATGGTCAGAATCGCATCAAATTTGATATAAAGAATGATTTCACATATGTATTATTTTCTGAAATGTCTTCGTCTATTCTCAAAGATTATACTTATATCAAATTCAAGTTTATAATGCTTGTCATTGTCAACATTTCATAGTAAACACGTGGTAGCTCTGACGTCAATTTTCGTGACCTGGGGTGTGTTACAAATTTGATTGGCTTATACAGCCATGTGACCTTAAAGGTTTTTTTAAGTTAATGTATAATATGATAATCATTTTCAAATTTTATTGCATTTGAATTAAATAAATCTCAAGTGATGTCTCTTTTATGTGGTAATCATGCAACTTATCCCTAACCAATGCCAAGGAATAGAAATCACATAAACCATCAGTAAATGCCGCTTTTATTACAAAGTCAGTTTAGATCCTGATCACTCAAGATATCTGAAGGATTAATAAATGTATATAGAGAAATATTCTTCTTACATGGCTTTCTCAGGCCAGTGGGTGGTGTCATATCTCATATAGGATGGTACAGGAGGTGGGGCTCCCAGACTACGGTACTTGGGCTTCCAGTGCTTCATAGGATAAATACCAGCATCTCTGGGTCGCCATACAATAACCGCCACAACCAGTAACAAGACTAGGGCTCCGAAAAACGCAATCATTCCTAGAATATTTCAAAAATTTTTATTTCATCCATCAATACTAATAGTATTACCTAAATTAGGTATATGTATCATTACCATGATTTTACTTGGAATTCAATCCTACTGTAAAATATTCAAAACATGATTTTTTGTTTGTTCGTTCCTAGATAAATTGCATTTCAAAACATAATTTTGTGTTCCAAAGAATATATTTTATTGTCATTATCGACAAATTTACACTTACAAGTGTGTACATTCATATTATTCAAAATGCATTGTAAATATTTCTTATAAGCTTACCTATAATAAGTCCCCAGTCAGGAGCCACATTGCTTGGAGATTGTTTATAGAATCCCAGAGAATTTAGGTTGGAGGAGGTAGCTGCCTGTACTCTTGATCCGGCAGGGCAGCTAGTACCTGACGGCATAACCTTGATGTATACCAAGCTGTCAAAAGATACAAATGTCATAGATTTAAATGAGGCACAGAAACTTTCCTTATTAAATTTCCTAGCTAACTGATTAAAACCTAAATACCAGAAAAGACTGGTGATATTTAAACCTTAACATACCTGTATGCAGGTGTATTAATTCTTATTAATTAACTTATGATACATTATAAATACTGCATTAAATATTTGTGCAACACACTACCTGTTTGCATTTTGTGCATCTTTGAATACATAGTTTCCAGCCTCAGTGAAAACAAACGCGAAAGATGATATGGTTACATTGGTACTCTCGATCACACTCTTCAGCTGCAGGAATGGTCCATAGTCGAAATGAGCGTTATTACTGAAGAGATGGTCCTTCATGTAGACTGGGTAGTGACTCTTTGTACGATCAGTATCATTTATCCAGATCTTAAACATAATCATCTCGTCAAACTCCAGACAAATCAAACTGTTGGTTATTTGGTTATTAGGTACCGTGGTAGTCAGGAGACGTCGTCGACCGGTGTAGAAACCAGAACCGCTGTTAGTGGTGCCACTGGCTATGTCTTGTGAGCTCACTAAGATGAAAAAAGACACAACAAATGTATTCATATTAATGAATCTTTAATAATAAGCTTAAATAGATTATCCTTGACCTTTGAGGCCAATACATGTACATCCATACATTTGGTTGATTTGAAAAGGCATTAAAGAACACTTGGTTTAACCTTTACAAATCTGAGTAAGAAAGAATAATTAACATTTATATGTAGAGGTCCCGAATTATTGACCTATCTACAATGACATTCTTATACTTACCAAATATGTCCAGTGCCTCTGTGGTATTCCTATAAATAGATGATGTAATTCTGTCGTCATAGAAACTAGTCACTATAACATTCTTCAATCCATTGGTGCTCTCCTGAGGACCGAATACGTCTGTCATAGTCTGAAAAAAACAACAACAATCAATGAAGAACCATCATGAAATTCAAGCTGAATTGTTTAATAAATAGTAGCTAGATTTCAAGCTGAGATAACAAAAATAATTTTCAGCAATACCATCAACTTTCTAAAATTCTTCTATTCAGGCTGTTATATCGATCTGTCAACCATTAAATTCATTTATAGACCAAGACTTTTGATTACTAAGTTTTTCACATCTGTGTGCAAAATACATCAACTATTTGCTCAGAAATAGCAAAGCAATTCTCTTGAAGCACAAACTTTTAGAATACTAGGCAGACATCTTACTAACCTGTGTAACAGCCAGTCCTGTTTGTGGGTCTGTTATTGTGATGGACAGAGTACCGTTTGACTGTAGCTCGGCACTGACACTTGGCATAGTGGCCTGGCACGTTGAGTCACAGATCTGGCCGGCAGATTGGTAGGTATTACACTGGCATCTGAAAAAGATGATCATGAACATGCTTAAATATAAATCATTATCTTATAATTTGGTTTGACAAAGTCAGACGTGACACCATTTGATGGTTTTTGCACATAAACATCACAAGCTAAGTCATGGTTCCAACACACATTATCATGGTAAAGTTAAACCCTAAGCTGTATAGTTATTGTTAAAATATTAACAAATTACGTGATGTACAACTTTTTTCCTGATCTTTCTAGAATTACAGAAAAGTCTATTATATTTGCTAAATGTCAAACTCTTCTATAAATTTATACAAGTACATAATTCTTTACTAAAAAGTATAGTTGTTAAAATTTTTGGATTATGAGAAGGTAAAGATAACATCTGAAGTCAATCATCTATAACTAGCATATGTACTTACATTCCTAGCTCTACATCAAGGTAACCATCAGAATCCACACAAGCCGAGTTACAATCCACATTCTCTGGGAGTACACATGATCTATCTCCACTCAGTCTGACTTCATAGGCAGAGCATCTGACATCCACGATCTGTTGACAATCCATATCACTGTTTTCCTCTGTCTGCTGTTGGTCCACTTCATCATAGTATATATAGCCAGACAGACAGACACAAGTACCTGCAGACATCTGGAAGGACCTGTAGTTGCCCCGACATGTGCATAAGGAAGCGTTGCCAGGTGAGAAGGAGGAACTTCCACAAGGTTTACAGGTTGTTTGGCCGGCAAGGTTATTGAAGGTGTCTGCTGGGCATGCCTGACATTCTCCAAATCCTTCAGATCTCTGTTTATAACCTCTCATACCAGCAGGACAGGCAGTGGGAGAATCAGAACCGATCGGGCAATAGTAACCAATGGGACAAGGATTGGTGTCACCATGCCCTGTACCAGCAGGGCAATAGTAACCAGCAGGGCAGGTCTCACACATGGACCTGTCAGTGAAATTACCATACGTTCCAGGAGGACAGATCCTGCATGACTGAGTGATGAGCCATCTAATACCTGCATGATCTAATGCTTGATAGCCTAAATCACATTTCAATGTCATATTGCTTCCCTCGGGGCAGTAGTATGGATAGGAACAGTTGATCGGTACATCAGTGGCACCAGGACAATAATAGCCTGGTGGGCAGATAGGCGGGAAACCAGTCACTCCTGGACAATAGTAGCCGGGCCTACAATCTACCTCAATGGATGCTCCAGTAGGACACTCGTACGTAGCTCTACATGGTATACCCTCAGTATTTATGGTGTCATTCGGACAGTAATATCCAGCCCTACAGTCTGGGCAGTCTGCAGGCAGATCCAGCCCCTGTGGTGTTCCTTAAAGTGCCAGCAGGGCAGAGCTCAGGCTCACTACCTGCAGGACAGAAGAAGCCCACTGGGCACTCATAGCCAGTGTAGTCTGCGATACCAGTGTCATTGCAGAAGTAGCCTGCTGGACAATCATGGCAGTCCGTCATTGTGGCTGCTCCCACTGTGTTTCTGTATGTGAGACGTGGACATTCAGTAGTACCACTACCCAGTAAACAGTAGTAACCAACAGGGCAAGGATCTGGGTTGAAGGTTCCTGAAGATTTTAAAATACACCAGCTTTAATCAAACAATTATATCAGTATCTTTACACTTGAAGAATTGACAAATGTTGTTCTTCTATAGAGTGAGGGAGAAAATTTTTATGTTTGCACAAGTTATGTGATTCCTGTAGTCTTTAAGACCAGTCCATGAAATATGGATATACCATTTCTGAAACTTAAATTCACACATATGCATGAACAAGTTTAAAATTTTTTTAGGTACTGAAAAAGGTCATCTGTGGGAGCTTACCTAAGCCACACAAGAATCCAGCCGGGCAGGGGTCACAGTCTGTTTCCACCCCTGCTCCTGTTGTGGCCCTGTAAGTGTTGTTAGGACAGGGAATGGGTATATCGATGCCCGATGGGCAGTAATTACCCACTGGGCATTTACCGGCACATTCCATATTGGCTGTACAATTGTCAAAATCTAGGTCAAGGTTGGTTATGTCATCCATGGCTCCTGATTTACAGTAATAACCTGCAAGGCACTCCTGGGAAAGCTGTCCACTCCTATAAACATTGAAGTAATTAGATTAATATTCACAATTTTATATACATGAAGTTTATCCTAGTAAAAGAGTGGCTATAGGAGCATGTCATGCCACTAAAATAATTTCACTTTGATAAAAAATTCAACACTGATTATTCTAGAATTCACATGGAATTATATATAGGCTTATATATAGGAACAGAATCTCAACATATATGTTCTTTACATTTCATGTCTTAGTACATGTTTTTGATTCTTCTTAGTAGTATAATAGTATTAGATAAATGTACTTTTAAATTAAATGATTACTTCTGAATCCTATACCTGCAGTAATTTCCAGGTAGGCAAGGTAAACATTCACTCTCATGTTGTAGATTAGTCATATTGTCATAGGTAAATGTTCCAGTTTGGACATGTGTACGGATTGGTGGTACCTGAAAGACAGACGTACATACATGTACATTCCTAACACAAGTTTCTGAAGACACATTTACATGTATACACAGCAATAGAGCTAATTTCAAAATAAGACTTATTTCGTAATGTAATAGTATTAAAATATGTAATTATTTTGATTTTAGAATTTCCTTCATACCTGCAGGACAATATTTGTAAGGCGGGCAGTCTCTTTGTTCTGGTGGGTTAGATCCTGTACAGTAATAGCCCGCTGGGCACTGGTCACAGTGATCCTGTCCTGATGCCAGTTGAAATTCTCCAGATGGACAAACTATTGGATGAGGAGAGCCTTCTGGACAATAAAAGCCCACTGGGCACTCAAATCCTGTGGGTGTTCTTGAGATTGTAGTTTCATTATCTGGGCAATAGTAGCCTGCACTACAGTTACCAGTGGCTTCAGTCTGACCGCTAGAGGCACAGTACTGCCCACCCGGGCAATGGCAGACAATCTGACAATGATGCCGCTCCTGAAAGCAAATTGATCATAGTGTCCGATAGTAAAAAGAGAATTTTCATACTGATACAAAGCTGAACATTCCCTATTTATGAGACAGGGAACAACATGTAAACAGCATACTGTATATGTAGAATCATTCGCTGTGTATTAACCTTCACTAATTTCATGCTTGACCTCCTACTGCAAAACTTTGTATTTGTGAATGTAAATATGACAGGCATTATTCAATGAAAACAGATACAGATCTGCGAATCATTTTCCTTATGATAAGGCTCACTTTTAAAAAATTGCAAAAGAAAGTACCAGCAAATGATTCTACTTATATAGTACCATTGTGTGTTTTTTTTTCAAAAGAATGAATGATCTAACCTTCTGAGTATCTTATCGTTCCCGCTGGGCATTCTATTTGTATACTAGTGCCTGATGGGCAATACCTTCCTGGGTCACACAGTCCATTATCAGGGTATGTTGGGATAGGTGACGGAGCCCGACTGTCTGATCCTCCCTCACAGAAATACCCTGCATCACAATCACCTGAAAATAGCAAGTAAAAGTGGATAATCCACACGTTCTTCTATGCAGAGAAATCTACTATGGTTTATGTCACAATAGCAGGGATCATCAACTGAGGTATATGTAATACATGTACCTATAGTGAACTCAAGTAAACAGCAAGTCTGTAAACTAAATACAAGTAGACTCAAATCCTACCTTGTCAATTTAGAAATTTCCTTGTACATTAATTCAATTTTGTGTTTCACAAGAAATGTCTAGGTGACAAAGTAACAAATTAAATGAGGGGAACTGATACATACCATCTGGTTCACTGTTACCAGTTCCTTCACAGTATTTTCCTACTGGACAATCCAGACATTTAGTGACATCAGACATTCCGGTTACGTTATTATATGTACCATTGGGACATGGTATAGGGTCCAGGCCAGCTAGACAGTAGTACCCTACACAAAACATCAAAGTTAACATTTCAATGTGATATTTTCTAAAATTTCCTACATAAAGTTTTTTTTAAGTAACGCATGAATTGATAAATTCTGATTAAATAGAGAAATATATTAAGTTAAACAGCAACAGAGTTCTTATACATGTACTTTAGAAAGTGGGATTTCCTTCAAACCAAATTTATTTCAAGGTTATAATACAGCAAGTCAAGAACCTATGAATCACTTTAAAACTATTATTTTTTCAAAATTTGAAAATATAGATCTTATTTAGCAAATGATAATATGAATATATATTGACAAATACAAAGATCTCACCAGTTCTGCAGTCCAGAGGTTGGGTTAGATTAAGTTCTGTGCACATTTTGCCTGCTGGGCAAGTCAGACAATCTGCCTGTCCTAGGTTAGGCTGGTAAGTTCCATATGGACATCCTTCTTCTATCTGGGCTCCTTCTACACAGAAATGCCCAGTGGGACAAATGTAACCATGGGTGGGCATTATTGGAATGGCTTGTGTGGCACCTCCAGTGCACACATACCTACAAACGATTCAATCATAATTAGAAAATTAGCATGTAAACCCATTCAAATCTTTCTGCCTTCAAGTAATCTCATATCTACTGATGCTTCTCAGATTGATCTGAGAAACATGAAGTCTGTATGACATACTGTATGTGAACTTATTTTAGCTTGAAACGGAGTTAGCGCTGCTAAGACTGCGCTAATTCAAGAATACACTAAATCATGAATCTCTTATAGATTAATGTGGATATTAAGTCAAAGCTTACTTTATGATTACGCTGATAACTCAATTTACCCAATTCTGCTCTGAAAGTACTTGTACAGTAACCATTCAATTAACTTATTTTGAGTTTTATTCTAACAGTAATGAATATCAACTGGCATTCTCCATTTTTCTACTAAAATTGAAATCTTAAAACCAAAATTATTTATAATTCTAACAGTAATGAATATCAACTGGCATTCTCCATTTTTCTACTAAAATTGGAAATTCAATCTTAAAACCAAAATTATTTATAAAGTTGAAGAACAGAATGGAAATTTTGAAGCCACAATGTTTAACATAATTATTAACAGACATATTTGGTTATACAAGCATAAATTCTGTGTACATTTTGGTGTTAAGGACTTACATTTGTGCGTATTTAGGTGTTGACTTAACCATACATGTTTGTATATCAAACTAATATGAACGTTTTGTTGACTTACCCTTCAGTACAGTTAGGTGCTGTAGTTGTAGCTGTTAGAGCTTGTTGATTACAGTACCGTCCTCGAGGACATTCCTCACAGTCCTCTGCCCTGGATACCTCCCTGACCTTAGAGAATGTTCCTATAGGGACAGGGCTGAGGATAGGCCGTGCCGTTAGTACAGTAGTACCCTGTAGGACATCTGTCATTGCCTGTGAAGGTCACATTGTGGGTTGTGTTGATCTGCAAATAAAACAAGAAACATCAATATCCATAATGATCACAGAAAACTGATTATCAAGGGAAATATTTGTCATATTTGATCAAATCTATACTTGACTAATTATTTATCAAACAAGGACCCCATCTATATCATACAGTAATTAAAAAAAATTTCTTTCACTTACTCAATATTCAAAAGAGGACCTAACTTTCATATATACTTCTTTGCTAGCTTAAATATTTCAGATACTGTGAAATCATTATATTTCGTGAGGGCTCAATTTTTGTGGTTTTCGTGGATAGCCTCATCCATGAATTTACATTCCCAACGAATGATTGTACATACAGCAAGAAATTGGAATAACTTTTAATAAAACGTGGACACATACATGTACATGTACGTTAATTGCTTTTAATTGCAATGTTTGTCATAACTATTTTTACAACTGTTTGTCACTAACTAACCTTGCAAAACCCCTTTTTAATTAGGTCTCATTTCAACGTCATCTCGTCATGAGTGGCAATAAGCCAGTTGGCAAGGAGGGGCTTAATTTAAGGGCGTCATCCACGAAATTACGTCCCCACGAAAATGCTGTATCTTATGAATCCACAAAAATTTGGCCCCACCAAAATAAATGATTTCACAGTATGCTATCTTACTAGATGATAGACAGGTGTTTGTGTTTCAGCGCCACCTGTACAATAATATCCTCCCCAGCATTCTCCAGCAGGGGCAGATAACCCAGCCCTGTCACAGTAATATCCAGCCGTACACAGAGTGCAGTTCTCCTGGTCAGACAAGTACTCTGTGGGTCCAAAAGTGCCTATAGGGCAGGGGAAGCTCTGAGCTGCCATCGTGCCCTCTGGACAGTAATAGCCCAATGGGCATGGTGCAGGTACCACCATAGGTTGTCCTACAAAAAGAAGATATTCGTTCATCCTGTTTGTGGAATTTGATTATAATTGTTTTTATGGTTCAGTAGAAATACAAATTAGTCATACAAATTAACCTCATTGAAGACTTTTGCTATCGTATAATTTGAAAGAAAAGAGAAAGTGTTCTTACCATTAACAATTGTCACATTGCCTGAAAATGAAAAGACAGAGATAATTTACATGTAATCAATGTTAACATGCACAATGATAAATATATGTATTTACTGACCATGCAAGTCATATGATTTTTTTTTAACATATCAATCAAAACCACTCTTTTATCCTGTTACCTTGTAAGGCATCACAATAATAGCCAGCTGGGCATGTTTTACAGCTATCTATTCCTTCGTTGTCTTGGTACGTTCCGTTAGGACACAAAACAGGATAATCTGATCCTTGTACACAGTAATGTCCCTTGAAGCATCGCAGGCCACTTGGGCTACTGGTGTCCTGCCCTCCTGGGCAATAATAGCCTGGGTCACACTGAGCTGTGGTGGCAGTATTTCCATAACCTGATAATATATTGATAAACTCTATGTAGTGTGTACAAAGAGGAGAGAGCAATAATTTGATTATAACTCTAGAGTACAAAAGAGCTTTCTTGTCTGGAACTCCTTTATAGAGTTTCCTCCCCTGCTTAGTATTGATAAATCATAATAACGCACTGTTACAGATTGACCTAAGTATTGGAGTATGTGTATTATGACAGGGGTCCTTGTATCTACCCTGGGTTCTTGAGACTTGAATTCCATATTTAAACACCCTAAGATTCCTAAAATTGTATTTCTAAATCTAAAGCAAAATGACAAAGAGAAGAGCTTCTGCAGTGTAATAATTTTATGAGTGACAAAGTTACATGTACATGTTGACACAACATTACCTTGACAGTAGTATCCTGCTGTACAGTTGTCACAGTCTGTATCAGCTCTGTTATTATCTTTGGCAGCAAACGTTCCCGGCGGGCAGGCTTCTGGGTTCTCTGTGCCCACTGGGCAGTAATAACCGGCCGGGCAGACATTTTGGTATGGTGTGGTACTAGTATTTGTACAGTACCATCCAGCAGTACAGTTACCTGTAATAAATACCGAAAATTAAAATTTGAAGAGAGAAACACAGACTCTTGCAATTTCTACTTAACCTGATCAGAAATTATTGATATTCTTCTTTGTAAACATAGTTGAAATGCTTTCTTATCAAGAAAATAACTTACATCATGATATTATTCAATTTGAAAGTAAAACTTCCATCTCTCTATGCTAATTTGCAATAAAATTCAAATAAGAGCTGAGACAAACTTTAAAAGAAAATCATTTCTAGAGGAAAGCATACCTGTTGGTTCACTGAGTCCAGGTGTTTCACAATACACTCCTCCATAACAAGCTGTTGGCTGTGACGATCCCAGTGGGCAATAATAGCCCATTGGGCAAATTCCTCCACTGGTAAGTTGGAAAGCAGGACAAACACATCCCCACATCGGAGCACAGGTATCATTGGAGTAAAGATCACTGTAATAATTGGAAATGGGTTAATACACTAATCATTATATAGAAAATAGTTATATATAGATAAAGTATGTCAAAGTACAAATGAAGGGTTTTCCTTGAAAACAAATTCTTACACATACTATCTCTCCGATCTTACCTTTAAGGCCAGATTATGAGATAAGATACCAACCTAACGGTGCCATTGATGCTGATAAGATTGCCAGTGTCGTATGGGCGTTGCTGGAAAGATTTTCCTCCGCACCAAAATCCAGGGTCACAAAGCCCAGTGGGATAGACATTGCCAACACCCTCACAATAATAGCCTGGTGGGCAATCTATACAATCTGTGGCCTGAGTAGCACCTAATAAAGGAAATATTATTCATATAGATATGGTGCACAAATGTAGTTTAGAAGGAATGAGTAATGTGAAACTGTCCTTAACAATTTTCACTTCATGAAATGAATGTCACAGAATTAAATGGAGGTAAATATTTCATTTTCTCTGCAAACATTTTGACGAATATCAACTGAATATCAACACACATATACTTGTACATGAAGATATTCCTACAAACTGTTGATAAGTGATATTTACCAGTATCATTGTAGTAAGTTCCAGCCTCACATGGGTACTGGGTAGCATACTCAGTATTCAGTAGACAATAGTGGCCCATTGGGCATGCAGTAAGTGTAACAGTCTCATTCACACAGTAAGAACCTGTAGAGAGAAAATTCATACATAAAAGAAAGCATGAATATATTTCAGAGTAATGATAACAAAATACATGTATTAGTAGTAAAATGCACCAAAGTGCAATTTCATTCATTAAGTTAATATGTCCATTTTATTAAAATTTTCATCCTACTTATAATGATGCAATAATTATTGATGAGGACATTACCTGCAAGACAATTCAAGCAAGATGCAAGGCCAGTGGAGGGTGCATAATATCCTGGCTGACATCCAGCTGGGGAGGTAGAGTTTGCTGGGCACTCAAAGCCCGCTGGGCATATGTCACCTGTTCCTGTGTGCGTCACTCCAGAATGTGGGGTGGCAATACTGACACCTACAACACAGAGAGATGCTTGAATTACATGTACATGTTTGTCTCATACACATTCTGTCCAATAATGATACCTTTATGCTCACATATCATACAAATATCCATATTTACTCATCTTTTAAATCAACATTTTGCAATATGTTCAAGTTTATGATAAAATGAATAATGTAAAAAGAAGAAAACTGTGTTTCTTGAAGTATCAGAGAACCCTGCAGGTATATAATCATTGTAATGATTCTTACCTGAGACACAATAATATCCTGGGTCACACCCGCCAGCGGGTGCAGCCAATCCTGTGACATCACAATAATGTCCACCCGTACACTGGGTACACTCTGTCTCATTGGTCAGTTTGTCAGTAGCTCCAAATGTACCTGATAACAAACATAAGATAAGCTTATTAAGTGTACCTGATATGTACACTTAATTTTCTTAATTTCACCTATCTTAAGTATTTATAAAATTAATATAAGCTTTAAGCTTTTTTTTCAATCCTCAAAACATTCTGCATACATGTAATATGCTTTTCTTGATTATATATTGAATAAATATGTTTAAACTATAAGTATTTATAAAATGTAATTTCTGCAAATGACATTCTAGTACTCATCTTATACTTCTCTGAAGAACCTTGCATATTTTGTATCACCTGCCAAGCAAAGCAACACTTCTTCTTCTTCCGTTTGGAGTTGACCTCAATATTAGTCATTAATAACTCCGGCACTTAACAATTTTTTTGAAGATTGGTATCCTTACTACCACTTAACAGCCATTCTCTCTTATAAAGTTTACTTACAATGTATCAGCAAGTTATAATTATTTCCACTTAACATCCATTCTCAGTTCATAAATTTGCTTGTATCAGTAAGTTTTTATACTTGGTATAAGAATATAAAGGAGACCAACCTATTGGACAAGGTATGTATCCACTTCCAGTGCCCACTGGGCAGTAGTAACCTTGTGGGCATGGATCAGCCCGGTCACCAGATGTACAATAGAAACCTTCTGGACATGTGTAGCAAACTGAAGCCCCTGTGTGATTCATATAGGTAGATGGGGCACAATTTGTGGGTGCCGTTGAGCCCAATGGGCAGTAATTACCAACTGGACACACATTGCCTGTTATTCCATCTGAAAATGAATTTTTAAAATGTCTTAATTCATTTTAAACATCAACATACATATACTTACATGCACTAAATAATAATATCGAAGCAATTCATATTGAAAAAAATGTGTCTATTAATGATGGAAGCATGCTTCATCTAGGAAATGGGTACAAATTGTACAACATAACATAGATTCAAACAGAAAATGAGTAAATATTACCTGTAGGGTTAGGATCTTTAGCAGCCAGTGTACAATAATATCCAGCCATACACTGTCCCGTTACTGTATCATTACCTGCCTCCAAGCAGTAATACCCTGCTGTACAATCCACACAGTCACCAAGTACTTGTTTACCTACACAATTACAAATCCATATTAAAATCATATTCCTGAGGTCTGAAGCCTGGAGATTACTTCTCAGATGCTATTTCATTTTATGACAGTTAAAATACATTAAGAAGAAAAATATTGTTATGAGCTAATTTTTTCTTTTGTGTTCTAATTTTGAGTTACATGTATCTTTCTTGAACATACTGTGGTATTACAATGTAATAAGAAATCACTAATGCATGGAGAAAGGAATATTTTGCAGCCCAGCAGTTTTCTTTACAGATCTTCAAGGTGAGGTTGTCATTAAACATACATGTATAAACAGAACTTGTCATTTCTTTTTCTTCTAATATGAAAACTCTAAATCAACAATAGTTAGAGCTGACCTGTGGCAGGTTGGTATGTTCCTCTAGGACACAATTGGGGAGATGGAGTGCCCTCAGGGCAGTAACTGCCCACTGGGCATCTGTATCCGTATGTCTGGGCAACAGGTGTGGCCTCGATGGACCCACTCTCACAGAAATAACCTGCTGAACATTTTGCGAAGGGTGCAACAAGTCCTTGGGTGGGGCAGTAGTAACCAGCATCACATGGGATACACTGAGTCTGATTGCCCAGCCCTGTGTAATTACTGTATGTACCCGTTGGACATAGAGATGCTGAAATAGATGAAATGAAACATTTATATTGTACAATGTATATATCTAAAAGTAGAAGAAGTTTAATGCTGCAAAAAGTAGAGGATGCATAATGCTGCATGTAAATTACAAACATGTCTGACAATGTAAATATTAAGATTAATAGAGCGGCAAGACATTGAACCCAGATTATCAAAACATATTAAAGTTTCTTTTACAACAAGAGAAAGCATAATTACGTGTGATTGTTCCAACTGGGCAGTATCGTCCCTCTGGGCAGATTCCATTGTTTCCATCATCCACTGGCATGGAGGAGTTGGCCCCGGTACCACAGAAGTATCCAGCAGCACAATCACCTTCAGGAGCAGTCAAGCCCACACTCTCACAGTATTTACCGGCATCACAAGCCGTGCACTCAGCTGTAATCATTCAGTAATAAATCATTAATATTTGTAGTCTAAAACATTTATCCTCCATTATCACTGATAAGACAAAAATTAGCTCTAACCCAATAACTTTTTTAAGTTTTTGGTGACTTAAAAATTTTGCAGTGCATGAAAAGTACAAAGTCTGAATAATTTTTAACAAGAGTGTACTTACTTGCAGATTCTGAGTTAGGGAGGTTAGAGTATGTGCCGCTTGGGCATGGGAAGGACATGTTGTATCCAGTAGATGTTGGGCAGTAATAGCCCGCTGGGCAATCTGCCGGCACTGTTACTCCTGTTATGTTGTTGAACTCGAAAGGATCGCAGTAATAACGAGATGGGCAAGGTGTGCAGGTGGCCTGTCCTGACAGGTCATTGTATGAGCCTTTGTATGAACAAGGAACAGAATAAAGTATACAGGTTTTGAACAAGGAAGAAAATGAAGAAGATTTTGATACATTTTCTCTTTCAAAATATTTGAAATGGCTTTTGAACGAGAAAGAAAATGAAAAACAGCTTTTGAGCGAGGAAGAAAACGAAGAAATACAGTTTCCTTATATCTCATCTTTCAAATTATTATTTTTTTTTAAACTCAAAAATGAGATATGCAATGTCATATCAAGCTACCTCTGGCACAAATGATTGGTTGTGGACTTCCTATGGGACAATATGATCCCGGTGGACACTCGTATGCGGCTGGTGATCCAGTTGTTTGACCCTCTGGGCAATAGAACCCAGCAAGGCAATCAGCTGTTACTTGGGTCAGCCCAGTGGAGTCGCAGTATGATCCTGAAAGATGATTGAAATTGATACACTTATACATGGTAAGGACAAAGCAATTTCAATATAATACATATTATATACATGTACATGACCAATGTAATTCACTGAGATGAACCTCATGAAATTGAATGTGTTACATTTTAGTATGAAAACATCTTTACATTTCAATGCATTAGCTCTATTAAAATGTGCAGCAACAGGTTTTCTAACCCACAAACTTAAGTGCATTATGAGTAAGATAAATTTGCTTTGTGTTGCAAACCTGAAAAACAAAACACAAATTAAGAGACTTATTCTAAAAACAAAATTTCAAAGATGTGATAATAACCATGAAAATTACCATCAAGATCAGATAAAAACAAACTAATTTGTATACCTAAAAGTAAGATGACCATACCTGGTGTACATGGTTTGCAGTCAGAAACATTGGTATTGCCTGATGAATTTGAGAATGTTCCATGAGGGCAAGGGGTAGATGTGCCAGACCCCTCTTCACAATAATGTCCGGGAAGGCACACATACAGACTTGGATTAGGTTCAGTCTGGCCCAGGGGACAGTAATAGCCTGGGTTACAGTTGCCTGTGGTATGAAAGAAAGAAAACCAGTCAATATAAAACATACAAGTAAAAGAGAGAAAACAAGAAATGAAATTTCCAAACTGAAAAGTATGATGCACGTTTGTTATCAGAAAAGTACAAAGGCGTTTTTATGTAACACAATAATGAATGGTTTTCATATAATTTCAAAATTTTACTACCTTACTTTTTGCAGGACACATTAAAATATTTTCATTCACTTCAAAATCAAAAATATGTAATGTAGTGAACGGCACACAGACCTTTAGGAAGGTGTAGTTCGTAGTCATCACAATACATTCCTGCTGTACAGTCTATGGGTGCAGAGGAGCCCTCTGGGCAATATGAGCCCGGCTGACATTTACCACCTGTGTAGTTAAATGCTGGGCATGCACATACATCTATGTTGGTGTAGTTTCCTGAAACAAAAGATTAATTTTTCACATATTTTCCACATCTTCAAAGTATAAGTTTGTACACAAATCTATATTGTGAACTTTCCTAAAAAAACGAAGATTTTAGAAGTATTTTCCTAATTCCTAATTCCTAATTAAACATTTATCCATCCTCTAAATGCCAACTCATCTGATTTTTTCTATTACATTCAGCTGCATGTGAGACTTACCAAGTACAATGGGTTTGTCTTGCACAGCTCCACCTGCACAGAACCACCCAGCACTGCAGTTTCCTGTGGGGGCACTGAGACCACGCCCATTACAATACATCCCTGGGGTACAAAGGAGACATGCAGAGGAACTATATTGTGTTGTTAGAGGATTGTATGTGCCTTCACTACAGGAGTACTGTGTGTCATACTGTGTGCCCACTGGGCAGTAATGGCCCACTGGACATGGATAGATGGATGGATCCGAGGTATTTGTTGGGCAGTAGTATCCTTGAGTACATGAGCTGCATGATCCTTGTTCTATGAAGAATACACGACTTATAAATTTTTGTATATGAATAATTTTTTTAAGCACACACAATGTGTTTTATAAATGTATATGTTTTTAAGTTTATCCTTTCTGAACATAAAGGAAATTGAGTTAGGGCACATTAATGGCAGTCTTTTGATTATAGTAGTATCCTTGAGTACATGAGCTGCATGATCCTTGTTCTATGAAGAATACACGACTTATAAATTTTTGTATATGAATAATTTTTTTAAGCACACACAATGTGTTTTATAAATGTATATGTTTTTAAGTTTATCCTTTCTGAACATAAAGGAAATTGAGTTAGGGCACATTAATGGCAGTCTTTTGATTATAACGGATACAACTTACGAATGACACTAGTAAATGTTCCAGCAGCACATGGTGTTGGAGTGGTTGATCCTTTAGGACAGTATGAGCCCGCTGGGCATTGGGCACCGACACCTTTGTGTGGTGTACTATCGGTTGGTGTGGAAGTATCAACTCCTGATTCACAATAATAACCAGCCAAACATTCTCCATCTGGTTGTGAAGATCCTGGTGTACCACAGAAATCACCACCTGTAAAAAGAACCATTCATTAGTCATCTTGAGTACAGTAATTATATCCTGATAATAACCAGTCTCCTCAGATTTCTTTTTATTTTGTTATTTGTTGCAATAGAAATTTGCACATAAAAGCAAGTACTATATAGTTGTATAGATTGATCATATCAAAGTTGTTTTTGTCCTGTGGCTGAGTGGTTAAAATTGTTCATTCTGGACCGGAAAGAACTGGGTTCCATCACTGCAAGAACCATTGGCACATCTTCTGTCTAGCATAGTACATAATGTAAATATGTTCTTATCCTCTTATATTTGTTTTCAAAAGCTCCATCATGCTTATGTTTACTGTTGAAAATACATACGAACTTAAACTAAACATAGGGTAATCAAAGATTACATAGCTCGCCTATACAGGTTTTTGTCAGAAACCAGGTTAAAGTTTTTATAAAGTAGGTCAAAGTCCAAGGTCAAGGTCACTAGGTCAAAGGTCATGGTCTCAAATGAAAGGTCTCGTCACAAGGTATCTACATGTGAAATATCAAAGCCCTACCCCTTATAGTTCAAGAGATACAGCCCAGGTTAAAGTTTTGTCTACGGATGACGACAACGACGACGCCGAGGGTATGGCATTAGCTCTCTGGACTTTTTCGTCCCGGCGAGCTAAAAATTATTACATGTATTATCATTATAATTTTTTGTTCTTTCAATATTCCACTACACATACCTGTGCACGGTGTACAATGTGCCTCTGCTATCAATCCAGTTGTGTTTCCAAAAGAACCAGTTGGACATGGTTGCCAATCTGCTCCTGTACCCTCTGGGCAGTAATAACCTTGTGGGCAAATGTCAGCCCTGTCCCTGTTAGTACAGTAGAAGCCTGCTGGACATGTATAGCATGCTGATGCTCCTGTATGATTCATGTATGTACCATTTCCACATGGCTCGGGCTTCATAGATCCTATTTCACAGTAGAAGCCCGCTGGGCAAATATCTCCAGTTGTTCCATCAGTTGGAGCAGTGGTGTTTGCTCCTAGAGTACAATAGTATCCAGCACTACATTGGGCTGTCACTGCTATCTGTCCAGCACTGTCACAGTAGTATCCTACAAAAAACAGTACATATTAGTACACAATCCTTCAACCAGAATGATTGTTTTTTACGTAAATTTACTGTTCCTATTTAAAAGGGATCATATTTTAGTAGGGTTAGCAAAGTCATGAATTCACTAAATGGATATATCCAAATTCATGATTACGTCACTTATTACTCCTTTTCTGAAAAAACATATATGAACTGAAGTAAGGACACATACAGTATATTAGATCTATCGGTTTGCAGAGAGCTGTCTTGAAACACTGTTTCCTCTTTCGATTTTTATCCAATATTCATTACAAGTTCCCTACCTGGTGTACACTGTATACAGTCTCCTATATCTCCAGCCCCTGTGGTGTTCAGCCAGGTACCAGGAGGACAATTCTGTGGGGTGTGAGTACCGTTAGGACAATAGCTACCAGCAGGACAAATATCACCGTAGGCTTTCCCGACAGGCGCAGGTTCCTCAGAGGTCAAAGTACAGTAAAACCCTAGAAAAGTAAAGAAAATTACTCATCAGTAACTAGCCTTCATGAAAAAAACTTTCATTTTGCAAAATGGAAATATGAAGTTGGTCAGAAATTCAAAGCTATTATTCTTAATGCATATCAATTTTTACATTCTCTTCTCAACATTCATGAAAGATAATTTAAGAAAGAATAATAACTGACCTGCCCAACAAGTGCCAGATTCAGCTGTCAATCCAGTCCTTCCACAATAATATCCAGGCGTACAGTTAAAGCATTCATTACTGCTCATCAAGCCAAATTGGTTACTGAAGGTGCCCACAGGGCATCCCACTCCTGTAATACTGCCCACTTCACAGTACCTGCCCGCTGGGCATATATCTCCTGTTGTACCATCAGTAGGAGTGGAGTTTGAAGCACCTTGTGTACAGTAATAACCTGGGGAACATTGGGTCACTGATTCTGTGTTACCTAAAAATAAATACCAAATACTTTATACATGTATGCATTCATAAGAAAACTGTAATGTTTATATACAGAATGATGCAGTAAGCTATAATTTTGCATTCTTCTCTGTAAGCAGGGACAAGTACCATAAACTAAGAATTGACCCAAGTCTAAATTTCAATCTTCTTTCAACATGTTCTACTCATTATAATATCAGTGATGACTTTTTCTCTAATTTCAGAATAAAACAGAACAGATGTAACCCCCCCCCCCAAAAAAAAAATCCAAATTTTCACTGCTTTGTTATACATGTTATACATGTATATATATATTTTAAGACTTCTAAAGTCAATTCTTAATTTATGGTGCATGGCCCCATCATTCTAGCCTTCTCCAAGTTTATTTTTTAGAAAGGCAGAAAATGTAATAAATCTAACAAAGTAAATTTAGGATTCCTAAGGTGTATCATTTATATTGTAGCGTCAATTCACCTACCTTCACCAGCACAATAAAAGCCCGGGTCACATGGTGTACATTGTGTATAGTTGTTCAAACTTGTCTTGTTACTGTAAGATCCCGCTGGGCATAAGAACTCTTTTTCTTCTTTAGTGCCCTCTGGGCAATATGAACCTGGTGGGCATGGCGTGGGTACGGATACACCTCGGTAGCTACGATATCTGTCTGTGTAATTTCCGCTGGTTGTTATGTTTGCAGCATCCAAGACTTCATAATCACCTAGTTAATAAAAAATATGACAAGTTATCATACACTCGAAATACCTATTTTTGAAACAGAAATTTCATTTTAAGAAAAATTTGCTCCTTGATTTGAATAAAACAATAAACAATGCAAAAGACATAAGTATACCTACCGAAAGCTTTACAGTACGACCCAGCAGGACATATATCACATGTGTATTGTTTCCAGTGAGGTTGGTAGTAACCTGATGGACACCCTGTCTCATTGTGGCTCCCAGTGGGACAGAAATGCCCAGGGCTACAAGAGTATGTGGTGGGCCTGGGTGTGTCCTGCCCTCCAGGGCAATAGTATCCTTGGTCACAATCTCCATTCGGCTGAGCAAGTCCGTAATTCTGGCAGTATTTGCCGGCATCACACGTCATACAGTCAGATATGTTGACATTTCCTGTGCGATCTGAAATTTGGTATAAGAAATTTGAAATCGACATAGTTCTCTTCAAGAAAAAAGAAATATTTTTGCTAAATGATTAAAAGCATCTTGTAAATCAGAGGTCCAAAAGCAATACATGTCTGAATAATCCAAGATATTGAATGACATGAAGCTCAATTTAGAGGACATTAAAGTTCATACCTGCATATGTGCCAGGTGGGCATGGTTCCTGGGCAGTTGTTCCCATTGGGCAGTAGTAGCCCATGTCACATGGTACTGGGTCAGGCTGAGAGGCTGTGCCGTTACAGAAGAATCCAGCGTAACAGTCTCCTGATGGAGTCGATAGTTCATAATTATCACAATATTTACCCAAACTGCAAGACAGCATCTGACCAGAGCCCACTGGGCAGTAATATCCTGAAAACAAATAAGAAATCAAAGCTTGGCTTAGGATTTCATGAATAACACTTTGCATAATAAGACTTCTTTAAAATAAGATCAACCTGGGTAATGTAGCATCATATCCCAGCCATCTTGCTACGTCTTTCGGTATATTTAGGACATAATTTTCACATACATGTATTTTGGCCATATTATATTGTTTAGATTGAGGATCACTGATGAGGGTTAAATACCCGAAACGTGCATGTCTGGTCCATGCTGTAAATTTATCTGCTCTAAAATGATGCTAATGAATTTGAAGACGTTAAACATTTCATCATAAATCTAGGAAACAATATTCAGACAATTTATGAAGAATCAAGGTCTATGACAGCAGCTTCTAACAAATACGAAACCAACTACGTCTACTTTGATATGAACAAAATATCAAATAAGCCTAAAATATAAACTCTGAAAACAGTTCCTATAATACCTGGCTGGCAGATTCCTCCTGTATCATTGAGTGCATACACAGGACATGTATAGTTAGTGCTATATGCCGTGGAGGTATTGACGTACGTTGTTGGTTTGTCAGAGTAAGCTCCCATACTACAGTACCAACCGGCAGCACAGTCACCCGTCGGCTCCGATAAACCATCTCCATTACAGTATTTTCCAGCTGCAAATAAAGATGATTGTTAATATGCATTTTCAATATTCACAAAATCATTTAGAACTGATTGTGCACATTGAATATGTAAATCTTGGGGCAGATTTAATGATGACAAAGAGTTATATATTATCTCCTTCCAATAATTATAATTATTTGAAGTATAGTATTTCACTATACAGAAACATACATTTTGCTCTATGCTATGTGTTATAGTGACTAGTTACATATACTCACGAGTGCATGGAAGACAATCAAATTCTGAATCTGCTCCAGTTCTGTTGTTGTATGTGCCTGCTGGGCAAAGATGTTCATATGCCCACTGGGTCCCACTTGAGCAGTATGCACCTGTTACAAGTTTTAAGATTTTAAGTTTTAAAAAACCTTTATAAAATTCAAATAAAATTAAATAAAGGTAAATACTTTTGGGCTTATATTTATATGCTATATAATAATGTTGTACAAACTGTGTACATGTTTATAATAAATATTGTATGAATAACTACACATATATAAAGATAAGTATAATACCTGTTGGACATGGAGTCAGGAGATATGTTGTTGAGTTGGCCAGGCAGTAATACCCTGGTTCACAAGCCTTACATACAGACTGGTGTGTGAGATCATTGTAAGTACCCGCTGCACATGATATGGGCTCTGTAGTACCCTCTGGGCAATAGTGACCCTCCGGACAGCCTCCTATATTGACAGAACAAAATGTTGTCAAAATGTAAATATTTGAACAGTTTGAAAACATACGAGAAAAATTAAAAGTTTTATCATCTTATTATTCATTTACATTTATGGCAGACAACACTGAATTTCTTAATTTTTACATAAAGTGGTTTCAAAATTTTCAATTTTTTTTTCAATAATCAAGGGTATTGCTGTACTTAGAGAACAACTAATCAAATCTTACACAAATAATAATGCTCAATACACATGTATCTTAGTAATCACTAAACTATCGTCAAAATAGAAATATGATTTTCATCAAACGTTACCTCCAAATCCAGTGTTGTTATTGCTAGGAGCTGCAGTATTGACACCACTCTGACAGTAATATCCCGGGGCACATGGGCCCGTGTAATTCCACAGTCCTGGCACGTCACAATAATACCCTCCATCACACTGCTTACACTCGGACTCGGATGACAACATCTCCACAGGGTTATAGGTACCGGCAGGACAGGATGAGTAATTAAAGCCGTTATTTCCTACAGATGAAATTATTTATGGGTGAAATCTTGTTATATTGATATTGAGCTTTGATATTTTTAACACATTTTCCTTTCAATGCTATTTATTTGACAACATCTTTTTCAGTTTTGAGCCAATTTCAAATAACTATATTCTCTCAAAAAACATTGAGAAAATAGGAAATATTAAACTGAATTCAAACTTTAAATCATTTTTTTAAACCAATGGATATTACAGTATTTAGTGCATGTTTGCCCAAATAGACAACATTATAATTTTTTGCACATGACCACAATTATGGGCTAAGTAAGCAGATTTTGCTTGTTATTCACATTAAGAGAGCTTCTTTGCTTTAGTTTGATAACATGCCGCAATATTTAGCCAAATTACATTATTCAAATGGAAGCTTAGCATTACATATACATGTAAATGAAACTACAAAAGACAAACTGGATGTTCATGAGAAAGATGATTACTGTGCATGCAATAATGAATACCTGGGCAGTATCTTCCCACAGGGCAAGGATCTGGTCGATTTTTGTTTGTACAATAATATCCTGGTGGACAGTCATAGCAGGCACTGGCTTGTGTATGATTCATGTATGTTCCTGAAAAAAAGATAAATACATTGTACATATTACTAGTTTCTTTACTGTAAACGGGGAAATGATTGCGGTGGTTTTGATTTCGCTATGTTCGCGGTTTTCGAATTTTCCGCGAATATTAAACTCCCGCAATAATTGTGTATAACAAACAAAACAAATCATAGAGGAAAATATGTTCATATGCTTCAGATGTACATTATAATACAGCTGAATCGTTCATGCTTTTCCTGTAAGTTGCTAAAATAGTTTGTACATTAAAAGGCATCAACAATATAACTTACTATGCATTTATCATCATACCAATATTTTTTTTTCATAAAAAGGAAGATGAAACGCATAGTGAAATGGACGCAGTTAATTAGTTTCAATCTACTTATTGGTACTCCACTTCAATTCAAATTTAATCGTTTTTGTGTAATTATCACTAATTACTACGTGTTTGTCATTAATTACCACGAGAAATACTTGTTACTACAAACAACAATCAATTTACACGTGTGTTAGTGTGACAAATTTTCATACATGTATCAAAAGTGTTTTCTTCTGCAACTTTTGATACCGCGAAATTTAAACCGCCGCAATTGGCTACATTCAGAAAACCACGAACTTTTAACACCGTGAAATTAAACCCGTTTACAGTATTACCACAAAACAGTTTGAATTACTTATTAGATCTTTAAGAGTAAGAAAGATTGCAGATATGATTTCCCTATGCTTACACATGTACCTCCTAATTTCAGTTATGCTTTAAGTTACATTATAATAATATTTATAAAATATATTCAAGAAAGTTTAATAAAAACAGTGGAAATATAATCTTTCACTTAACAAGTTAAAAGTCATGTTTGTAAAACATTAATGCCCCCCTACCCCTTCTGTGATTAAAGTCCGTCACAACTTTATACTTGATTTTCATTTGATGTGTCTGTACACAAAATTTCATTTCAATATGTGAATCCACTCCAGAGGTATTGAACGGAAACTGTTGTCGTGGTCCGATCGACGGACCTATAGACAGAAAGTCAGACAGCGGCAAAGCAATATGTCCCCTCTTCTTCAAAGGGGGCATAAAAATTTTTGATTGAACCAAAATATGAACTTGACCTAGATTTTTATTTGATGTGTCTGAAAACAAAATTTCATTTCAATATGTAACTCCACTCAAGAGATATTGAACGGAAACCCTGAAATTTTGGTATTTTTCGAAGTGCAAGGGGCATAACTCTGTAAAAATTTTGTTCATCGGACCTAAATATGAACTTGACCTAGGAGATTTTCATTTGATGTGTCTGTATACAAAATTTCATTTCAATATGTAACTCCACTCAAGAGATATTGAACAGAAACCCTGAAGTTTTGGTATTTTTCACAGTGCAAGGGTCATAACTCTGTCCAAATTTTTTTGATCGGACCTAATTATGAACTTGACCTAGATTTTCATATGATGTGTCTGTATACAAAATTTCATTTCTATATGTAACTCCACTCAAGAGATATTGAACGGAAACCCTGAAATTTTGGTATTTTTCGAAGTGCAAGGGGCATTACTCTGTCAAAATTTTGTTGATTGGACCCAAATAAGAACTCGACCTAGATTGTCATTTGATGTATCCGTATACAAATTTTCATTTCAATATGTAACTCCACTCAAGAGATATTGAACGGAAACCCTGAAATTTTGGTTTTTTTTCGAAGTGCAAGGGCATACCTCTGTCAAAATTTTTTTGATCGGACCCAAATATGAACTTGACCTAGATTTTTGTTTGATGTGTCTGTATACAAAATTTCATTTCAATATGTGAATCCATTCCACAGATATTGAACGGAAACCCTGAAATTTTGGTATTTTTCGAAATGCAAGGGGCATAACTCTGTCAAAATTTTTTTGATCGGACCCAAATATGAACTTGACCTAGATTTTTGTTTGATGTGTCTGTATACAAAATTTCATTTCAATATGTAACTCCATTCAAGAGATATTGAACGGAAACCCTGAAATTTTGGTATTTTTCGAAATGCAAGGGGCATAACTCTGTCAAAATTTTTTTGATCGGACCCAAATATGAACTTGACCTAGATTTTTGTTTGATGTGTCTGAAAACAAAATTTCATTTCAATATGTAACTCCATTCAAGAGATATTGAACGGAAACCCTGAAATTTTGGTATTTTTTGAAATGCAAGGGGCATAACTCTGTCAAAATTTTTTTGATCGGACCCAAATATAAACATGACCTAGATTTTTGTTTGATGTGTCTGTATACAAAATTTCATTTCAATATGTGAATCCATTCCACAGATATTGAACGGAAACCCTGAAATTTTGGTATTTTTCGAAATGCAAGGGGCATAACTCTGTCAAATTTTTTTGATCGGACCCAAATATGAACTTGACCTAGATTTTTGTTTGATGTGTCTGTATACAAAATTTCATTTCAATATGTAACTCCATTCAAGAGATATTGAACGGAAACCCTGAAATTTTGGTATTTTTCGAAATGCAAGGGGCATAACCCTGTCAAAATTTTTTTGATCGGACCCAAATATGAACTTGACCTAGATTTTTGTTTGATGTGTCTGTATACAAAATTTCATTTCAATATGTAACTCCATTCAAGAGATATTGAACGGAAACCCTGAAATTTTGGTATTTTCGAAATGCAAGGGGCATAACTCTGTCAAATTTTTTTTGATCGGACCCAAATATGAACTTGACCTAGATTTTTGTTTGATGTGTCTGTATACAAAATTTCATTTCAATATGTGAATCCATTCCACAGATATTGAACGGAAACCCTGAAATTTTGGTATTTTTCGAAATGCAAGGGGCATAACTCTGTCAAAATTTTTTTGATCGGACCCAAATATGAACTTGACCTAGATTTTTGTTTGATGTGTCTGAAAACAAAATTTCATTTCAATATGTAACTCCACTCAAGAGATATTGAACGGAAACCCTGAAATTTTGGTATTTTTCGAAATGCAAGGGGCATAACTCTGTCAAAATTTTTTTGATCGGACCCAAATATGAACTTGACCTAGATCTTTGTTTGATGTGTCTGAAAACAAAATTTCATTTCAATATGTAACTCCATTCAAGAGATATTGAACGGAAACCCTGAAATTTTGGTATTTTTCGAAATGCAAGGGGCATAACTCTGTCAAAATTTTTTTGATCGGACCCAAATATGAACTTGACCTAGATTTTTGTTTGATGTGTCTGTATACAAAATTTCATTTCAATATGTGAATCCATTCCACAGATATTGAACGGAAACCCTGAAATTTTGGTATTTTTCGAAATGCAAGGGGCATAACTCTGTCAAAATTTTTTTGATCGGACCCAAATATGAACTTGACCTAGATTTTTGTTTGATGTGTCTGTATACAAAATTTCATTTCAATATGTAACTCCATTCAAGAGATATTGAACGGAAACCCTGAAATTTTGGTATTTTTCGAAATGCAAGGGGCATAACCCTGTCAAAATTTTTTTGATCGGACCCAAATATGAACTTGACCTAGATTTTTGTTTGATGTGTCTGTATACAAAATTTCATTTCAATATGTAACTCCATTCAAGAGATATTGAACGGAAACCCTGAAATTTTGGTATTTTCGAAATGCAAGGGGCATAACTCTGTCAAATTTTTTTTGATCGGACCCAAATATGAACTTGACCTAGATTTTTGTTTGATGTGTCTGTATACAAAATTTCATTTCAATATGTGAATCCATTCCACAGATATTGAACGGAAACCCTGAAATTTTGGTATTTTTCGAAATGCAAGGGGCATAACTCTGTCAAAATTTTTTTGATCGGACCCAAATATGAACTTGACCTAGATTTTTGTTTGATGTGTCTGTATACAATTCAAGAGATATTGAACGGAAACCCTGAAATTTTGGTATTTTTCGAAATGCAAGGGGCATAACTCTGTCAAAATTTTTTTAATCGGACCCAAATATGAACTTGACCTAGATTTTTGTTTGATGTGTCTGAAAACAAAATTTCATTTCAATATGTAACTCCATTCAAGAGATATTGAACGGAAACCCTGAAATTTTGGTATTTTTCGAAATGCAAGGGGCATAACTCTGTCAAAATTTTTTTGATCGGACCCAAATATGAACTTGACCTAGATTTTTGTTTGATGTGTCTGTATACAAAATTTCATTTCAATATGTGAATCCATTCCAGAGATATTGAACGGAAACTGATGTCGCGGACCGACCGACAGACTGACAGACCGACAGACCGACATACCGACAGACCGACCGACCGACCGACAGCGGCAAACCTATATGTCCCCTCTTCTTCGAAGGGGGGCATAATAAAGAAATATTTGATCATAATGTCCTCGTAACATTTTTATCTATACTTGGAATCTTCAGGGAGCTGCAAGTATAAGTGACATAACATACATAAAGATGTTCATACAAACATAATTTTACCATCTTCACATGGTAGAGGTGATGAGATGCCCACTGGGCAGAAGGTGCCTGGGCAAATATCACCCGTGGTACCATCATTAGGTTGTAAATACAATATGAAGATCATATGGAAACAGAATCTTACCATCTTCACATGGTAGAGGTGATGAGGTGCCCACTGGGCAGTAGGTGCCTGCTGGGCATATATCTCCTGTAGTGCCATCATTTGGTTGACTTGTGTTTGCTCCACTGGCACAGTAGAAGCCAGGATCACAATCACCTGTAAGGGTAACACGTACAGCAGTCAACATAATGCCAACATGTGTGAATTTCTGAATACTCTACACTAGAGCATATTTATACACAGTATTAGTACATGGAGTTTCTAATACAAAATCGAAGTATGTCTTAGATGTTAAATTACCTGTAACATTGGTCAAGCCAACAGTTTCACAGTATTTTCCTGGATAGCAGTCCAAACAATGGGTGACATGTGACTGACCAGTACTTGGTAGGTAAGTGCCCACTGGACATGGCGTGGGTGTGCCTGTTCCTAGTTCACAGTAATGTCCAGCCGTGCAGTAATCACCGTATGACTGACCGATGGGATTTTGCTCAATGGCTCCTAGGGTACAGTAGTGACCAGCCAAGCATTTGTCAACAGGAGCTGTTAATCCTGTAAAATATTTATACATGATTATGTTGACAACTTACATGTATATCATTTTTCTAGTGAAATTAAACGAGTAAACCATGGAAAATCCAAAATTTTCCTTGGCAGCCATTTTCAAATTATTCAGTGCTTCAAAAAATGTAATTTTAAATTACCATCCAAATTGCAATAGTATCCTGGTGTACAGAGTTCACATGACGTTACATTGTGTAGGCCAGTGTTGTTACTAAATGTTCCTTGTGGACACTTGATTTCGAGCCCTGTGCCCTCTGGGCAGTATGACCCCTCTGGGCAGATGTAACCTGCTGTTCCATCTGTAGGGGCTGATGTATTGGCACCTGATGCACAGACATAGCCAGCATCACAAGGCCCGGCTGGTGTGTTCAAACCTATAGAAAGGAAGAACAAATACATATACATACTGGTAGTTCAATTACATGATTCTGTTTCTATCATAAAGTAAAGCTAAAATTTTCGATAATTGTTCTCAGATTTTAATGCAGAGGACTCCATTTAATCTGATACCTGATAATCTGATACTGCTCTTAATCTGATATGATTTCAAAACACAAAACCATTTCCTATACAATCAATGTAAATTTACTTCTCTTAATCTGTTAGAAATAATCAAAAATTTTAAGAACTCCTTTTAATCTGATTTTCTGTCAACTATGATATTTTACCTATGATATTTACGTCATTTTTAATGGATTATCATATCAAAATTCTTGAAATTGGTATTTTACCCTTTGAAACTACTCAAAATGGCTTAAAAGTATTTATATCATTAAATTAATCCATACAATATGAAGAGAACTATTTCATTGTATTTCAATGGACTTTGAAACTCCTGATAATCTGATACTCCTCTTAATCTGATAATGATCTGACAAATTGACAATCAGATTAACAGGAGACCCCTATGGTATCATTTCATTTAAAATCTAGCTGGAATTTTTGTTGATTGTTCTCAGATCTTTATGATTCTAAGGATAACGTTTCTATCTTAAATTTTAGCTAGAATTGTCAAGTATTGTTCTCGGATAAATGTTCATGTTTTATATTGCTGCTCTTTGAAATTGAACACAAAACATTTTCCTTACCAAGAGCATCACAGTAGAATCCTGGTGAGCATGGCAAGCACTGATCTACCCTCTCAAGCTGAGTGGTGTTACTGTATGAGCCCAATGGGCATGGGTTGCTGTTTTTGCTCACTGTATTGATTGGACAGAAATAACCACCCGGGCAATCAGCTGGTATGATAACTCCAGTACTGACAACACTAAGTCTGGCAGCTTCTTCTACAGGGTCACAATATCTTAAAGAAAGAAAAAAGATATCAAAAGCTCTTTGTACACAAACATACTGATGTTAAGCTTCTGAAGTAGACAAGCTTCTAAGGAATTTCAGACAGGAAGCTTATCTGGATTTCAATTTTCACTTTATTTCAGGAATGATTCAGTAATTCTTAACTATCTATGCCCCACTCATCAATTTTAACAAACCTTCCAACTGGGCAGCTCTTGCATGATATTTGACCAGTCTCGTCTTGGTATGACCCTGCACTGCATGGTATCGGGGCAGGATCAGTACCTGGGCAGTAATGCCCAGCTGTACAATTGTAGTCACTGGGTGTGGCAGAATCTTGCCCCTCTGGGCAGTAGTATCCAGCAGCACATGGGCCTGTGTAGTTGGTATTAGCTGTGCCAGCACAGTAAAATCCTAACATGGATAAAAAAATTCTTAGCACATGTATCATACTAAATTCATTACGGAAACAAGATATATCAACTATACATCTATGTTTACATCTTAAGAGGTATGAGATTTATGTTCTTAGCTAGACCTACCTGCAGGACAAAGGCCACAATTTGAACTATTAGTGTTTCCCTCTGTATTTGACATGGTACCCGCTGGGCAAGGTATGGGTGTTTGAGTGCCTGCTGGGCAGTAATAACCCATTGGGCACCTCCTGTCACTAGGATTGGGCTGTGTATCACTTCCATTACAGTAATATCCTGCGTCACAATCTCCCTCTGGTGCCGTAAGTCCGTATTGCATGCAGTATTTACCACCATCGCAGTTCACTGGGTAGTAAGCTCCACTTGGACAATATGTGCCGGGCCAACATTTGCCGCCTGTGTAGTTTGCCATTGGGCATGTGCAGTCAGCTAGGTCTGTAGCGTTAGCCGTGGTGGTAGGCTGTGCCATGTATGAGCCACCAGTACAGTACCAACCAGCAGTACAATCACCTGTAGGATCAGCTAGACCATCACCTGTAATAAACAGTCAGTTTCTCCTTATTTTTGAGTAATGATTTGGGTTCAAAATAAACAAAGACTGAGTTAATACATTGAATAATCGATTGAAGAATTTACAGTATTCAATAAATGAATTGATGCAATTTTTTCATCAGAACTGAATTTTCTAAGCTTTATTTTTTTCAATATAGACTTTTAAAGAATCCTACTCTTGTACAAAAACAATTCCAATTCTCTTACTTTAATCTTTCAAATATATTTTCAAGTTCATTATCAATACATGTACTACAAAGAATCCTTACTCTGGCAGTATTTGCCTGGTGGACAGCTTAAACAGTCTGTGGCATCATCACTTCCATTGACAGGGTTGTATGTGCCCATTGGGCACGGATTCTGGTATGGATCTGTAGTACCTGCTGGGCAGTAATAACCTGCAGGGCAAAACTGCTCAGAAAACAAGGTAGAATTCTCCGTGCAATAGTAGCCAGCTGGGCATGAGGTACAGGATGCCTGTCCTGGGTTGTCACTGTCAACAAATGTTGTATATGTAAGTGAAATTTTACACTTACAAATTTCGTTTTAACAGACATAATTCCACTTAGCAACAAAAAAATATAAAGGGGGAGAAAATGATGATTATTTAACAAAAAAAAACCCAACAAAACAACAACCATAATTCTATTGGCAAAATGTTGAGATTCAGGTAATTTAAGAAGTGGAATTGAGCTTTGAAGTGGAAAAAATCATGTCTGTTTAAATCATTTAAAGTAAAATATTCTATCAAAGAAAGATTATGGTAAATTCTGAGAGCTTACCTATACTGTCCAGCTGGGCATGGTATTGGAGACACAGTGCCATTAGGGCAGTATGACCTATAGGACACACCCCTCCTACACCAGTATGGGATCCTGACGGTGTGGCTCTGTCAACACCTGAATATAAAAAAAAAAATCCTCAGTCATATCCCATGTTAATGTATTGATAAGCTTTATTAGTTGAAATCCACACCACAGACATTGTCATTAGTCAGATGGCAATAATTCCTTTTCCTTAAAATATTTTCTTTTGCATTTACAAAAATATCTTGACAAAATGACATTATATCTGCTTTAAAATAATACACATCTAAGAACATCATCATTTTTTTTCAATACAGTAGTTATAACATTTCCTACCTGAGGTACAGTAGTATCCTGCCTGGCATGACCCTGTAACAGCAGCCAATCCAGGGGTCTGACAATACATGCCTCCATCACATGATGTACACTGAGTAACGTTACTGATACCATATCCAGGGTTGTATGTCCCTGCTGGACAAAGCTGTAGATCTGCACCTGTTCTGAATGGACAATAATAGCCCGGTGGACACAAGTCAGCACTGTTCCTGTTCACACAGTAATATCCCTCTGGGCAATCATAACAGACTGATGCTCCAGTGTGGTTTGTGTAAGTAGCATTTGGACAGTAGTAATGTTGGGGTGATCCCTCAGGGCAATATGAGCCCTCTGGGCATATGTTACCAGTGGTTCCATCATATGGTCCTGCATTTGAAGCCCCTCCCAGACAATAAAATCCAGCTAAGCAAGGCCCAGAGACTGCGGCAAGCCCTGTGTCATTACAGTAATATCCTGGGTCACATGTTAGACATGCACTGTCATTAGTAGAGCGTGTGTTAGGGTTGTATGTGCCGGCTGGGCAGGCAGTTGGTTGGTAGCTGGCTGAGGGACAGAAATGCCCAGCAGGGCATTCATCTCCGTACGATTTGCCCACTGGGTTAGCTTCTTCTGATGCATTTGAACAGTAATACCCAGCCAGGCAGCTATTTGTAGGAGCTGATAGACCAGAGGATCCACAATATTCTCCCGGCGGGCAGGCGGTACAATCAGCTAGGGACGGCAGACGGTCTCTATCTCCATAAGTGCCTTTTGGGCATGGTGTTGGGTTTGACCAGCCTTCTTCACAGTAAGTTCCCTGTGGACAAGGACCTCCAGAAGAAGACAAAGTAGGAGTTGGTGTTACTTCTTTCAGCACACAGTAATATCCAGCATAACATTTAGCAGTTGGCTCAGTAATGTTAGCAGCTTCACAATAGTAACCGGGTGGACAGTCTCTACACTCTGCTAGACTCTCTATACCAGTGGTATTACTGTATGTTCCCACAGGACAAGCATTCTCCCTGTCTGTCTGTGTACCGTTAGGACAATAGAAGCCCGCTGGGCAATCCTTGGGTGTTACTACACCATGTGATGATGCTGTTAATCCACTCTGCTGCTCAGCAATGGCTTCTGTTTGGTCACAGTACATGCCTAGAAAATTGTGACAAAAACTTCTTCACAAACCAAGTATAAACAGACTTTAAAGCCCACTTTACTTCTGATAAAGAGAAAATAATGAAGAGTTGGAATCATTTATACAAGTAACAACATCTCACCTGATGGACACTGAAGACATTCCCCTTGACCTACATTTGGTTGGTAATATCCAGAAGCACATGGACTCTGACTTGGGCTTCCTTGAGGGCATTGATGTCCCTGTAGACACTGGTTACCAGGAGGCTGAGGTACTATGGAGCCCTCTGGGCAGAACCATCCTACATCACAGAAGTCATTAGGCAGGTCACGACCTTGACCCTGACAGTATTTGCCTGCAGTACAAGGGAGGCAACTGGAGATGTTGTGAGTACCAAACATGTCATTGAAAGTCCCTTCACTACATGCTATGGGGTAAGGACTGGCCTCTGGGCAGAAATGTCCCTTGGGACAAATATCTCCAAATGTCTCATTCACTGGATTTGGAATGGTCGAACTTCCATTACAGTAATATCCTAAAATTAAGGAAAGAGGAAATCAGCATTTTGTAAAGCAAGAATTCTGTTTCATTATTACAGAAGTGCTTCTATTTTTTTCCATAATGCAATATAATTCTATGAAAATTATGTTGAGCTAATCAATTCCGAAATAAATATGTGAACATAATATTACCAGCTAAACAAGGTCCAGTTTCTGCTGCTAGTCCTGACACATCACAGTAATATCCTCCTGTACATGGTATTGGTGCATCCGTGCCCGATGGGCAGAAGGTTCCAGCTTGACATTTTCCTCCGATACTCTGGGCTGGACATGAGCAGTCTGATCCTGTGTCATTACCAAGTACTGATGGCTGATTATCCCATGATCCTAGGGTACAATACCATCCTCCACTGCAGTTTCCAGCAGGCAGGGCAAGTCCAGGTGTTGGGCAATATTGACCTGGTGGGCACAGCTGACATAAACTAGCATCCTGAGCTCCTGTTATATTGTTGTAGGTTCCGTTTGGACAGGGGTACTGTGAGTCAAATTCTGTTGCTTCTGGACAGTAGAATCCTAGAAAAATAAAGTGAACATTACCGTAAGAGGTACAATTTTATTTGCTCAATCTCTGAATATGAAAACTGAAAAAAGTCCATGTTTTATTACTGAATGTACATGAGGTTATACTAATGAATATAAGAACAAAACAAAATTTTCAAATTTGTTTCAAAAGGACTTCAGACAGCATACCTGCTGGACAGTCTGTTAGAACATTGCTTCCTGTTGGACAGTATGAACCGGCTGGGCAGACAGAACAGTTGGATTGCTGACTTGTTAAGGTGTACGTTCCAGCCAGACAATTAATAGCCACACTAGTACCCTCTGGGCAATATGTGCCAGCTGGGCAAGGACCTCCTGTAGCATCTGTTGATGAAGGACTGGAGGAATTAGATCCAAGGGTACAGAAGAATCCAGGATTACATAAGCCTGTAGGATACACAAGCCCTGGTGTGTCACAATAATAGCCCGGGCTGCATGACTGACATTCAACTTCAGCAGTGAGCATTGTCTGATTGTTGAAGGTACCTGCTGGACAAGGGATGGGGTCCTGAGTTTGTATTGGACAGTAGTGACCAACTGGACACGGACCAGCGTCTCCAGCCGTACTGCCAGTGGGTGTCCTGTCATCTGACCCACTTCTACAGAAATATCCTCCATCACATTGCCCTGCCTCTGCTGTCAGATTCATAACATCACAGTAAAAACCTCCAGTACACTGAGTACATTCTGTAACATTAGACAGTCCAGTAACACCACTGAACGTTCCAGCAGGACAGCCCTGCCATACGTGTCCAGTGCCTGCTGGACAGTAATAACCCGCTGGGCAAGGTTGTGGATTGGTTCCTTGTGTACAGTAATGTCCAGGAGTACAGGTCAAGCAGACTTCATTAAGCTCAGTATCTGTGTATGTGCCAGGTTCACACTGAATGGGTGCCGGGCTTCCTTCTGGGCAATAGTAGCCCACAGGGCACTTGTTTCCAGTGATTCCATCAGTTGGGGTAGCGGTAGAAGCATTACCAGCACAGTAATACTGAGCAGAGCAATTGCCTTGAGGTGCTATCATTCCATAGTTAGGGCAGAACATTCCTGGAGTACAACCTGTACATTCATAGAGGTACTGCAGTCCTGTAAAATAGAAACAATGCAAATAATCATCAAGTTCAGATTTTTGTTCATTTATAATCACAACACAACATCAAGTGGTCTGTAAAATTTTCAAAACAAGAAAATATGATTAGTATTTTAAAGTATCACATGAAATTACCTTGAGTTGGATTATAAGTTCCTGGTGGGCAAAGCGTAGTCATATTTGAGCCCACTGGGCAGTACGCTCCTGCGTCACATATATTCCCTGTTGTTCCATCTGTGGGTGTGGGAGTAGAAGCCCCAAGTGTACAGAAATACCCACCATGACAGTCACCAGAGGGCAAGGATAAGCCCTCCTGTCCACAGTATTTACCAGCTGGACACTGAGTGCCTAAATACAGAAAAATTCATAAAAAGTCAGCACTTGATGACTATACTGAAAATTTTCATCATGAATTGTAAACTGTTGGAAGTATTTCATATGTATAAGCGTGTGGAATTTGACAGAGCAACATGTACGTATGAAATATTCTAGATGAGAATGATAAAGTAATTACTAATTGAATGTTACTGAAAAAATGAAAGTCCCCTGCATTAAAACTTTCACTACCATTCTCATACCACTAAAATTTGTCTCTGTGAGCTCAGATACTGGATGCTTAATTAAGTATAATTGGGTGAGGATTCCCAAATCACTGTCCATGTAACTGTGAAAGAATCCCAGCGAATTATTCTACTTTGACAATATTGAACATTACATAATATTCATGCAATGTAAACATACATTCTGAGCTGTCTTTGAGGTTGTACAAGTCTGAGTAAGTTCCGTTAGGACATCTGTATTCTGTTGAGAACATCGTTCCGTTTGGACAGTAATTTCCAGGTTCACAAGGAGTCGGATTTTGTACTCCAGTAGAGCAGAAGGTATTATTCTGGATTGTGCCATCGCAATAGAATCCCTCTGGACATGTCTTGCATGTAGACTAAAAAGAAATAAGGTATGCATATATCAGTATAAAAATTGACAAAGTACATACATTTCTTTCAATAAAAATTTTCTTAGAAATACTTGATCTTTTACCTGTCCATTTTCATTTTGGTATGTGCCCGATGGGCAGCTTGTCAGGCTTGGGCTTCCTACTCCACAATAATGGCCTGGTGTACAGATATAAGCTGTAGGCATGCTGGTGTTCTGGCCCTCTGGGCAATAATAACCTGCTGAACAAGGCCCAGTGGGCTCTGAAAGTCCAGTACTGTCACAGTAGTATCCTGAAAATAAAATAAACGCTATGCAGGCTTTCTACTCTACCTTAATGAAAAAGAAAGAAAAAAATAGGAGTATTCAATGAAAAAAAGTAGGAGAAAAATAGGAAAAAGTAGGAATTAATAGGGGAAAAGTAGGAAATTTTCCATCACTTTTAGCGACAATTTTCAGTAAGTATGACACACAAACCACAGTAAGCAATGATTGTAGACTGGTAATGTTCATCTTTGATGAAATCACAAAGAGAAATAAGGACAGATTGATTTTTCAAGTAAAATATACAGAATGGGCGAGCCCGAAATTTTAAAAAAACTTTGAAACAGATGTTGATCAAGTGAAGCAAGTAATTTTTCACTTTTGAGATGAAAAAGTAGGAATAGTAGGAGGTTTTGAAGAAAAAGTAGGAAAAAATAGGATCAAAATAAAAAAGTAGGAAAAGTAGGAAATAGTAGGAAAAAGAATGAACAGTAGAAAACCTGGCTATGTGTTATTGTAAAAGCATATGTATGTCAAAACACATGTAACTCTTCCAATCTGATGGCGGGAATATTTTCATTGCAAGAATTCATTGCAGAAAAAAAATGCAATAAAAATGTTATTTTACTGCAGCATATTCTAGACTAAAATACGATATTTCTATTTGAATAAACTATTTTAATATTACAATGTACATGTAAATGTGAATTTTATACATACCAAGACCTGACATTACAATGTTTAATGTGTCGTCTGAAATGACCTTATGATGTCCCAGTCAAGCAAAATGCAAAAAAGCTTGTGATGTTAGGGTCTTGGCATGTCTATAACCCAAGTATAGTGGTAATATGAATACAGTTTATTACAACAACGATGAATATAAAAGGGAATTCTTTACCTGCTGAACATAGTTTACAGCCATGTAAAGTCTGTATTTCCTGTAGCATTGGTGAAATAGCCTGGTGGACATCCTATAGGAGTACCTGTGCCCTCTGGGCAGTAGTGGCCCTGTGTACAGATACCACCTGTGACATCATTCTGAGGATCTAGTCTTGAAGCTCCCAATGTACAGTAATACCCGGCAGAACATGGTCCTGTTACATTAGCTAATCCAGCAGTTCCACAGTAGTAACCTAAAGGCATAGAATCAATACATCTATACTTATGAGATCTTTTTTAAACAATAGAGTTGAGATAATGATCTTTTTATGAATAGAGAAAAGGTTAAGTTTAGAGAAGTAATATCTGGTTCAAGGAACCGTTTATTTCATAGTGGGATTGTTATACACATACATGTTAATATGGAATTAAAATTTATTCTTAACCCTTGGAGAAGGATGTTGAAGTGTTTAATCTTCCAATTCAAGTCTTAATATTGAATTTGATAAAGTACCAATGATGGAATAACGCACTTACCTGGTAGACAATCCTGAGGTTGACTAGAGCCCACTGGGCAGTACTGTCCTGGCTGACATTGTCCTCCTGTTTGATTGGCAGGACAGAAGCAGTCTGACATGGTGGTATTATACACAGTGATCTCTGTGGGCTGATCTGACCACGCCCCTCTGATACAGTACCATCCTTCCTTACAATCCCCTGTGACAGTGGAGGATCCAGGGGTGTCACAGTACTTCCCTGGGTCACATGGTAGGCAGTCTGACACACTCTGCTTCCCAGTATAGCCATTGTAGTATCCCTTATCACATGGGTACTGATACATTGATGAAGTGCCAACCGGGCAGTAATGTCCCACTGGACAATCATTCCCTGTGTAAGATGTGGAGTTTTCTAAGCAGTAATAGCCTGCTGGGCATGATATACACTCTGATAGTCCAGTGGTTGGGCTGTATGAGCCAGCTGGACATCCCAGTGGGTAAGAGGTTCCATTTGGACAGTAGTGCCCAATGGGGCATGGACCTCCTGTGGAATCCACAACTGGATTATTAGGTGACTGTGCACCTTCCAAGCAGTAAAATCCAGCCCAACAATCTCCTGTTGGTTCTGTAAGCCCTGTAGATCCACAGTATTTACCAAATGAGCATGTAGTACATTGTGCTTGAGCTGTAAGCTTTGTTTGGTTGTTATAGGTTCCCATTGGACAAGGAGTGGGTGTGGTGGTTTGCTGTAAGCAGTAGTGACCAGTAGGGCAAGGTCCTGCCACACCTGTATTTCCTACATCAGGGCTGGGTGTGTCTGAACCTGATGTACAGTAATAACCAGCATCACATCTTCCTGCCAGTGCCGTTGAATTAGGCTGATCACAATACCATCCTCCATCACACTGGGTACACTGGCTTACATTCCAAAGCCCAGTGGCTGTACTATATGTGCCGGCTGGACAACTCTGCCACACTTGCCCAGTGCCCTCAGGGCAGTAATATCCAGGTGGACAGGAATCTGGTGTAAGGCCTGTTATACAGTAATGCCCAGCTGTACAGTTCCAACATTCCTCAGCTCCTGTGTTTGTCATGTATTTTCCATCAGGGCAAGGTATTGGAACAGCAGTGCCCACTGGGCAATAATGTCCAATTGTGCAAGGATCACCAGTGACGGTGTCATTTGGAGTTGGAGTTATAGCTTTACTGTCACAATAGAAGCCTGCTGAGCAAGGCCCTGTGGGAGATGTTAAGCCCAAAGCATCACAATAGTATCCACCTGAGCAATCCAAACATTCTGTGTCAATGCCCAATCCTGTACTGTTTGACCAAGTACCTGCATAGAAAATGTTTCAGTCTCTCATATCCCATTATTGTATTTTTATCAGCACAATGTAATGGAGAGATTATTTGAATAAATAAATGAATAAATGCAATTCAATTTATTCATTGTACATAGAGCATCAATCAAAAGCGAAATCAGGATTTCAGTGACGTAAGAAAATCTTCTAATAGTATCAAAATAACACAATTAATTCATCAAGTCTTACCAACAGGACAGGGTACTGGTTGAGGTGTGCCTTGTGGACAGTAGCTTCCTGATGGACACAGCTGACCGGTGACTCCGTCGGAGGGTGTGGACACGGCTGACCCATTCATACACCAGTACCTCACCTGACAGTCACCTGGAAAAAAATCAACATGAAAAGGCTTTACACTCGACTGCTATTTCCAAAAAGCTGATTTTCTATTTGTATATGTATAAGCTAATCAACTACGTTACTCTCAAATAATAGGATTAGTATCATTAGTCTGGCCTATAAGCTAAAGTTCATTTTCAAGGGATTCAAAAGATTTTATGTATGAAAAATCATTCCAAAGAATGCATGTGTTGCCTGCGAAACTTAGGAACACTTAGGAATCACTTTTATATAGGGTGTGACAGACATCCAAGTGAGACAGACAGACGGACAACGGACAAAGTGATCCGTAAGCTATGCTTCAAAGGCGACACAATAAAATGAACAAAATATCTATGCTTGTTTATTTTGTTATATTACCTGTAACAGTTGCCAGTCCCACAGTGCCACAGTACTTCCCAGCATCACATGGTGTACATTCTGATTCACTTTCCAGCTGGGTGTAAGGATTATAGGTGCCCATTGGGCAGCCATGCTGAGTTGACCACTCTGTACCATTTGGACAGTAATAGCCCATTGGGCATGGATAGGTAGAATAGGTAGTGACTGGGGAATTGGTGATATCACAGTAGTATCCTGCACAGAAATATTTTTGTTCTTTCATACATTTCAAAACTGTTCTACTAGATGTAACTAAAGATATTTATAGAATAATTATTACAGAGAAATTTTCATTATCTTACTCAAAATTTAGTTTGTGCACTTTTCAAATTTTAGATGTTCATTATCAGAGATGTCAAAAATCTGGTTCATTCTTGTCAGATATTTTGGTAAATTTATCAGTCCAGACAATGAAAAGTACTTGAAACTTTTGTCTTTCCAAATGAACTTTTGTCAGACATTTCCTTCTGACTGACAGTTTACGACATCTCAGCACTGTGGGTCACACATGGCTAAATCATTACCTGCTGGGCATGTTTTACATGATGCCTGCCCAAGCTGGTCCTGGTAAGTTCCTGATTGGCATTTGATCTGCTCAAAACTTCCCTCTGGGCAATAGAATCCAGCCTGGCAAATGAATGGGTTGCTGGAATTTTGTCCTGTTGGACAGTAGTATCCTGTAATAAAAGATAAATATTTTTTTAAATTCTTACAGCTAATCATTTCATGTATTTTCTAATACACTGTACATACTATACTCACAAGCAATATAAATTACTCATGTGCACTCTAAATGACTAAACAAAAGTAAACAAAAGGCTCAGATATCCTTTGTCCTGAAAAATTTATATTGCACACACTTTCAATTTGTACATTTACCTACATGTAAAGAATACATTCAGTCTGTATCTATTGACAGCTGAAATTTGAGTTAGTACAAAGTACCTCGTAAAGTTTTTTGAAACAATACATATATTAAGTTTATTGAAATAAAAATAGCGAATACAAGATTCAACTATTTCGAAACTTTTAATTGAACAAAGAATGCTGGATATCCTATCTGATTGACATAAAATTGTTAAAAAGAAGCACTTACCTGCCATACATGGCCCAGTGGGCTCAGTGAGTCCTTCTGTCTCACAATAATAACCTTCAGTACAAGGGGTACAGTCTGATTCCTGGACATTGCCCGTTCTGTTAGAGAATGTGCCCACTGGGCAGCGAGGCTGATTGCTTGTTGTTCCAGTCACTATGTAGTAAATTGATAATTCATGTAACATGCGCCATCAAAATATTATCAAATTGAAATATATCCAAGTACAGTAGTTACATGAATTTAATTCACATTTTGTTGAATATTACCATTGAATAAGCAAATCTGTGAAGTGCATTAAGTTGCTGTGTACACATATTGCTGTTGTTGATTTAAAATAATTATTATGTTTTAAAAAAAATCTGATTTTATATCTTTACATATCTCTTTCATACATGTATATAAGAAGATAGATTCTTACAGCAGTATCTTCCTGGAGGGCAAACATCACCAGTAATGCCATCAGTAGGATCGTTCCTTGATGCTCCGGCTGCACAGTAATAACCGGCCAAACACTGAGCTGTAGGCGAACTTAGTCCTAAGTAAACAAATAATCAATTCAGTTGAAGAATAATCAATTCAGTAGAAGACCTGTATCCTGTGATACTTGCTGATGCACAATTCAAACATAATATCATAAAAGAATTCCAACAACCTTAGATAAAACTTTCCTTTTTTAACAGATTTTACTCCATACATCTACAAATATGACCTTCATCTTATCTAACAAGACATATTTGTAAAATCTGTAAAAAAAAAAATGAATGTCCCATAAACAGTTGTCACAAAAAAAAAAAAGCTATTCTGAAGGGTCAAGGCAGAGGTTAAGGTAAGAAGGTCCAAACTATTTGTAACAGTGTAGAACTTGGTTAATACATGTATTAATTTTTTTTTATAGAAAAAAAGAAAAGAATTGTTGTAATTTCTAATTGTTTTCATTCTTACCTGGTGTTTCACAATAGGATCCCTCTGTACATGACGTTGGCTCCATTGAGCCCGTTGGGCAGTAGTAACCCGGCTGACAGATTCCTCCTGTACTGTTAGATGGGCACAAACAGTCACCATGTGTAAAATTATTGTAATCAGTCGGCATTGAAGACCAAGCACCCAACACACAGAAATACCCTGTAATAAAAAATAATGTTGTTTGGGTAGCTCAATATCTGAATTTCCAGGTAATTTGACATTCAACTTAATTTCATAAGACATACAGAAAAATATTGAACAGTGTAAGAGGCATACTAGCATTAATCTCTTCAGAGAATTATCGATACAAACAAACATATTTTTACTTCAAGATAAACTTTAAATGATACTATTGATAATATTCACAAGCAAATATGGCAGTTTTCTATTTTTTGCTTTTGAAATAACCTCATACTATTTGCCTTTAAATGTAGCTATAACAATAATTTCAATATGGAAATAAAAAGTTTAAAAAGTTTATATATCCTATTTACCTGGACTACAGTCACCAGACACTACACTCAGTCCCATATCTTCACAGTACTTTCCTCCAGGACATGGAGTACAGTCACTCAACTCCTGTCCTTGTTGCTGGGCTCGATAGGTTCCATTCGGGCAAGGGAATTCATCGTGATACCTTGTGCCTGGAGGGCAGTAATAACCCACAGGGCAAGGATTAATCTCGTAAGTTGTGGTATTCTCTGGACAGAAATATCCGGATACACATTCAGTACAGTTAGCTTGCCCGGTCAAATTGTTATAGGTTCCTGCTGGACATGCCAAAGGATATGATGTACCCTCTGGGCAGTAATGCGAAACTGGGCATGGCCCACCAAGGTTTGGTTCGTCACCTTTATAACAAAATAGAACAAAAGAATTACAAATGAGTGCAACTTTCACATTTTTTTTCAAATACATGTTTAACTTTTTAAACTTACAAATCGTATGTACATGTACTTATCCTTCAATTTCATTTTTTGTAATGCTGAATATTAAATTTGTAAAAAAAAAACCAAGATAATTCTGAATTCCTCTAGCTCAATGTTCAACACAATTTACGTACCCAGAGGATCCGGCACTTTAATGCCACTGATACAGTAGAATCCAGGGGCACATGGTCCGGTGGCATCTGTTAGATTCTCCGTGGCACAGTACTGACCCTGCTTACATGGCCAGCAGTCAGCTTGGGACGCACCCATCTCCAGGTCTCTGTAGGTACCGTTAGGACAGCCGATAGGGTCCTCTGTCTGTATTGGACAGTAGAATCCTGGGGGGCAAGGTCCGCCCACACCACTGGCTGTTGCTGGGGTAGGGGTACTTACATTCACACCTTAAAATAAATTCATATACATGTAAGTATATTTGTCATTTATATGTACATACCAATATAAATCAGGTATATCATTTGACAATGTTATTTCAAATGGAATTTTCCCACCTATCACAAGAATGTGATAGCAATCAAACTTTAAAACCATTCATGCAAGATGAAATGATGTTTGCAAAGATTGTATTAAATCAGAGAGGCTGGGTGGAATAATAGTAATCTATAAAAGTAGACCTGATAAACGTACCTTGTTTGCAGTAATATCCGGCTGCACATTGATCTGTCCCTGTGTTGTTCAGACTGAAGTCAAAACTGACGGCTCCAAGTTGGAAACAATAAAATCCACCAATACATGGTCTACAGTCCGCCTCAGACACCATATCTTAAAATTTATAAGCCTTCATTTAGCATTCTCTATACATAAAATTCATCATTAATTCAGATATTTGAGATTCCAATCATTCAAAAACCATCACAGGGTATATACTTGTAATCTAGCTATGATAAATAAAGCATTGAATCAATAGATTATCTAAAATACCAAATAACTGTTTTTCTTTGGACTCAAAGAGGAGCATTATAAATATTCTTTTTTCATAATCTCAAACAAATCTATTAACTTTTCCAAATTGAATTACTGAAATTCAGCACTTTTCATGCTTTTGAAGTGTATTCATGTTCACATAAACTTACTGTAATCAGGGTTGTATGTTCCTGTGGGACATTTTGGTTGATCTGCAGTTGTGTTGCCCGGGCAGTAACGTCCTCTCGGGCACCTCAATGGTTCCACTTCACCTGATACACAATAATAGCCCGGAGGGCAGAAGAAACATTCACTATAACCTGTTGTGTTCATAAATGTGCCCGCTGGACATGCCAAGGGAGTAGCTGTAAGAAAAAAATGACAAAAATTTAGATAGAATGAAAAAAATCTGCCCACAGAAGTTTTGCATTATTCCACATTATAGTTTTATGAGCCCTAATCCTACTGAACACTGCATTTGTAGTTTTAGAACATACTGGTATCCACTCGAGCTCAAGTTATAGAATATTTTTTTCATTAATATCCTTAGCAAATGAGAATCAATCCTACATTTTTTCATTCAATGTCAGTGTTTACATGTAACTGTAAAGATCACCTCATAAAAATAAAGATGCTGAGAGTACATGTAGTGTAAATTGATAAAATGTTTGACATTTCTTTTTTTTTTTTTTAATTTCTATCAAGAAATCAACTCACCTGTTGCCTCAGGGCAGTAATACCCAGCAGGACATGGGGCTCCAGTAATGCCTCCATCCATGGGCGTGTCAGTGTATGCCCCAGACTTACAGTAGTACCCTGCTGAGCAGTTCTTATTGGGTGCAGTCAGCCCCGCCCCGGCGCAAACCTTACCACCATCACATGCTGTACAGTTCTCCTCAGCTTGGTTACCTGTATTACAGAATATCCAGATTTGTTTAGAATCTAAACCTATCAGAAATATTTCATTCAAAAAAGGTTCTTATGATATTCACTATAGATTCTATTATGGTAATTATTTGAAGTTGTCCATGTCAATGCTATATATAAAAGATACTTAGTAATTCAACTGTGTTGTTTTATAAAATCACATTGCATTGGCATCAAATACCTCTTGATCATTGAGTTCTTTAGACATAACCATAAAAAAGACTGCTGTCATCAATCGTTCAACCCATAAATGAAGGGTAGAATTTGAAGGATTCAAAAACATACCTTCGTATGCACTGTAAGTTCCGTTGTTACATGGGTACTGTTGGTAATTTCCTGTTCCCTCTGGGCAATAATAGCCTGGCGGACATAGTCCTCCAAAATCTTCACTGATAGGATTAGTGATGTTAGCTCCTCCTGTACAGTAATGACCTGCAGAACACTTCGTTACAGCATCTGCCAGTCCCTGGGTGTCACAGGCATATCCAGGGGTACAGGGATCACAGTGGGACACTTGATATCGACCTTGGTCTCTAAGGAAGGTACCCCTTGGGCAGGGTGTGGGATATTCACTACCCTCTGGACAATAGTATCCTGGTGGACAGATGATCTGATCTACTGTAGCTGTACCATTACAATAGTAGCCCTGTGGACAAAGTAAGCATCTGGATTCAAGAGGGGATGGCTGATATTGACCTCTAGGGCATGGCTCTGGCTTGAAGGCACCAGCCTCAGAGTAATGTCCGGCAGGCGTTCCATGCTGATTAGGCACACCCGATCCTCCTGTACAATAGTAACCTGGAGAACACTGGGAGGAGGCGTCAGTACTACTAGATCCTGCACAATAATATCCTGGGTCACATGGTATGCAATCAAATTCAGTCTTTGCTCCCGCACTCTTACTGTACTTGCCCACAGGACATGCTGTTGGTGTGGCTGAGCCTGCCGGGCAGTATCCTCCCGCTGGACACAGCCCGCCTGTAAGTCCATCGGGTGGTGCTGAGGAATATGCTTTTTCTCTACAGTAGAAACCAGGATCACATACATCTGTAGGTTCTGTCCTTCCTATACCATCACAATAATAACCACCAGGACATGGTGTACAATCGGTACTCCTTCTCAAACCTGTGGAGTTACTGTATGTGCCCAGTGGGCAGGGCTGATAGAACGTACTCCCACTGACACAATAGAAACCTGCTGGGCATACAATAGGCAGATCTAAACCTTCTCTGTCACAATAGTAACCTGATATACACTCAGCACAGTCTTGGAAGGATTCCTTTGCTGATCCGTTTCTGTAGAATCCTATAGGACAAGGGAAAGAGTAAGGATTACCAGTTCCCAACGGGCAATAATATCCTCCCGGGCATTCTCCTGCTGGTGACGAAAGTCCCTCTGGAATACAGTACCATCCTGCTGTACATTGTTGACATTCTGATAATTGTTTCAGTCCATATTCAGCATTGAAAGTTCCATTCGGGCAAGCTACAGGGTACGGATTAACATCTCCCTTTGGGCAATAATGACCTTTCCGACATCTGTCCAGCACCAAATCAGGTGCCCTTGTCATACCTGGTGGGCATTCCACTCCAGCTGGACAGATTCTGTCTGAGAGCATGTAAGCCTGGCTTGTAGCGTTCTGATCACAATAGTAACCCTGCCTCGCACGTCGTACAGGACGAAGCACCGGAGTCTGAGTAGTTCCCCTTCTCACATGGTAAAGGTTCCACATTCCCTGTTCCTGGGCAGTAATAGCCAGCTGTGCACTCCACGCAATTTGTGATGTTCTCTCCCTTTGTTTTACTGTTGTATGTACCTCTGTGAAAAAAATATATCAAAATGAGTTAAATAAGTGATTCATTAGAACATTTAAATGTAGTAGTCAATTGCAGATAACATACTTTTTTTCATAAAGTTTCTTATGCAGTGGGAAGAAGGGGGAGGGGGGGAGGGGAAATGATTTATAAAACTTTCAACTTATGCTTTAGAGTATGAAGAAATCCATGACCTTTTTATAGATAACATTTTAAAAAATTAAACTTTTTATAATAAAATTTCATATTAAGTTGGAGGGAAGGGGGGAGGGACTTGTATATTACTTTCAATTTTTAAGAATCAGTCAAACTTACGCTGGACATGCAGTAGGCAGGACGGAGGCTTGAGGACAGTAATGTCCTTTAGTACAGTCCTCACATTGTTCCCAGGCAGTGTTTCCAGAGTTATTACTGTATGACCCAGCATGGCATGGATTGCTGTTTGACATCGGAGTACCTTTTTAAAATATATTAATTAAAATTCTGTACAATTTTGATCGGTCCATTGGTAATGTCATAGTAAGAAACAAAAATAGTGCCATTAGTCAAATACTGGTTGCCATAGAATTCTGAAATGAGACATCCTGAATCAATTATATGATAGGCCCTTGCATTTATCATCATATTTACAGGTACTGCAAATGGTCTTTTATTCTACATTACAATGAAAATATCATTTTTCATAAAAGAATCCTTTTTTTATTTCATTTTATGATTAGAGAGAAAAAAATATGCTCATGTGACTTCTAAAAGGTAAACAAACATTATAATCTTATTTTCATTTAATTTGTCATTAGAAGAATGGTGAAGTGTAGAAATCGGATATGTATTATGATAGGCTGAAAACATTTTTTTATTTTTGCATCTCAGGTTGACAAAGATATCATACTTCTCACAGAAGAGAGTTCAATAATGTTGACAATCATACATTTTGTAGATAGAGAAAAAAAGTTTTAACTGCATGCCATTTCATACGTTTGAGATTCAAATGAAATAAATTCCCATGCAATTCAATGTATTACCTCAGTCTCTGGATATACAGATGATAAGAAAACTAAGATGTTCATGTCAGATTCAACCTATTTCTTGCCAAAGAATACCAGAGCAGTAAACCAAGGAACAGAAAGACAGGCATTCCAACAATTTGATTATTTTTGTATGAACATGCCATTGAAAATCTGAATTATTTCCATTTTTCAATTATTCCATTTGTTTTGTACTCATATACTGAACAACACAGATTTGGACTTACATGGAACAGACAATGTCATGCAGTGGAACCTTATTACCATGGAGACATGCTGTCATGGCAACAACAATTAGGTCATACTTACTACTACCTGATAAATAAGTTAACATAGTGGAAGGAATATTTGATATGATCAAGGCTTAACTCAACATATATAATACACACCATTACATTGTTATAAATCTTAGGTTAAATACTGTTAGACTTTTCAAGTGTGGAACTAGGGGGGGATAGGGGAAGAGGGTGAGAGGGGAAGCAGGGGAGAGGGGAGGCAGGGGAGAGGGTGAGAGGGGAAGCAGGGGAGAGGGGAGGCAGGGGAGAGGGGAATAGGAAGATAGGGCTGGGAAAGAGGAGGGGGAGTAGAGGGGGTTAGGGCCCCCCTCTTGAATTTGCAAAATTATTTCTGTGAATAATATTCTTTCAAAACCATGGCTGAACTATGCCATGGAAAAAATTGCTTTCTAGATTATCCCGTGCATTTCACACAATTCTAATACACCTCAAATCAAGTGAAAACAGCACAGCACTCAAATATGTAGTTATTTAGTAAATTACTTTTAAAACATTAGTGAGACAAACATTTAGACTATCATGTTTAAAGCACCATCTAACAAGTTAACAGCACACAAGAATGTTACAAGGATTTCTGTGTTCTTTTAGTTTCTAAAATAGTTTTGCGCTGTAAATAATGTGAATAATTCGGCAACTAAGGGGATAATATTCAAATTTGAGTCAATTTTATTCAAAAGATTTCTTACCATCTGGACACCAATGTCCCTTGTCACACAGGCCTGTAGGTGCTGACGATCCCTCCAAACAGTAGTAACCTCTGGGGCAAACATAGCAGTCAGTCACCTGGTAAAGATTGGTAAGATTGGTCCATGAGCCCGCTGGGCATGGCCATTGGGTGGGGGATCCAGTGCCATCAGGACAGAAATGACCAGTAGAACAGGCCACTGGTGGCTTCTGCTGACCACCTGTTCCAGCTAAACAAGCCACTGTGCGTGGACAGATAAAACATTGTGTCGAAATTGTTAGATTGTTGAAATCAGTGTAAGTGCCTGCTGGGCAAGCATATTCTGTTTGGTTGGGCAGATGGTTCCCTCCTGGGCAGTAATAACCTGGAGAACAAGGGTAGTCTGGCAGTGTTAGAGCATACTTTGTACATGCTTTGCCTGCTGTACATGGCTGACAATGAGCAGCCTCCCATCTCTGTGTGTATTCATTGAATGTACCAGGGCTGCAGGGTGTTGGTGTGGGTGTCCCGATGGACAGTAATGGCCTGCTGGGCAACTCTTACAGTACTCCAACCCAGTACTTCCTTCTTCCTCAGTGTACAAACCATCTGGGCATGGTATAGGTGCCGATCCATTACCTTGTGGACAATATGAGCCCCTTGGGCAGATGAATCCATCATATTGTGGATCATCAGTACCTGCCGGGCAGTAACGACCTGCTGGGCACTGTATACACTCGGCCTGAGCAACTGCTCCTAGATTGTTGTAGAAGGTACCTGCTGGGCAAGGAGAGTCCTTGTAATCACCAGTATTTTGAGGGCAGTAATGTCCCCTTGGGCAGAGAAGACTTGAGGTTGGTTGCCCAGCTGTTCCTTCTGGGCAGTAATAACCTTGTGGACAGTCTTTACACCCAGTGTCTGCAGTCAATCCTAGTGCATCACCATACTTTCCTTTAGGACATGGAGTTTCAGTCTTGCCATCTGTACAATAGTATCCCATGCTACATCTGTCTGATGGTGGATCTTTCTGTATGCTTCCTTCAGAGCAGGAATAACCAGCATCACATGCTGTACAAGCTGTAGAACCAGCATTACTGTACTCTCCTAATGGACAGATCACAGGTTTAACATTGGCTGTTGCACAAGAGTAACCAGCAGGGCATATTGTGCATGCTGTCTGTCCACCCAAGCTGTAATGTCCACCAGAACAGGCAGATCCAGGAGTTGTCCTGTCAGGGCACTCCTCTCCAGCAGGACAAATGGTACATTCAATCTTCTCTGCTTCAGCATAGTATCCAGTCCCACAAGCATGTACAATAGCTGCATATTTATTTGGACAAGCAAAGCCAGCTGGACAGGGCGTACAGGAAGCTTGACCTCCAACACTGTATTTTCCGTCTGGACACAATGTTTCTGTGTTCGCTGTTACTGACGGACACTCATAACCAGCTGGGCAAACAGTACAGGCAGTCTGACCTCCTACAGAGTACTCTCCTGGGTCACATGTAATAGTTGTACTGCTGTCTGTGAATGGACAAGCCACACCTGTAGCACATGTGGTACATGTTGTCTGACTCCCTGTAGAGAATGTGCCTGGCAGACAGATTTCATTTAGGGATCCATCAGTATTAGGGCATGCCCATCCAGGAGGACATGGGGTACAGCTAGCAGCCCCATCAAATGAGTATTCTCCAGTACCACAAGGGTTTGTTGTGGCGGCAGTGGTGTCAGGACAGGCATTTCCAGCTGTACATTCGGTGCAGGTGGCTTGAGCTCCAGTGGAGTAACTTCCTGAAAATACAGACAAAAACATCACAGGATAAAAGAGTTGAATTATAGAGCAGAATATTTTGTAGTGCACTGTACTGTTTCAACACATCAGATTCAAATCTTTAAATCTCTGAATTTTTAGCTCAGATTAGCTATATATATGTGCATGTCAATGGTGCATAAGTTGTAAATCGTACCTGCTGGACAAGCATACTGTGTAGCTAGGGAAGTGGTAGATGGACAGGCATAGCCCACTGGGCAGTCAGTACAAACTGTGGTATTACCAAGAGCATATGTGCCCGCTGCACAAACAGTAGGGAATGTTGTGGCATCATCACATTTAAAGCCTGCTGGGCACGTTGTGCAAGACGTAGATTTGGCAAGGGCATATTCACCAGCATTACAAGTGACTGGACTTGTCCTAAAAAATGCATTATTTTGAATGAGATTGAGGTCTTTTCGAAACAAGCTTTCGAACATTAAATGTATAAAATAACAAGCTTTCTTCTAGTCAGAAGAATTACTTACGCTGTGTTCGGACATGATGAGCCAGCAGGGCAGTCAGTGCAGGATAGTTGGGCTTCAAGCCCGTTTGTATGTGTGCCTGTTGGACATGATATTGGGCTGATAGTAGAGAATGGGCACATGGAACCTGGTGGGCAAGCTGTACAATTCATCTCTCCAGCAAGACTATAATAGCCAGACGAACATGGTGTGGAAGAAGAATCACATTCATAACCGGCTGGACAAATAACACACCCTGATCCCTGAAATATAAACAAAGTAGGGACACTGTACAACATATGGTTAAACTTATATTATGAATGTATATACAGCATACATTGATTAAGTATTGTACATCATATGTGCCTTTGAGAGGTTTAGAAAACCCTATGTGTATATGTGTTTTCGTGAATTTGGAAATATTTTTAAAAAAGTGACATCATTATTTCTTTGAAAATACATAAGGATATGAAAACTTAATGTCAATGCAAAGTGCATAACTACACTCATGTGTCAATCTTCTAAATCTAGGAAGTATTCTTCCTTCTTCTATTGTATATTATACATATGTGTACACCTAAACTTTGACCTTTTGAACCTCCCCAATATCTGATAATGCCAAATTAAAAGCTGATGGTGTCAAAACAAGGACCAAAGGGATACATTGCTCACCTGAGTTGAAGAAAAAAAAATTGTGGACAATTTGGTATATGACATTGAGTACTTGCTTCCTGTAAGGTATCATGCAATTCTGTGTAGAGGTTGCAGAGGAGCAGTTAAAATTGTGTCGGCCAATCAGAGCCATAAGAGGCCATATTTGATGACCTACACACATGAAAAACACAAACTTGGTAGAAGACCTTGAGTACTTGCTTCCTTCAAGGTTTTAAATCAGTGAAATTCTGTGCAGTGGTTGCATAGGAGAAGTTGAAAATGTGACAGCCAATTAGAGCCTTCAGAGGTCATATTTTTTTAATCATCGGCATGAAGAACATAAACTTGGTAGAGGACCTTAAGTACTTGCTACCTGATAAGGTTTAATGAAATTCTGTGCAGTGATTGCATAGGAGAAGTTGAAAATTTGTCAGTCCATCAGAGCCCTATTTTTTGACTGATCAGCATGAAAAAACAAACTTGGTAGAGGAAATTGAGTACTTGCTTTGTGTAAGGTTTTGTGAAATTATGTGCAGTAGTTTGCATAGGAGAAGAAGAAAATGTGAGCCCTCAGAAACCATATTTGTTTACCAATCAGCACGATAAACAAAACTTGGTAGAGGACCTTGGGTACTTGCTTCCTGTAAGGTTTCATGAAATTCTGTGCAGCAGTTGCAGAGAAGTTGAAAAATACGTCAGCCAATCTGAGCCCTTTGCAGCCACATTTGTTGACTGATTAGCACAAAAAACAAAAACTTGGTAGAGGACCTTGAGTACTTGCATGCTTCTGATAAGTTTCGTGAAATTCTGTGAAGTGATTACATGGGAAAAGCAGAAAATGCATCATTCAATCAGAGCCCTTGGTGGCAATATTTTTTTAATCATAAGCATGAAGAATACGACCTTGAGTACTTGCTTCCTGTAAGGTATAGTGAAATTCTGTACAGCAGTTGCAGAAGAGAAGTTGAAAATGTGTCAGAAAGTCAAAGCCCTGGGCAGCCATATTTGTTGGCCGATCAACACAAAAAACACAAACTTGGTAGAAGACCTTGAGTACTTGCTTCCTGTAAGGTTTTGTGAAATTCTATACAGTGGTTGCAGAGCATAAGTCGAAAATGTAAAAAGTTTATGCTGAACTGACGGACGGACAGAAGACGACAGACTGCAAGTTATCACAAAAGCTCACTTGAGCTTAGCTCAGGTGGGCTTATAAAAAAGAATGACCAAATTTTTAAAAGAGTAACATTTTCAAGAGTCAATTTAAATGTGCACATATTATTCAAGGTAATGTTAAACTACAAAACGTTACTTTAAGTACTTACAGAGGGACTGTAGTATCCTGTAGGACAGCCTGTTGGAGTAGCAGAGGGGTCATTACAAGTCTGCCCAGCAGGGCACGGGTCACATGATGTCTGCCCTGCCCCAGAATAGAACCCTGAGGGGCAGATAACTGGAGCAGCATTTTTGTTCTGACAGTAATATCCAGCAGGACACTGTGTACAGGTAATGGTCTGAAAAAAAAAAAAAATAGATAGACATTAATTCAGTGAAGTTTTTTCTGAGAAATTCTTTTTAAAATATAACTTCCTCTAATAACTTCCTCTAATATCTATTTAGATGAGACTTACATGTATTATCTTTCAAAATAAGTGAAATGAAGTTTTTATAGTATAAGAAGAATTCTATATAGTAATACCTGTCCTTCTAAGCTATATTCGCCTGTTCCACAATCCACGATGTTTGCGGGATCAGAACATTTCTTTCCTGCTGGACAAAGAGAGCACAAAGAAGCCTTTGCATTGCTGTAAACACCTATAATGAAAACAGGAACACATTAACACTTACTCATGTCTTTGAATAGCTTCAGTCCTTACTTTCAAATGACAGCAAGTGTAAACAACAATAGTTGGTTAATTCTTTCCTGGAATTGATGAATTCAAATTGTGAGTTCCCTCTCAGTTTTTGATAAATTGGTCAGATTTTAATGGTAAGGTAAATTTGTTGTGAGTTAGCTTGGGTGCAATGCATCAGACCATCAATTCTTGTCCCTACTACATTAGATTTAAATTTCCCAGTGAGTATAATGCAGATAAAGCTAACCCCTGTACTTCTGATTGAATTATCCAAGCACATAACATCTACAAATTTACTGATATAAAAAATGTAGTGAGATTAAACTTATGATGGAAATAGTAATCAATTCCAAAAAAATAAATGTACACACTTAGCTTGCATTGATAGTAATAAATTGGATGTCTAAATTTTCATTGATGATAAATGATCATTTATTGAATCATCCTTGTTAGAGCAGGTACAGAATGGATAAATTTTAGTTTATTAATTGCATAATTTTTAAAAATTCTGAATGTAATAAACTAATTACGACAAAACATTAAAAGTCCATCTGCAGATATATCACTGAGCAGTCAGTTCTTTAGGATGCTTTTGAGTATAATTGGATAACCAATATTTATGATATACCTTGAGCACAGGAAGAGCAGGTTGATTCTCCCAAAGCACTATATTGGCCTGCACTACAGTCCGCTGGGCTCACATAGTTACTACCATCGAAACAATACTGGCCTGCCGGGCAAGCAGTACATGATGATGCCACAGCCCCACTATAGAATCCGTCTGGACATTTCTACAATATGTAAAACATTCTTCTCAGAAAAATTGACACCACAATTGTAATGGTTTTTTTACCAGCTGGATTGACAACCATAAAGCTAGTTATACAAGATATTGATATTGATTCTAACAGTAAATTCTATATTATCATACATTATGCAAATACTAACTGGAGATGAGGGCAAAATATGATTTGTTGGACCTATCAGTCATTTTTTGGTAATATTGACTGTATGATATACCTTTACAATTATACAATTATGTATTTTTTAAATATCTCTTCTTGACAAAGTACAAAGACATGTTTATCATTGTGCATGTTCCCATATCAATATAATTATGTTCATTACTCAAATGTACAAAACATATTTGCTGTTCTAAATGGCCGTTAAAACAGTCTCAGAAGCAGCATGATCAAGACTGTTGCGACTGTTGGCAGTTTTACGCGAGTGACTGTTGATTAAGGTACTCTTACCAAGCAAAAACATCCGGGGGTAATCAACAGTGACTGTTGACAGGGAGTGACCTATGAAAACTGGTGACCGCAAGGACAGGTTTGACTATTTTAAATATAACTAATAAATGGCTTTGACATAGGCAATGAAAAAGTTAGTTTAAATTTTTAATTTTCAATGATCTTACAGAGCAAGTTTCTTCTCCAAGCAAACTAAAGTAGCCTGCTACACAGTCCACTGGTGTTACGGCCCTGTCAATACATGACTGCCCTGCTGGGCAATCTGAGCACGATGTTTGCCCTGTACTAGTCTGGTACTTTCCACTTGGGCATATAACTGGCCCGGAGGTTGTTGTTGGACAATAAAACCCTGCCTCACAATCTATACACACTGTACCATTGGAATACTGACCACTCTGTGGATTAAATCATTAATTAATGATCAATAAAGTCATTAATGATCAATAAAGTAATTAATGATCAATAAAATCTCTACAAGGGAACCACTTAAAGTTAATTTAATGAATTTAAACAGCTGTATCCAATCAACAATTTAAAAAATAAGATTAACTTTTTTTTCCATTGGAGTGCCGATTTAAAAAAAAATCCAATCCACGAAGGTTGGATCATCATTGTAAATAGACTTACCGTACAAGCTGTGACACTTCCTCCAGCTCCACAGATAGAGCCCGCTGGGCAAGTGGTACAGGCTGTGGCCCCGTCAGCAGAAAACTGGAATAGAATTAAAAGGGTTAGTATGAGAATGCATTTTACATATAGGGGTAAATGTATCCATGAAAACCATTTTTTTTTCCTCATTTTGAGTGCAGATACTTGTATATCTAAATTGAATAGCTTTTTAAAAGTACATGTTAACATTTCTTACAATGTCTTTACATTCAAAGAATTTATCAAATTGCTAGAAAGAATAGTTTTTGAATCACAGATTCATACAACTATGACTAGGTTTACTTAGAGATATAAATCCCAGTGAGAATTTATCTAAATATGAAATTTTTCTTTAAATGTCAAATTTTACTTTTCTTTTCAGAACAGACTTACCTCTCCAGCAGCACAAGCCTCTGGTGTGGCAGTGGGATCCGGACATTTCGAGCCCGCTGGGCATATTGTACAAGTGACAGCACCAGTTCCTGTATGATAGTATCCAGATGGACACTGAAATGAACCATTGCATAATTAACATTAACATTAACTGCATGTAAATCATAATGCTAATATCAGAAAGTTGTGACCAATTCTACTTTTAGGATCAAATTTGAGAATAACCCTTAAAAATCTACAATCAAATGTTATATTCAATAATTTACCTATAATTTATGTTCTCACGTCTCATTCAAAAATATTTGATTTGTGGTGCAATTGAGAAATAACAACATACATTTTTAAATCTGAGCAAATCCAAAAATGTGAGAATTACATAATATATACTTCAAATGTGATATAAGAGAAAAGACATTAAATGTTTGTTTACATAAAGATGCCAAAACTACAATAACTGATCCTCATCAAATATAATGCTCAAATCTAGCAAAGGTGCTCTACTATAAAATACAATGTACTGTAAATTTAGTTTATATCTAAGATGACACAAGTTTATTTCCAATAATTTACTGCATACAGAACAATAGAAGTTTTTCCAACAAACTTCAGATTTAAGGATCCAATGGGGCAGACTTTTGAAGTAGGTACCATAAAAACTTCATAAATCACTGGATTCTTGACTTTTAGTTTAGTCATTTATTTAGTCACACGAAGTTACTTCCAATTAGAGACAGTCAGGTATTTGAAATAAGTCAGTTATGAGCTTTCAAAAGGAGAAGGCGTAGTTACCTGCCATTTCACCCACATTTTTGACACTTGCACAGATTTGACATTTTTTAAAAGGAGGTCAGTGTATTGGGTGTTCAAACATCAATAGAATATTTTGGTTTTATAGCCCACTAGCACCATGATTTTCAAAGTGTCTCAAATGTTAAATTTATGAAAATGTCGAGTACATGAGTCAAGTTTTGATAAAATTCAAAAAATAAAGAAGGTTCCCAGCCCTTGGTCAAAATACTTTATATACCAATTGATGGATTGTTATCAGCCTTTTTATACCAAATGATAGATTTGTGATCAGCCTTTTTATACCAATTGATAGATTTGCAATCAGCCTATCTACGGGTAGAAAAATTATTTTTTGCAAGGGCTGGAGTGCGCTTATATTTTGAAGATTTACATGCAACATTTTGAAGAATTATATGCAACATTTTGAAGAATTATATGCAATAAAGGATGAGCGAATGATATCAGGAAGTTATGTAATGTACAATGCACATGACAAGAGCTCAAATTAGAACACAATATTTTCTCATGACTTTAAATCAGAAAAGTACAAAGTCAGAAAATACTGAAGGCATGTGAAGTGGATGAGGAAATACTTCAGACTACTTATGTGTACTCACAGATTTACAAGCCTCTTTGCCATAACCATCCTGGTACTCCCCTGCAGCACAAGGTGTAGGGTCTGTTGTCTTATTGGTGCACATGCTCCCTGAAATAAGTTAGCAATCGGTCAGATTTGGGAGATAGCTTCAAATTATAAGTAAGACCAGATTAATCTTAAGATTGCACTATGTCAAAATTGAGTCCTTTCTCTTCTAGAACTGTATCACTATAATGAATAAAAGCTCATGATTCCTTACCTTGTGGACATTGGTTACATGATTGTTGCCCAGTGTTTTTCTGGTAGTACCCAGTCTGGCAGGCTATGGGCTCTGACATGCCGGCTGTGGGACAGTAGTGGCCTGCGTCACATGGCGTACATGATGTGCTAGTGTTTGACGCGTAGTTCCCAGCTGTACATTGAACAGGGTTAGAGTTGGTGTTTGGACATTCATACCCATCAGGACACGGTGTACAGGCAGAGTTACCTCCCAGGGAATAGTAACCAGACGAGCATGGAACAGCTAAAATGAATAAATGGTTCATATAATATCTTAATGTGTAATATTGGTTCAGTGGCAATATAAACTGACTAGTAAAGTCTTTGTCATGAGCCAATATTTATATTCATTGGTACTTAATTTTGTCAAGGAAGGCACTGATGAAAATTGGTACTTGACCAATAAAGCCATGTCACAATAGTTCATCCAGTCTAATGTACACAGTACATGCAGTATTAGAGAATATGAGACACAAAATGAAACTTTCATAAAAAGAAAATCTGAATTGAACTATATTTTCTTTAAATTATAATTCTCTTTTGGCATAACAGATTAAGTTTTTTTTCCAGCTAAAAGATATCTCAATCATTCTTTAGATGGTATATTTCAGCCTTAGATAGTATGAATTAGCAATCATTAAATGGAGTGCTACCAGCGCTGGTTGTTGGACATTCACTGCCGGCAGGACAGTTAGCACAGGTTCCTGCTCCAGAAGAAGTCTTGTACGTCCCTACGGCACACTGGGTACAGGCTATCTGACCAGTTGTATTACTACAATTTATATCATACAAATCAAGAAACATCTACCATAAATATCATAAAAACTATTATGATATTGTGCAAAGTTTAATATGAAAATTGTATAAATTATGAAGTTATTGTAAAAACATCTACAATATTAATATAACTTATAAATCATGAAGTTTGAAACATCTACAACAAATATCATACAAGAAAATGTGAATAGCAAATATAATAGACACCCCTCACATATTATTCTTCTCTTTACAATAGAATAATGATGATGTCACTGGTACAGTTTGCTATGAGATACCATATTCTCAGCATTATGGTACATAAGTACTACATTATTCACATAATCTGTGCTCCTCTTTTTTAGATAGTAAACTTCACTCATTTTTTAATAAAATTTTATTTTACCTGTATTCTCCAGTCCCACAAGGTTGTGGTGCTGATGTTGGATCAGCACAGTGATGGCCCTCTGGGCATATAGTACAGTTAGCAGACTCCACAGAATCGGCATATTCTCCACTAGGGCAAGCTATACACACCGTCGAGCCCTCTGGGCTGTATTCACCTTGAACACACTGGGCAGTGGAGTTTTGATTGGTACACTTTTTACCTATTGAAAAAATGTTGGTGGTGATTTTTGGAAAACAAGCTTTGATATATGAAATACAAATATTATTAAGGATTCCGACTTCCGTCGGAATCCTTTCTGTTATTGTATTGTCTTTTCTTTATTCTTATTATTCTTATTAAGGATTCCGACTATTCCGTCGGAATCCTTTCTGTTATTGTATTGTCTTTTCTTTCTTCTTATTAAGGATTCCGACTATTCCGTCGGAATCCTTTCTGTTATTGTATTGTCTTTTCTTTCTTCTTATTAAGGATTCCGACTATTCCGTCGGAATCCTTTCTGTTATTGCAATGTCTTTTCTTTATTCTTATTATTATTCTTATTATTAAGGATTCCGACTATTCCGTCGGAATCCTTTCTGTTATTGCAATGTCTTTTCTTTATTCTTATTATTATTCTTATTATTATTATTTTTATTCTTACCCCCTCATCATTTCCAGAGACTTTATTCGAAGGTCTTTTAACACAGAGCAAAAGGGATGGTGCCATCAGAAAGAGCATACCAAGATCTTCTTTAAATATTTTTTGTTTGTCGATAAGCTCCCCAATGCCCCCGCTAGAGGTCATCAAAAGTCAAATCTTTAAACACTTATAACTCCTAAACTAACCGTACGATTTGAACGAAATTTGTTTTAAAACGTTCTTTGGGAAAATTGTAAACTTTCATTCGCTTACATGCTCGATAAAATATTTACGGTTTTTGCGCTATTCCGAGTTGAAAATGGAACTTTAAATTGGCACAGTGCCAATTTCTACAGTTTTTGAAATTTTGAGTTGAAACTTTGATAGTAGGTTACTTATAGGTAGTCATTTAATGTTGACCTACTTTCAAGGTTAAATTTTCATTCTCAAGGTCACAGCAAATTTTTGCCTATAGAACAAAAAGTATTTGACCTTCAGAGTTCAAACTTCATTCATATTATCGTTAAACAAAGCTCTTGCACCTTGACCTTGACCCAAGGTCAAATTCTAATTCTCAAGGTCAGAGCAAACTTTTGCCTATAGAACAAAGACTATAAGACCTTCATAGTTCATACTTTACACATATACTGCTTGGGCCCAGCTCTTTCACCTTGACCTTGACCCAAGGTCAAATTTTCATTCTCAAGGTCACTACAAACTTTAGTCTATAAAACAAAGACTGTTTGACCTGGGGATTTCAAACTTTACACAAATATTCCTTGCATCAAACCCTTTCACCATGACCTTGACCCAAGGTCATTTGTTTCATTTCAAGTTCATAACAGACTTTGTTTGATTAGATATTGAGCTTTGCTCAGATTAAAATTAATCGTGATGAGAATAATCACAATACTTAGCTTTCATCCAAGATATTGGTTCAAGGTCAAATAATCATTCTCAATGTCATGACAATCATTTACTCTTGTAGAATTAACACTTTTTGTCCTATACTATTTATTCTTTACACATGTAGTCCTTCTTATTTGAGCTTAAGATAGTATAAGAAAGATAACTCTTTTCTTCTTGTTCTCTGTTTCTTTTTTTTTTTCTTTGTAGCATTACATATCTGTACTGTCATGTTGTTGTCATTTTCTATTAATAGAAATTATCTCATTGCAAAATCATTGTGCAATTCTGTTTTAAGAAAGTAATTGTAAAGGATCTGATATTGATAGAGCATGGAATTTAAAGCTTTCGTAAAAATGAAAGGTATTTATTATTGTTTTCTTCTTTTTTGTTGATAAATAAATAAGAGTCCCAAATTAGACATAAGCTCTTTTGACTCATTTGCTGAAGTGAATAAGGTACTAAAGCAACTATTCTTTTTTCCATCTTCTTTTTTCGGATTTTAACACTTCCGTTCCGAGGAAGGTCTAATAAAGGAGGAATCCGTCTGTTGCTTGCAACAGTAGCCATCTAGTTAAGGATTCCGACTATTCCGTCGGAATCCTTTCTGTTATTGCAATGTCTTTTCTTTATTCTTATTATTATTATTATTATTTTTATTCTTACCCCCTCATCATTTCCAGACACTTTATTCAAAGGTCTTTTAACACAGAGCAAAAGGGATGGTACCATCAGAAAGAGCATACTAAGATCTTCTTTAACTATTTTTTGTTTGTCGATAAGCTCACCAATGCCCCCGCTGGAGGTCATCAAAAGTCAAATTTTTAAACACTTATAATTCCTAAACTAACCGTGCGATTTGAACGAAATTTGTTTTAAAATGTTCTTTGGGAAAATTGTAAATTTTTATACGCTTACATGCTCGATAAAATATTTACGGTTTTCACGCTATTCAGTGTTGAAAATGGAACTTTAAATTGGCACAGTGCCAATTTCTACAGTTTTTGAGATTTTGAGTTGAAACTTGGATAGTAGGTTACTTATAGGTGGTCATTTAATGTTGACCTACTTTCAAGGTCAAATTTTCATTCTCAAGGTCACAACAAACTTTTGCCTGTAGAACAAAAAGTATTTGACCTTCAGAGTTCATACTTCATATAAATTATTGTTAAACCAAGCTCTTTCACCTTGACTTTGATCCAAGGTCAAATTTGGATTCTCAAGGTCATAACAAACTTTTGCTTATTGAACAAAGACTATTTGACCTTCAGAGTTCAAACTTCATACATATCATTGTTTAGTCAAGCTCTTTCTCTTTGACCTTGACCCAAGGTCAAATTCTCATTCTCAAGGTCACAACAAACTTTATTCTATAAAAGAAAGACTATTTGACCTTGTGAGTTCAAACATTACACAAATATTCCTTGCATCAAATCCTTTCACCATGACCTTGACTCAAGGTCATTTGTTCGAAATCAAGGTCACAACCGACTTTGGTTGATTAGATATTTAGCTTTGCTCAGATTAAGATCAATCGTGATGAGAATGATCACAATACTTATCTTTCATCTATGACATTGGTTCAAGGTCAAATAATCATTCTCAAGGTCATAACAGTAATTGACTCTTGTAGAATTCACACTTTTTGTCCTATACTATTTATTCTTCACACAAGTAGTCCTTCTTGTTTGAACTTAACATAGTATAAGAAAGATAACTCTTTTCTTCTTGTTCTCTGTTTCTTTTTTTTTCTTAGTAGCATTACATATCTGTATTTTCATGTTGTTGTCATTTTCTATTAATAGAAATTATCTCATTGCAAAATCATTGTGCAATTCTGTTTTGAGAAAGTAATTGTAAAGGATTTTGATATTGATAGATCATGGAGTTTATAGCTTTAGTAGACATGAAAGGTATTTATTGATTTTTTTTCTTTTTTTGTTGAAAAATGAATAAGAGTCCCAAATTAGACATTAGTTTTTTTGACTCATTTGCTGAAGTGAATAAGGTACTAAAGCAACTATTCTTTTTTCCATCTTATTTATTCGGATTTTAACACTTCAGCTCCGAGGAAGGTCTAATAAAGGAGGAATCCGTCTGTTGCTTGCAACAGTAGCCATCTAGTTATTATTATTATTATTATTTTTATTCTTACCCCCTCATCATTTCCAGACATTTTATTCAAAGATCTTTTAATACAGAGCAAAAGGGATATTACCATCAGAAAGAGCATTACAAGATCTTCTTTAACTATTTTTTGTTTGTCGATGAGTTCAGCAATGCCCTCGCTGGAGCTCATCAAAGGTCAAATCTTTAAACACTTATAACTCCTAAACTAACCGTACGATTTGGACGAAATTTGTTTTAAAATATTCTTTGGGAAAATTGAAAACTTTTATACGCTTACATGCTCGATAAAATATTTACGGTTTTCGCGCTATTCCAAGTTGAAAATGGAACTTTAAATTGGCACAGTGCCAATTTCTTCAGTTTTTGAGATTTTGAGTTGAAACTTGGATGGTAGGCTACTAATAGGTAGTCATTGATGATGACCTAGTTTCAAGGTCACATTATGATTCTCAAGGTCACAACAAACTTATGCCTATAGAACAAAGACTATTTGACCTTGACAGTTCAAACTTCATAAATACAATCATTGAGTCAAGCCCTTTCACCTTGACCTTGGCCCAAGGTCAAATTTTGATTCTCAAGGTCACAACAAACTTTTGCCTATAGAACAAAGACCATTTGACCTTGAGAGTTCAAACTTGGCGCAAATATTTCTTGCATCAAGTCCTTTCACCTTGACCTTGACCCAAGGTCATTTGTTTGATTTCAAGGTTACAACTGACTTTTGTCGATAGTATATTGAGCTTTGATTAGATTAAGAGGACTCATGATGAGAATAAATTCAAATGCTTATCTTTTATCCATGACCTTGGTTAAAGGTAAAATTAACTTGTTCAAGGTCGTAATAAACATGTACTCTTGTAGAATACACAGGATTTTGTCCTTAACTATTTATTCTTCACACAAGTAGTACTTCTTATTTGAACTTTACATAGTAAGATAGATAACTCTTTTATTCTTGTTCTCTGTTTCTTTCTTTTTTATTCTTAGTAGCATTACATATGAATAGTTTCATGTTGATGTCATTTTCTATTAATAGAAATTATCTCATTGCAAAATCATTGTGCAATTCTTTTTTGAGAAAGTCATTGTAAAGGATTAGATATTGATTGTGCATGAAGTTTAAAGCTTTCGTAAACATGAAAGGTATATATTATTTTTTCTTCTATTTTGTTGATAAATAAATAAGAGTCCCAAATTAGACATAAGCTCTTTTGACTCATTTGCTGAAGTTAATATGGTACTTAAGCAACTACTCTTTTTCCATCTTCTTTATTCGGATTTAAGCACTTCAGTTCCGAGGAAGGTCTAAAAAAGGAGGAATCCGTCTGTTGCTTGCAACAGTAGCCATCTAGTTATTATTCTTATTATTATTCTTACCTCCTCAGCATTCCGGACACTTTACAAACAAGTTCCGCATCATGTGATAAAATGAAAAGTACCATGTGAAAGAGCATATTAAAATCTTGATTGAAATTTTTTTTGTTGTCGAAAAGTTCACACATGCCCCCGCTAGACGTCATCAAAGGTCAAATCTTTAAAACCTTATAATTCCTAAACTAACCGTTCGATTTGAATGAAATTTGTTTTATATTGTTCTTTAGGAAATTTGCAAACTTTTATATGCTTACATGCTCGATAAAATATTTACGGTTTTCGCGCTATTTTGAGTTGAAAATGGAACTTTAAATTGGCACAGTGCCAATTTCTACAGTTTTTGAGATTTTGAGTTGAAACTTGGATGGTAGGTTACTTATAGGTAGTCATTGATGATGACCAAGTGTCAAGGTCAAATTATGATTCTCAAGGTCACAACAAACTTTTGCCTATAGAACAAAGACTATTTGACCTTGAGAGTTCAAACTTCATAAATACAATCATTGAGGCAAGCCCTTTCACCTTGACCTTGACCCAAGGTCAAATTCTCATTATCAAGGTCACAACAAACTTATGCCTATAAAACACAGACTGTGTGACCTTAAGAGTTCAACCTTGGCTCAAACATTCCTTGCATGAAGTCCTTTCACCTTGACCTTGACCCAAGGTCATTCGTTCGATTTCAAGGTCACAACAGGCATTTGTTGATAAAATATTGAGCTTTGAATAGATGAAAAGTAATCTTGATGAGAATAGACTAAAATGCTAATTTTTCATCCATGACCTTGGCTCAATGTCAAATAAACTTTTTCAAGGTCATAACAAACATTTACTCTTATAGGATTGATAGGATTTTGTTCTTAAATATTTATTTTCACACAAGTAGTACTTCTTATTTGAACTTTACATAGTAAGATAGATAACTCTCTTATTCGTGTTCTCTGTTTCTTTCTTTTTTATTATTAGTAGCATTACATATCATTAAAGTACTAATAGGTTCTTGAGAAAACGGAAATTTCCCTTTTATTTGTAAACGGCAAAAAATTATTACCAGAAAATGTAAATGGTAATGCAGAAGGAAAAGCACTATTCAAAAACCTAGCTTTTTTAACCATATAAGACATCATTTTTGGTGTACTCATAGGAAAATAGCAACATTTTACGCTCAGAAATTATCTAAGTCGTTTTTCTAAACAAGGGTCGAGTATATTAAATAAAACGGCAATACCTATTCATACAGGTAGAAGATATTCACTGATCGTTCAGGCATAAATCTATGTGTACAACTATGATTATGGCTATTGCATTAATCAAACTTGACCAGTGTATGTTTTAATGACTTAGTGCATGGAAATGATGATTTACTATGTTATATTCATATGTGCAGAGGGGAAACGCAAAAATGATACCAAAATAAAATTTTATTTTCAAACAGTGCTCTAAAAATTGAATATTTTTCTCGATATTCATATGTGTCTATCTCAAAGCGTTTTCACGTAAAATCAAAATTTCTGTTTTCTTAACTGGCTGTTAGTACTTTAGTTTCATGTTGTTGTCATTTTCTATTAATAGAAATTATCTCATTGCAAAATCATTGTGCAATTCTTTTTTGAGAAAAGTCATTGTAAAGGATTAGATATTGATTGAGTATGGAGTTTAAAGCTTTCGTAAACATGAAAGGTATTTATTATTTTTTTTCTTCTATTTTGTTGATAAATAAATAAGAGTCCCAAATTAGACATAAGCTCTTTTGACTCATTTGCTGTAGTTAATATGGTTATAATGCAACTATTCTTTTTTCCATCTTCTTTATTCGGATTTTAGCACTTCAGTTCCGAGGAAGGTCTAATAAAGGAGGAATCCGTCTGTTGCTTGCAACAGTAGCCATCTAGTTATTATTAAGGATTCCGACTATTCCGTCGGAATCCTTTCTGTTATTGTATTGTCTTTTCTTTCTTCTTATTAAGGATTCCGACTATTCCGTCGGAATCCTTTCTGTTATTGCAATGTCTTTTCTTTATTAAGGATTCCGACTATTCCGTCGGAATCCTTTCTGTTATTGCAATGTCTTTTCTTTATTCTTATTATTATTATTCTTATTATTCTTACCCCTTTCCATTTCCAGACACTTTATTCAAAGGTCTTTCAACACAGAGCAAAAAGAATGGTACCATTAGAAAGAGCAGACAAAGATCTTCTTAAACTATTTTTTGTTTGTCGATAAGTTCACAAATGCCCTCGCTAGATGTCATCAAAGGTCAAATCTTTAAACTCTTATAACTTCTATATTAATCACACGATTTGAACGAAATTTGTCTTATATCATTCTTTGGAAAATTTGCAAACTTTTATACGCTTACATGCTCGATGAAATATTTACGGTTTTCGCGCTATTTTGAGTTGAAAATGGAACTTTAAATTGGCACTGTGCCAATTCCTACAGTTTTCGAGATTTTGAGTTGAAACTTGGATTGTAGGCTACTTATAGGTAGTCATTGATGATTACCTAGTTTCAAGGTCAAATTATGATTCTCAAGGTCACAACAAACTTTTGCCTATAGAACAAAGACTATTTGACCTTGACAGTTCAAACTTCATAAATACAATCATTGAGCCAAGCCCTTTCACCTTGACATTGACCCAAGGTCAAATTTTGATTCTCAAGGTCACAACAAATTTTTGCCCATAGAACAAAGACCATTTGTCCTTGACAGTTCAGACTTGGCGCAAATATTCCTTGCATCAAGTCCTTTCACCTTGACCTTGACCCAAGGTCATCTGTTCGATTTCAAGGTCACAACAGGCTTTTGTTGATAAAATATTGAGCTTTGATTAGATGAAAAGGAATCTTGATGAAAATAAACTCAAATGCTTATCTTTTATCCATGACCTTGGTTAAAGGTAAAATAAACTTTTTCAAGGTCATAACAAACATTTACTCTTGTAGAATTCACAGGATTTTGTCCCTAACTATTTTTCTTCACACAAGTAGTACTTTTTATGTGAATTTTACATAGTAAGATAGATAACTCTTTTATTCTTGTTCTCTGTTTCTTTCTTTTTTATTCTTAGTAGCATTACATATCAGTAGTTACATGTTGTTGTCATTTTCTATTAATAGAAATTATCTCATTGCAAAATCATCGTGCAATTCTGTTTTGAGAAAGTCATTGTAAAGAATTAGATATTGATTGAGCATGGAATTTTAAGCTTTCGTAAACATAAAAGGTATTTTTTTTCTTCTATTTTGTTGATAAATAAATAAGAGTCCCAAATTAGACATAAGCTCTTTTGACTCATTTGCTGAAGTCAACATGGTACTTAAGCAACTATTCTTTTTTCCATCTTATTTATTCGGATTTTAGCACTTCAGTTCCGAGGAAGGTCTAATAAAGGAGGAATCCGTCTGTTGCTTGCAACAGTAGCCATCTAGTTCTTATTATTATTCTTATTATTATTATTATTTTTATTCTTACCCCCTCATCATTTCCAGACACTTTATTCAAAGGTCTTTTAACACAGAGCAAAAGGGATGGTACCATCAGAAAGAGCATACTAAGATCTTCTTTAACTATTTTTTGTTTGTCGATAAGCTCACCAATGCCCCCGCTGGAGGTCATCAAAAGTCAAATTTTTAAACACTTATAATTCCTAAACTAACCGTGCGATTTGAACGAAATTTGTTTTAAAATGTTCTTTGGGAAAATTGTAAATTTTTATACGCTTACATGCTCGATAAAATATTTACGGTTTTCACGCTATTCAGTGTTGAAAATGGAACTTTAAATTGGCACAGTGCCAATTTCTACAGTTTTTGAGATTTTGAGTTGAAACTTGGATAGTAGGTTACTTATAGGTGGTCATTTAATGTTGACCTACTTTCAAGGTCAAATTTTCATTCTCAAGGTCACAACAAACTTTTGCCTGTAGAACAAAAAGTATTTGACCTTCAGAGTTCATACTTCATATAAATTATTGTTAAACCAAGCTCTTTCACCTTGACCTTGATCCAAGGTCAAATTTGGATTCTCAAGGTCATAACAAACTTTTGCTTATTGAACAAAGACTATTTGACCTTCAGAGTTCAAACTTCATACATATCATTGTTTAGTCAAGCTCTTTCTCTTTGACCTTGACCCAAGGTCAAATTCTCATTCTCAAGGTCACAACAAACTTTATTCTATAAAAGAAAGACTATTTGACCTTGTGAGTTCAAACATTACACAAATATTCCTTGCATCAAATCCTTTCACCATGACCTTGACTCAAGGTCATTTGTTCGAAATCAAGGTCACAACCGACTTTGGTTGATTAGATATTTAGCTTTGCTCAGATTAAGATCAATCGTGATGAGAATGATCACAATACTTATCTTTCATCTATGACATTGGTTCAAGGTCAAATAATCATTCTCAAGGTCATAACAGTAATTGACTCTTGTAGAATTCACACTTTTTGTCCTATACTATTTATTCTTCACACAAGTAGTCCTTCTTGTTTGAACTTAACATAGTATAAGAAAGATAACTCTTTTATTCTTGTTCTCTGTTTCCTTTTTTTTTCTTAGTAGCATTACATATCTGTATTTTCATGTTGTTGTCATTTTCTATTAATAGAAATTATCTCATTGCAAAATCATTGTGCAATTCTGTTTTGAGAAAGTAATTGTAAAGGATTTTGATATTGATAGATCATGGAGTTTATAGCTTTAGTAGACATGAAAGGTATTTATTGATTTTTTTTCTTTTTTTGTTGAAAAATGAATAAGAGTCCCAAATTAGACATTAGTTTTTTTGACTCATTTGCTGAAGTGAATAAGGTACTAAAGCAACTATTCTTTTTTCCATCTTATTTATTCGGATTTTAACACTTCAGCTCCGAGGAAGGTCTAATAAAGGAGGAATCCGTCTGTTGCTTGCAACAGTAGCCATCTAGTTCTTATTATTATTCTTATTATTATTATTATTTTTATTCTTACCCCCTATTTTTTCCAGACACTTTATTCAAAGGTCTTTAAACACAGAGCAAAAAGGATGGTACCATCAGAAAGAGCATAACAAGATCTTCTTTAACTATTTTTTGTTTGTCGATAAGCTCACCAATGCCCCCGCTGGAGGTAATCAAAGGTCAAATCTTTAAACACCTATAACTCCTAAACTAACCGTACGATTTGAACGAAATTTGTTTTAAAATGTTCTTTGGGAAATTTGCGAACTTTTATACGCTTACATGCTCGATAAAATATTTACGGTTTTCGCGCTATTCCGAGTTGAAAATGGAACTTTAAATTGGCACAGTGCCAATTTCTACAGTTTTTGAGATTTTGAGTTGAAACTTTGATAGTGGGTTACTTATAGGTGGTCATTTAATGTTGACCTACTTTCAAGGTCAAATTTTCATTCTCAAGGTCACAACAAACTTTTGCCTATAGAACAAAGACTATTTGACCTTCAAAGTTCAAACTTGATACATATCATTGTTCAGTCAAGCTCTTTCCACTTGACCTTGACCCAAGGTCAAATTCTTATTCTCAAGGTCACAACAAACTTTAGTCTATAAAACAAAGATTTTTTGACCTTGTGAGTTCAAACATTACACAAATATTCCTTGCAACAGACCCTTTCACCATGACCTTGACTCAAGGTCATTTGTTCGATTTCAAGGTCACAACCGACTGTAGTTGATTAGATATTGAGCTTTGCTCCGATTAAGATCAATCGTGATGAGAATGATCACAATACTTATCTTTCTTTTATGACATTAATTCAAGGTCAAATAATCATTTTCAAGGTCATAACAATAATTTACTCTTATAGAATTCACACGTTTTGTCCTATACTATTTATTCTTCATACAAGTAGTCCTTTTTGTTTGAACTTAACATAGTATAAGAAAGATAACTCTTTTATTCTTGTTCCCTGTTTCTTTTTTTTCTTAAGTAGCATTACATATCTGTATTTTTATGTTGTTGTCATTTACTATTAATAGAAATTATCTCATTGCAAAATCATTGTGCAATTCCTTGTTGAGAAAGTAATTGTAAAGGATTTTGATATTGATAGAGCATGGAGTTTAAAACTTTCGTAAACATGAAAGGTATTTATTTATGGTTTTTTTACTATTTTGTTAAAAAATGAATAAGAGTCCCAAATTAGACATAAGCTCTTTTGACTCATTTGCTGAAGTGAATAAGGTACTGAAGCAACTGTTCATCTTTCCACCTTCTTTATTCGGATTTTAACACTTCAGTTCCGTGGAAGGTCTAATAAAGGAGGAATCCGTCTGTTGCTTGCAACAGTAGCCATCTAGTTATTATTCTTATTATTATTCTTACCTCCTCATCGTTCCGGTCACTTTACAAACAAGTTCCGCATCATGTGATAAAATGAATAGTACCATGTGAAAGAACATACAAAGATCTCAATTGAATTTTTTTTTGTTGTCGAAAAGTTCACATATGCCCCTGCTAGAGGTCACCAAAGGTCAAATCTTTAAACTCTTGTAACTCCTCAAGTAACCGTACGATTTGAACGAAATTTGTTTTAAAATGTTCTTTGAGAAATTTGCAAACTTTTTTACACTTACATGCTCAACAAAATATTTATGGTTTTCGCGCTATATCGAGTTAAAAATGGAACTTTAAATTGGCACATTGCCAATTTCTACAGTTTCTGAGATTTTGAGTTGAAACTTGGATGGTAGGTTACTTATAGGTAGTCATTTAATGTTGACCTACTTTCAAGATCAAATTTTGATTCTCAAGGTCACAACAAACTTTTGCCTATATGACAAAGACAATTTGACCTTCAAAGTTCAAACTTCATACATATTATCGCTATCCCAAGCTCTTTCACTTTGACATTGACCCAAGGTCAATTTTTGATTCTCAAGGTCACAACAAACTTTTGCCCATAGAACAAAGACTATTTGACCTTTAGATTTCAAACTTCATACATATTATCGTTAAGCCCAGCCCTTTCACCTTGACCTTCACCCAAGGTCAAATTCTCATTATCAAAGTCACAACAAACTTTATTCTATAAAACAAAGACTGTTTGACCTTGAGAGTTCAAACTTTACACAAATATTCCTTGCACCAAACCCTTTCACCATGACCTTGACCCAAGGTCATTTGTTCGATTTCAAGGTCACAACAGATTTTGATTAATTAGACATTGAGCTTTGCTCAGATTAAAATCAATCGTGATGAGAATAATCACAATACTTATCTTTCATCCATGACATTCGTTCAAGATTAAATAATAATTCTCAAGGTCATAACAAGCATTTAGTCTTGTAAAATTCACCTTTTTGTCCTATACTATTTATTCTTCACACATTTGAACTTAACATAGTATAAGAAAGATAACTCTTTTATTCTTGTTCTTTTTTTCTTAGTAGCATAACATATCTGTACTTTCATGTTGTTGTCATTTTCTATTCATAGAAATTATCTCATTGCAAAATCATTGTGCAATTCTGTTTTGAGAAAGTAATTGTAAAGGATTTGATATTGATAGAGCATGGAATTTAAAGCTTTCGTAAACATGAAAGGTATTAATTATTTTTTTCTTCTATTTTGTTGATAAATAAGAGTCCAAAATTAGACATAAGCTCTTTTGACTCATTTGCTGAAATGAATAAGGCACTAAAGCTACTATTTTTTTCCATCTTCTTTATTCGGATTTTAACACTTCAGTTCCGAGGAAGGTCTAATAAAGGAGGAATCCGTCTGTTGCTTGCAACAGTAGCCATCTAGTTCTTATTATTATTATTATTATTATTCTTACCCCCAAGCCAATCCAGAGACTTTACAACAAAGTACCGCATCATATGATAAAATGGAAAGTATCATGTGAAAGAGCAAATAAAGATCTTCACATATATTTTTTTTCTTGTCAAAAAGTTTACATATGCCCCCGCTAGAGGTCATCAAAGGTAAAATCTTTAAAACCTTATAACTCCTAAACTAACCGTGCGATTTGAATGAAATTTGTTTTATCTTGTTCTTTGGGAAATTTGCAAACTTTTATACTCTTACATGCTCGATAAAATATTTACGGTTTTCGCGCTATTTTGAGTTGAAATTGGAACTTTAAATTGGCACAGTTCCAATTTCTACAGTTTTTGAGATTTTGAGTTGAAACTTGGATGGTAGGTTACTTATAGGTAGTCATTTAATGTTGACCTACTTTCAAGGTCAAATTTTGATTCTCAAGGTCACAACAAACTTTTGCCTATAGAACAAAGACTATTTGACCTTGACAGTTCAAACTTCATAAATACAATCATTGATCCAAGCCCCATCGCCTTGACCTTGACCCAAGGTCAAATTCTCATTCTCAAGGTCACAACAAAAATTTTCCCATAGAACAAAGACCATTTGACCTTGAGAGTTCAAACTTTGCGCAAATGTTCCTTACATCAAGTCCTTTCACCTTGACCTTGACCCAAGGTCATTTGTTCGATTTCAAGGTCACAACAGACTTTTGTTGATAAAATATTGAGCTTTGAATAGATGAAAAGGAATTTTGATGAGAATAAACTAAAATGCTTATCTTTCATCCATGACCTTGGTTCAAGGTCAAATAAACTTTTTCAAGGTCATAACAAACATTTACTCTTGTAGGATTGAGAGAATTTTGTTCTTAAATATTTATTCTTCACACAAATAGTACTTCTTATTTGAACTTTACATGGTAAGATAGATAACTCTTTTATTCTTGTTCTCTGTTTCCTTTTCTTATCTTAGTAGCATTACTTGTCTGTACTTTCATGCTGTTGTCATTCTCTATTTATAGAAATTTTCTCATTGCTAATTCATTGTGCAATTCTTTTTGGGATAGTAATTTCAAAGGAATCAAAATGGATAGAATAGATCTAGGAGTTTAAAGCCTTCCTAAACTTGAAAGGTATTTATCATCTTTTTCTTCTATTTTGTCGATAAATAAATAAGAGTCCCAAATTAGACATAAGCTCCTTTGCTGAAGTGAATTAGGTACAAAAGCAACTATTCTTTTTTCCATCTTCTTTATTCGGATTTTAACACTTCAGTTCCGAGGAAGGTCAAATAAAGGAGGAATCCGTCTGTTGCTTGCAACAGTAGCCATCTAGTTATTATTATTATTCTTACCCACAAACAGTTCCGGTCACTTTACAAAAAAGTACAGCATCATATGAAAAAAACGGAAAGTACCATATGAAAGAGCATATGAAGATCTAAATTTAAAATTTTTTTCTTGTCGAAAAGTTCACATATGCCCCTGCAAGAGGTCATCAAAGGTAAAATCTTTAAAACCTTATAACTCCTAAACTAACCGTGCGATTTTAACGAAATTTGTTTTATATTGTTCTTTGGGAAATTTGCAAACTTTTATACGCTTACATGCTCGATAAAATATATACGGTTTTCGCGCTATTTTGAGTTGAAAATGGAACTTTAAATTGGCACAGTGCCAATTTCTACAGTTTTTGAGATTTTGAGTTGAAACTTGGATGGTAGGTTACTTATAGGTAGTCATTGATGATGACCTAGTTTCAAGGTCAAATTATGATTCTCAAGGTCACAACAAACTTTTGCCTATAGAACAAAGACTATTTGACCTTGACAGTTCAAACTTCACAAATACAATCATTGATCCAAGCCCTTTCACCTTGACCTTGGCCCAAGGTCAAATTCTCATTCTCAAGGTCACAACAAAATTTTTTCTATAGAACAAAGACCATTTGACATTGAGAGTTCAAACTTGACGCAAATATTCCTTGCATCAAGTCCTTTCACCTTGACCTTGACCCAAGGTTATTTGTTCGATTTCAAGGTCACAACAGACTTTTGTTGATAAAATATTGAGCTTTGAATAGATAAAAAGAAATCTTGATGAGAATTAACTGAAATGCTTATCTGTCATCCATGACCTTGGTTCAAGGTCAAATAAACTTTTTCAAGGTCATAACAAACATTTACTCTTGTAGGATTGATAGGATTTTGTTCTTGAATATTTATTCTTCACAGAAGTAGTACTTCTTATTTGAACTTTACATAGTAAGATAGATAACTCTTTTATTCTTGTTCTCTGTTTCCTTTTTTATCTTAGTAGCATTACTTGTCTGTACTTTCATGCTGTTGTCATTCTCTATTTATAGATATTTTCTCATTGCTAATTCATTGTGCATTTCTTTTTGGGATAATAATTTAAAAGGATTCAAAATGGATAGAATAGATATAGGAGTTTAAAGCCTTCCTAAACTTGAAAGGTATTTATCGTCTTTTTCTTCTTTTTTGTCGATAAATAGATAAGAGTCCCAAGTTAGACTTAAACTCTTTTGACTCATTTGCTGAAGTGAATAAGGTACTAAAGCAACTATTCTTTTTTCATCATCTTTATTCGGATTTCAACACGTCATTTAATGTTGACCTAGTTTCAAGGTCAAATTTTGATTCTCAAGGTCACAACAATTTTTTGCCTATAGAACAAAGACGATTTGACCTTGAGAGTTCAAACTTCATACATATAATCGTTGAGCCAAGCACATTCACACTGATTTTGACCCAAGGTCAAATTCTCCTTCTCAAGGTCACAACAAACTTTTGCCTGTAAAACAAAGATTGTTTGACGTTGAAAGTTCAAACTTTACACAAATATTCCTTGCATCAAGCCCTCTCACCTTGACCTTGACCCAAGGTAATTTGTTTGATTTCAAGGTCGCAACATACTTTGGTTGATAAAATATTGAACTTTGATCAGTTTAAGATCAATTTTGATGAGAATAACCTCCAGTTCTTATCTTTTATCTGTGACCTTGGTTCAAGGTCAAATAATCATTCTCAATGTCATAACAAACATTTCACAGCCCTATACTATTTATTCTTCACACAAGTAGTCCTTCTGATTTGAACTTAACATAGTCCAAGAAAGATAACTCTTTCATTATTGTTCTCTGTTTCCTTTTTTTTCTTAGTAGCATTACATGCTGTTGTCATTTTCTATTAATAGAAATTTTCTCATTGCCAAATCATTGTGCAATTCTGTTTTGAGATAGTATACTAAAGGATTTAAAATTGATAAATCATGGAGTCTAAAGCTTTCGTAAACATTGAAGGTATTTATTATCTTTTTCTTCTATTTTGTTGATAAATAAATAAGAGTCCCAAGTTAGACATAAACTTTTTTGACTTATTTGCTGAAGTGAATGAGGTACTAAAGCAACTATTCTTTTTTCCACCTTCTTTATTCGGATTTTAACACTTCAGTTCCGAGGATGGTCTAATAAAGGAGGAATCCGTCTGTTGCTTGCAACAGTAGCCATCTAGTTTTATTTCTCTTTTTCTATCAAATTCTTCACATGAGAAAGATATAACTTAAAGGTTATTTACAAAATATACGTTATTAGAATAGAGAAGTATATATACTTTTTAAAAATGCTAAACATAAAGACAGTCTATTAAAAATCTTTTACAAATATCATCAGTTCTCAAATATATTAAAAAAAACACATTCATACAAGAAGGATTAAAATTTTTCATTATGCTGTAAAAAACTTATCAGAAAGTGAAAGCATTAATAATCAATTACCTGCAGGACATGGTGAACATGTGAGAGACCCAGTAGTGTCAGTGTAAGTTCCGTCCAAACATCTTGATTGTGCAGACATTCCATCTGAGGGACATTCGTAGCCTCTGTCACAGGTGGTACAAGACGTAGAGCCTGATGGGGCATACGTTCCTGCTAGACACTGAGTAGGGGTTTCTGTCGTTGTTGAGTCGCATTTATGTCCAGCGGTACATGGCGAGCATGACGTAGAACCATTGCTGCTAAATTTACCTAAACCACACACAGTTTCTGTCGTTGACGTGCAGTAATAACCAGCGCGACATTCCGTACATGACCCAGCACCCGATGAACTGTATGATCCTGTAAACAATATGTATAAGTCAATTAAATAAATGTAAGCTTATATCTCTATAGAAAAGAACCAAGTGTTTTGAATTCCTTTTAATCAACATTCATACTTTTAAGCAGATTTCATCCATCAAAGAAAAAATTACCTCCAATTATGTGTAAAATGTATTTTCTCCATGAATTACTAATATGACCATATTATGTCTAAATGTTCTATTAAAAACTGAAACCTTTTTGTTGTCTTAAAGCAGATGAACTCATTTGCAATATATACATCTTTATACTAGACTTCAGAAACTATGAGGTGAAAAAATATAAATCTATGTGACTTCAATTCTAAATGATTTTTTTTTCTAAATAAACAATGCAAAATCATGAAATTTGAAAAAGGCATATCATCACTCACAAAGATAACATATAATATCACATGCAATATAGATACAGATATGTAAGAAAGTAACAAAATGGATAAGAAGCATGCATAACATATATAGTACATACATCTAAAGGATTTAAGGGTATGCATAATATATGAACTGATGCAAGTAAGTCATATATGCTACGTCATGATGCAGGGTTATGAAGAATGCCATGCTTTGAGGGTAATGATAGGGAATATAATATCACTCGTATATTCAAAGCTAAGTATTTCATGCAAAATAATGAACAAATCAACAATGCCTATATTTTTCTTTTGCATTCAGTCTTAATACTGATACGAATTGATTAAAACAAACCAAGTTTAAGCCTATATATATCGTAACACCACTTCCCAAGTTGTATCAGACAGTTTTGCATGCACACAATTAGACATTTTCATCATACATGTCAACCTCCCAGATCCAAAATAGAAATAAGGGCCATTTCCTTAAAAAATAAGGGAAAATTTACTTTTATGAAGGAGAAATATATAAACGCAGCATTTTCGACCTTATAACAAAATTTTAAATACCTAACTAGGAAAGCGGGAGACTTGAAATGTATGACTTTCATAAGTAAATAACATGAATATTTAAATTTTTGTGCGTTTGGCACCTTCTGGGCATCCTCTGCACCCTGGTTCACCCTCCAAACTGTAGTTACCGGCACCACAGTCTAGCGGGGTCACCGAGGGGTCAATACACTCTTTGCCCGATGGGCAGATGGTACACTGGCTGGCTCCACTCACACTGTAATAGCCTGTTGATGAGTATCAATTAAAAGTTTCATGAATAAGTCTGAAAATTGTTGACTTTATTTGTGAATTATACTGAAAAATGCATCATCAACTAAAATGAATGGAGTTTAATATTATGGTATTTTCCTTAGACAATATTTTTCCAAAGTTGTGCACAGGACCAACCTGATGTACAAGGTGAGCATCCACTACTGCCTTCCGAGCTGTAATATCCAGCGTCACAGTCAGGCGGGGAGTTGGTCTGATCTGTGCAGTTGGTACCGGCTTGACAAATACTACAGGAACTCGTCCCTCCTAAGCTGTAGTGCCCAACAGGGCACTGTAAACATCCATTTGTGCCCTGTGGGCCATAATATCCAGCTGGGCAATCAGTTATGGAATACGGATCAGAGCAATTTTTACCATTGGGACAAACTGTACATGAGCTGGCATTGTGAATGCTGTAGAAACCATCAGGACAAGAGTGGCAAGTAGCAAGGCCTTCCGGGCTGTACGTGCCGGCTAAACATGCTGTAGGATTGGTGGTGGGATCACTACAGTTCATTCCTGCCGGACAAATCAGGCAATTATCTGTTGCTAGATCTATATAGTAGCCAGTAGTACAATAGTAGCAGTCAGCAGTACCCTCTGGGCTGTAAGTACCACTGGGACATGGTGCTGGTGATGATGATGGATCTGTGCAGTTGTTGCCCATTGGGCAAATAGAACAGCTAGCTGCTCCTCCAGAACTGTAATGTCCTATAGGACAGTTGCTACAAAGAGTGACACCTTCTGGGCTGTAGGTGCCCGCCAGGCATAGAACTATGTTTCCTGGATCTGTACAGTCATATCCACCCAGGCAAAGCTGGCAAGTGGTAGCAGCCTCATCACTGTAGTGCCCAGCATTACATGTAGAACAAACAGTTACACCCTCCTGACTAAAAGTGCCTGCTGAACAATTAGTTGGGCTTGACGTCTTGTCAGTACAGTCACTACCCCCTGGGCATATTGTGCAGTTCATAGACCCAGTAGTGTCTGCAAAGTATCCATTTTCACATGCTGTACAAGTTGATGCCCCCTCAGAACTATAAGTACCTTTTTGACAAAGGGTGGGTGATATTGTATTACAGTATGAACCAGCAGGACATATTGTACAACTAGTTGCTCCTGAACTGCTATAGTATCCACTTTGACATGTTGAACATACACTAACTCCCTCTGGGCTATACTGTCCCGCTGAGCAGTCTGATGGCAAGCTTGTAGGATCTAAGCATTCTTGGCCACCTGGGCATATTGTGCAGTTGGTTGATCCAAGCCCATCTGCATAGTATCCATTCTGACAATTGCTACATACAGTTGCCCCTGCACTACTATAGGTTCCTTTAGGACAGAGTGTTGATGTCAATGAGTCACAAAATGAGCCCGCTGGGCATACAGTGCAAGAAGTTGACCCAGTACTACTAAAATACCCTGCCTGACATACTGAACAAGAAGCAGCACCTTCTGGACTGTAGTGTCCTGCTGGACAATCTGTTGGTGAGCTGGCAGGATCTGAACAATTTTTACTTCCTGGACATATGGTGCAATTTTGTGAGCCAAGTCCATCTGCGTAATACCCACTCTCACAGGAGGTGCAAACAGTAGCTCCCTCACCACTGTAGCTTCCAGCCGGGCACAGCTCCGATGTGGTGGTGTTGCAGAAGGAACCTGCTGGACATTTTGTACAGGTTGTTGATCCTGAACTACTGTAATATCCCGTCTGACATGTTGAACAAGAGGCTACACCCTCTGAGCTGTACTGTCCTGCTGAGCAATATATTGGTGAACTGGTAGAATCTGTGCATTCTTTACCTCCTGGACATATCGTGCAGTTTATAGCGCCAAGTTGATCTGCATAATATCCATTTTCACAATTTGTACAAAGAGAGGCTCCTTCGCTGCTGTAAGTTCCTTTTGGACAAAGTGTTGATGTTGTTGAATTACAGAAAGAACCTGCTGGGCATTTTGTGCATGAAGTTGCTCCAGAACTACTAAAATATCCGGTCTGACAAGATGAACAAGAGGCTACACCCTCTGGGCTGTACTGTCCTGCTGAACAATCGGTTGGTGAGCTGGCAGGATCTGAACACTCCTTACCCACTGGACATATAGTGCAGTTTTGTGACCCGAGCCCATCTGCATAATACCCACTCTCACATGATGTACAAATAGTAGCTCCCTCACCACTATAGCTTCCCGCTGGGCAAAGTGTTATTGTTGTAACATTACAAAAAGAACCTGCTGAACATTTAGTGCAAGAAGTTGCTCCTGAGTTACTATAGAATCCTGCCAGGCATGATGAACAAGAGGCTACACCCTCTGGGCTATATTGACCTGCAGAGCAATCTATGGGCAGAATAGTAGGATCTGAACAATCCTGACCCCTTGGGCATATTGTACAGTTTGTTGATCCTTGAGAGTCTGCATAATATCCATTTTCACAGCTTGTACACACAGTAGCTCCTTCATTGCTATACTGTCCCTCCGGGCAAAGTGATGATATGGTTGAATTACAAAATGAGCCCGCTGGGCAAATTGTACATGAAGATGATCCTGATGATGAGGTGTAATAACCTAGTTTTGTTGATGAAAGAAATCAAGATGGTTAATTCATAAATATTACTTAATATGTCTTTTTAGCAAATTGTTAAAGGAATACCCATAGTCAAAACTATTGATTGAGAGTGAAAAACAGAAAAAAAGTACATGTATAGAAACATAAATGAGAAATATGATTAACATCCAATTTTTTCACTGCTTTCCTATATCTTGATAAAAGTATCAACACTGGACAAATACATGTATGAAAATAGAGTTCCCTTTAACAGTGTTGCTATGCTTTGCCGGCGACACAAAAAGGATGTTTGAAATAAAAATCCCTTGATCATTTGCTCTTAAAAACTGTAACTTTTTAATTTTTGCATCAATTCTCAACATAGTTCTTTAATTCTATTTTTGAGAACATGTAGTAAATTATCTCCATGCCTTGATATATGATTCAAATTGATAAATATGTAATTCATGATCAAATGTTTTTCTTTTTCTTTCTTCATTTATAATGGTTCCTTTCTGTCAAATTTCCAAGTCACTGACTCAACATTGTAAGTTTGCGATTTTTTTTAATTTAGCAACCAAATAGTAAGTTTACTCTGAATTCACTAGTTGCTTAAATGTATGTTATATTTTAGTTCAAAACCCCGAGAGGCTTCCTTCAAACAGAATATATATTTTTGCTACATGTTTGACGTCTGACATGTTTATTCAGGACGATACGGTAGAAGGACAAATAGAATGATACATTGAGAGAGACAATAGAAGGTCTATCAAGAGTACTATAGAATAAAAATGAGACATAATAAAGAAATCTTAATGAGCCCCACAGTAAAGAAAAAGACAGAAATGAAAGAAATGACTTTGAGCCAATCAACATAGGTATTACAAAATTTTCGACAGGCGATTTTGATCCTGATGTGCCTGTACATTCTACATAATCTCATGATAAGAAATGACGGTAAAATTAATATCCAACTGAGCCCATTTGTACAGGAAACATGAAAAAAAAGTAAAGGGATAATAAGGTTCCGGTTTATCCAAAGGTGAGGATGAAAGAAATAAATGAGAGTAGAACTAGAATTACATCAATTGCTACAAAATTTAATCATGAAGATCAAGATTTGACCTAATTCAAATGAATATATGAAACCAATGTGTGGTTTTAGGAAAGCACAGCAAAGATATATAGTTTCTACTTCATTTACATATATTTTTATCTACTTATATGCAAATCTACGATTATATACATGGTATAACTTGTCTAGCAGTGGGTTGTCACTCCGTGACACTGCGTGATTTTTATGTCTAGCATATAATATACAAAATAATATTTTCTTGGCTAAAAAATTGTATCCAATTATTAACAGAACAGACTGACGAGTAAAATATTGTATAAAGGTATCTCTTTTTCAAAATCTTTGAGGATCACAAATAAATTATTTGAAATGCCAAAATTTCTTCACATCATTAAGATCTAATATTTTTATTAAAGATTTATGGATCTGATCCAGGGTGTTATGATTAACATATGGTTTACCTGAGGGACATGCACTGCAGCTGGTAGAGTTAGCGGGAGCATATGTTCCTGCATTACATGTACTGGGAGATGATGTAGGGTCGGTACACTCAGAGCCTGCTGGGCAATCCACACAATCTGTCTGCTGGGTAGATGTTTGGTACATCCCTGTGGGGCAAGGGATGTGGTCAGTGAGGGCATTTGTTGGACATTTGGATCCTGTATGAAAAAAAATCAAAATTCTCATAACTATAATTTTTAAGCAGTGTAGAAGAAATTGCTACATCAAAAACTTAAAGGAGCTGATAAGATAAGGCGTAAAATCTGCCCTGAAAAAGTGGAATTTTCAAAATGGGAACTTCAAGAAAATTCTTTCACAGAATTTATGCCAGTTCTTGGTTTCATCATAATCAGCAGTCAGATCAGATTTATCCTGCATCATTTTCCTAAATTTGGGGACAAAATATGTCTTTTTTTTTAGAAATCAATGGAAAAGTTTTTTAAAACATTATCCCCTACTAGCTACAGAATGCAACTTTTACAGAAGGTGTATATCACTAATACACATCTTTTGACGAAGTGGGGTTCTGTAGCTAGGGGAGTAATGATGCCCTAGAGACAAAAAACTGAAAAAGGGAGGGTGGGGGCTTTTTACGAATCTGTGTTTTAGGCCATAATATAAGCAAAGTTTCATTTTTTTCCCCTTTTAAAGTCATTCATTTATTTATTCTAAACATGTTCACTTGAAATGCACAAGATTTCGGAATCATTTAATTTCCATTGTTATTATTAAGAAACGACGATTCTGATTGGCCGAGAAATTTTGTTGATACCTGTATCAACACAAAACGGAAGTACGCGCTTGGAAACGTCATAAGCAACGTCGTTAGCAACACGATTTCAAAGCTGCAAATAAACGTTAAAAAGCGACGAAATGAAATGATAAGTAATCAATGTAATATTTTTTTGGTTGATCGAGGTATCAACACCAAAAATTGAGGGAAAACTTATGCATCTTGCGCTACGCGCACGATGCAGTTTTCCCTCAATTTTTGGTGTTGATACCTCGATCAACCAAAAAAATATTACAATGATTCCTTAAATGAAATAAACAAGAGCATGCTGTTTATTTCTACACAGTGTGTATTTTGCAGTAAATTGCCTACTTTGTAGCCATACAAGCGTTTTTTAAATTCAAGATTTTGAAATCTATGAATAAAGTTGTGACCAGTCTTTTAAATTTGATTTCTAGTGTCTTGTTTAGACTATAACTATGTTTAAAAGTTTATAGATATCCATATTAGGCAGATAGTTATAAAATTTTTAACGTTTTTTGCTCGATAATAGCTTCTTTTCAACATGGCTACCCCCTACTCTTTGGACTGTAGTATCTAGAAACAAGCTTACCAAAATAAAAGGAATCTCCAAATACATAACATTTAAGTAATGATCAAGTTTTTCTTGCGTATAGATCATTGAGTAGAAGAAATACATGATGAGATTCAGGGCTAAATACAGCCCTTATCTTATCAGCTCCTTTATGTCTAAGTAAACGTAGAAAATCTCATTTCAAAAACTTCAAATACAATGCTAAATATTTATGTTTATTTCTTTTGCCTGATACCTACCCACTGGGCAGACTTGACATGAGGTATGGGCAGTAGTACTATAGTAACCAGAATTACAATCAACACAGCTTGTCTGTGCACCATTGGGCTCCTGACCTGCAGGGCAATCCTGAAATTATAGTATATACAATTATCTACAGACATTGCTGTCAGGTTAAGTTTTATTTCACTTCTTTTTATGAAATAATAAAACACAGCTAAAGACGGTATGGCCGGATTGCAAAGTAAGTTTTTGTCACTAACCGGGTCAAGGTCAATAGGTCAAATAATACAGCATAAATTGAAAGTTTTTGTCAGAGGCAACCTACATGTATAAAATAAAGTTTCTACTGCATACAGTTCCATAGATTTTGCTTAAACCAGGAACTTTAACCAAAATCCTTAACTAGGTCAAAGTCCAAGGTCAAGATCACTAGGTAAAATGTTATGGCATAAATTGAAAGGTCTTGTCATGGGCAAGCTTCATGTATAATATAAAGTTTCTACTGCATACAATTCCATAGATTTTGCTTAAACCAGGAACTTTAACCAAAATCTTTAACTAGGTCAAAGTCCAAGGTCAAGGTCACTAGGTCAAATGTTACGGCATAAATTGAAAGGTGTTGTGATGGGCAAGCTTCATGTATAATATAAAGTTTCTACTGCATATAGTTACTTAGATTTTGCCTCAACCAGAAACTTTAACCAAAATGTTGACGGCAGACGGACAGACGGACGGACATCGTCAGTCTATAGGCCGGAATTGCTTTGCAATCCGGCCAAAAATCATCACTTCATTTGCATATTTTGAAATTCTTTGACACACTCAATACCTGTGGTGCTTGATTCTGTGTTGGACAAATTGACCCAGTGGGACAACTTGTACACGTCGTTTCTCCCTCAAGTGAATACTCTTTAGAACCACATGCAGTCTGGGTGGTTAACCCTGAACAACTAAAGCCCGCCGGGCATAAGATACAGGCAGTCGATCCAGCCGAGCTGCTTATCTTATCAGAGTCACATGCCGTACAATCTGAGGACGAACTGGAACCACTGGACGGGTTATACTCCCCCGCGGGGCAGGGCTGCTTTGTGTTGGTACCTCCCTCACAACTGTAAAGAAATTAATTCATTTATTGAAATGTTGCTATGTTTTAAGTTTGAAATTACAGGGGACATTATAACTGTACCCTGAAATATGATCTTTATGGCATTAATAAACGGCATCAATTTTAAAGGGCTGTATTACAAAAATGATCTTCAGCATTTTTTGTGCAAATAACACTCGACATGAGGAACGGAGCCATCATCTTAATACGTAATTTACTGCAAGTCAAGGTGTACTTAGGGTCTCCACCAAGATCTGCACTGTTCGAATACACAAAAGAGAGGGTGACAGGGCCCAATGTAAACAAATATCGCAATGATAGTGCGGCCCATAAACCTGACAATAAGTATCTACTACGTAATAGATCAAACACGCCATCAATATCTTGGTAAACATATCCCTCCACGTCCATTGTTGTTTCTCAAATAATAAAGGTTAAAATGTAAACAATTTGTTACCTAAAGGATATTAGAGGTCACAGCAAGAGGTTCACGTGTAGAATGCTATTAAAGTATTACATTTTAGTGATTCTTAGCATTTGCAATGTAGATTTTGGTCTGTATGTCTGTCTGTTTGTCTGTCTGTCTGTTAAATCATGCATGACTATTTCTTTTGATTGGTATTTGAAAAACCTTTTTTTTTCATTTTTGTTGGAACCATTTTTTTTTTGGAACCCGTGACCTTCACAGTGAAGTTCAACCTACATGTACTTTGATTTTTTTTTCCGTTTAACATGATTATTACCGATAAAGCTACACATGGAGCCATTCGGTTTTCAAAACCAGTTTGTTAAATATTCTTTCTGAAAAAAGTACGGTCATCAACATAAATTTTTACCTATATATAGTTCTTCGAAGGCTAATTTTAACGCATTTCATTAAGGAACTCTACACAAATATTAGCATAAGACAAATGGATACCATACAGAAGGATGTACCGTAAATTTCTGAATGGTGTCTAAGTGGTACATTTATCTTTTACAGCTTTTAAACACACGAAACTCTTCTTCGGATAACGATCTGTAATTTTTACAAAAAATAATAGATACAATGTTTGATCTTTGTAATCGATAACATTTCCGTCTTCACCGTTCCTATCTTTTCCAAAACACATAAGTTTACAGAAATCATAAAGTAAATTCAATTGTATGCATTTTGCATGAATTACTACTACAAATTCCCATAAATGTAAGCCTTTTACCTCCTCGCAATCCAAAAAATGTCAATTTCTATTGACAAGAAAATCAATTTATCTTCTACAAAATGTATATTTACGCTGTTGGAAGTCGAATTAAATAGTAATGGAACATAAACGTTATATTTCAACATATTAACCTGCCTATCTACGTTTGAAAGTATGAATAATTCAGCAAATTATATTTCCACATATGTAAATATATTCAATAACCTTGTGAAATGGTCTAGTAATCCTCTCCGAGCTGTTTGGATGAGGAACTTAATTTTGATGTACATAAAGGATAAAATATAACACTAAGGACATGCCCTGTAAACCAATTTTGTGATGAAAGTCAAAAGTTCTACCATAAACACGACACAACAAGGTCCCGTCCTTCCCAACCAATAAACAGGCATTCAGCTACCCAAATCAACCCTGATAAAAATGAAATTTGATGGAATTAAGTCGTTCTAAAATTCAATAATGAAAGATCCCCGGAGAGCCATTTTGATTCGACGTCTATATTCATATCACAAGACACAAACATTCATTTGTTATCGTCAAAGTTATAGTCAAGGATGAAAGGTCGCTGATCTTTGGGGTCTATTAACATATAATCATAAACAGCTTTGTCAAATTCAATGGAAATTGTTTAATTTCAATGAAAAATGTACTTAGATCTCTCCCTCTCTTCTGTGACTTTAAGACTTTAAAAAGCGTATCATGCCTCGCACGCCAAGGTCACAGCTAGTGGACAATCAAACCCTTGTCCAGGCAAGAATTGTAAGTGTGCCATGACGCACTTCGGTTCTAAGGCCAAGGTCACAACTAGTGGACAATCAAACCCTTGTCCAGACAAGAAGTGTTGCTTAGGACCCAAGAGTGTGCCATGACGCACTTCGGTTCTAAGGCCTAGGTCACAACTAGTGGACAATCAAACCCTTGTCCAGACAAGAAGTGTTGCTTAGGACCCAAGAGTGTGCCATGACGCACTTCAGTTCGGCAAGAAGTGTTGATAAGGACCCAAGAGTGTGCCATGACGCACTTCGGTTCTAAGGCCTAGGTCACAGCTAGTGGACAATCAAACCCTTGTCCAGACAAGAAGTGTTGCTTAGGACCCAAGAGTGTGCCATGACGCACTTCGGTTCTAGGGAAGGGATGAAAATTTTCCATAATCAGGCAAGCTTCAAATAGCGCTAAGTTCGCCTGATTCCGGAGATCTCTCTCGTGTCTCTTTCTCTTTCGTAAAAAAAAAAACTATGTCGCTTTTAATTAGTCTCTACGCAGAGAAAAAAAATCTAAGAGTACACAACGTACTTAAAAAAACAGAGAATTCTCATATTCATACAAATTTCTACAGCATTGGAGTTTCTCAACATATTGTAATTAGGGAAATCCATACATGTATGAATACGTCGTTATATGCAATCTATACATAAAAATATACGCCCATGCTTTAATTGGCCATAGGAGCTCCCTTCTATTCTTTGCAGTATACAAAAGATTTAAAAAGAAGTAGATTAACTGACGTAGTATATAGAAAATCAATCACTTGATAAGATTAGAATCATATTGACAAATACGGACATACCAGTCGGCAAGTGGACAATAATTCTGAATTAATGCGTACTTAATGTCGATTCTAGTGCATTTAATTTCATCCTTAAAATATTGGCTTTGGGGACGAAAATGTTTAAGTTGTTGTGCAACTCATTCACGTATCAATGATAAGAACTGGGCATATCATATTTTATCTCTATTATTCACAAAACTGTGCTAACATGTTGAATTCTTGTCAAATTATCAAACCAGTATCGAATTTTGAAAGAACATTACGTCTGTTATTATATAATCGTACCAGCTTTATTTAGTAGCATTTTTAGCTGTTAAGGTGCGTCATTGGTCATGATTTTGGTTTATTCTTGCGCATCTCCTGTTTTAGCACTCATTGAGCTTGACATTTATAGGTATTTCAATTTATCATGGCCAATGCATCATTTCTTACTCTTTTTAAGTCTTTAATTCATGAGACACATTAAAGAGACCAAGTTTGAAAATTTGATCTAAAATGAATGCAGTATGCGTAAGAAAATGCTTCGCGGTAATTTCTGTAAAAATTAACGTGGAGGTACTTTTTTTAACTGTTCGGATTTCTTTTATGTTAGTAATTACCCATGAATTGTGTTTTACGTGTGGAATATTATTGATTTAAGCTTTTTTTATAAGGTATGGCTGATGAAAACCGACAAATTATAAATTGTTTAAATTCCACCCAAAATAAGGCAAATTTTCAGCTCTGACACTTCTTCAAGAAAACCACAAAATGGAATTATTTGTGAGCGTCTGTTCTTTCTTATTTGAACACGGACATATACTTTTTCTTCAATATTTTGAAAAGTCTTCCCAAGGAGCACGTTTTACTGTGTGTTTGGAAAAATCGTTGAAATTCGGTATCTCTGAAATTTTGACCTTAACTTTGATGATTTTCGTTATTTTTGTGTAAAATCTAGAAAATTTTAAATTATCGGTGAAGTTGGTACCTAAGGTAGCACTTTATTAAATTCTACTTTTATACAAAGTTTCTAACCTGTTTTATTGTATAATAACGAAGAAAAGTAAAATAGAAATCAAATGAGTGCATTTCAACACTTTTTGTATTTTCTTTACAAATGTGCTATTTTTAGCAACAAATTTCCGGCATTTTTTTTACCCAGTTTTCAAATAAGCATAAATCTTGATTTTCATCACTGACCTATTAATTTTCCTTCATAAAAGGATTAAGTGACTTGAATACTGTATTTTCATATGGTTATCATAAAATTGTTGAAATTCCTTTATTCAGAAATGACATGCCTTAAAGGACAAACGTCATGATGGCTCTGTGAGAATGATAATGTTAATTTTACTTTCACAGTCCCAGTTGAATTGTTAGATTCTGATTGTTTCTTTGGTCTTATTTGATAATTATTATTTTTCACCATTTTGTGGTTGTCTTTCCTGTTGTTTGACAGTATTTCCCATTTTGTAATTGCTTTTATTGTTTTTTTGTTGTCCTCAGGCACTGCTTTGTGACTTTCTTTGTTGCATTATGGTTGTTTGCCGTTTTGAAGTAGTCTTTATTGTATTGTGATTGTCTTTGTTGTTCTGGATGATCTATTGTGTTTTGAATATCTTTGGATATTTCTTATCGAATTTGCTGTTTTGAGATATCTTTGCTGTTATCTAATTGTCCTTCTTGAGTTGTGATTGTCTTTGCTGTTTTGTGACGTGATTGTCTTTGCTGTTTTGTGATTGTCTGTGCTGTTTTGTGATTGTCTGTGCTGTTTTGTGATTGTCTGTGCTGTTCTGTGATTGTCTTTGCTGTTTTGTGATTGTCTGTGCTGTTTTGTGATTGTCTGTGCTGTTCTGTGATTGTCTTTGCTGTTTTGTGATTGTCTGTGCTGTTTTGTGATTGTCTTTGCTGTTTTGTGATTGTCTTTGCTGTTTTGTGATTGTCTTTGCTGTTTTGTGATTGTCTGTGCTGTTTTGTGATTGTCTTTGCTATTTTGTGATTGTCTTTGCTATTTTGTGATTGTCTTTGCTGTTTTGTGATTGTCTTTGCTATTTTGTGATTGTATGTATGTTGCATTGTGATTGTATTTGTTGTTTTGTGATAGTGTTTGTTGTTTTGTGATTGGCTTTTCTGTTTATGATTGTAATCATTGTTCTGTGATTCTCATTGCTGTTTTGGGGTTGTCTTTGTTGTTTTGTAATTTTTTTATGTTTTGTGATTGTCTTTGTCGTTGTGTGATTGTCCCTGTTGTATTGAAATTGTCTTCGTTATTTTGTGATTGCCTTTGTTGGGGTTTTTTAATTGTTTTTTGCTGTTTTGTGATTGTCTTTACTGCATTGTGATTGTATTTGTTAATTGTTTTGTGATTTACTTTGCTGTTTTGAGATTGGATTTGTTGTTTTGTGATTGTCCTTGCTGTTGTGTGATTTTCTTTAATATTTTGTGATTGTCTTTGCAGTCTCGCGATTGACTTTGTTGTTTTGTGATTTTATTTTCCGTTTTGTGATTGTCTTTGCTATTTGTGAAAACCATTGCTGTTTTGTGGATTTATCCTGTGGTATTGTGATTACCTTTGCTGTGGTGGGATTTTATTTGCTTTTGTTTTCTTGTCTCTGACGATTTTTGATTAGCTTAGCTTCGTTGATTTATAAGTTGCCTTGTTGCTTTGTGATAGTCTTTGTTGTATTATGACTCTTTTGTTGTTTTGTGAAAGCAGTCTCGTCTTTGTTGTATGTGATTTGAACAATTTCGTACGAGTTCTGACGGGAAGAAATCAGACTCCAATTCTCATATTTATAAAGTTTGAACAAGAATTGATAAATATCAAGGGAGTTATATTCCAATTTACAGTTTACAAGTGATAACAGACACTTGAACGATACGCAAACCATCAAAACTAATCACTACACATTCATTTCACGGATAGACGTATCCGATTAACGATCCCCGGGTTTTCATTTTACAACCATATCTTAGACTGTTAAACTGAAAGTAAATAATCACACTTCAAATGTCAAACTTTCATTGGAAAAATCACTTAAGTGGTCTGATAAAAGTAATATACAGGTATACATGTAAAGCAATTTGATCGGGAAACTGAGTGCGTCAGTCTTGAATTCCCTCGGTTGTTCGAATAGGTTTTCTGTACAGTCACCTTCTTTGGATAGATGAACTTTTATTTTTATAGAAAAGAGCGTTGGCTTGAATGTGTATAATTTAGTCTAACTAAAACTTTTCCTAAATGAACTTGGCCTAAGATTATGTGAAATGTTGTTCAAAATCTATTCATACTTTATGATGAAAAATCACAGTTTTGGTGGAAAAAGTTCCATACAAGCATCCGAGTGAATTACGACTCGGAAAATATTGAAATACACGTATGTTGATATTTGCATGTCGACCACATTTTCCCTCATATTAGTTCAAAAGCCAATTTGGCAATATCCAAATTTTCGTTCTGCCTATACCAGTACATAATCTTTATATCACCAAATTGCACCCATGAAAAAATAAATAGCTTCTGAAAAAGATTTAATCAAAGTTTTCTCTCCTATAAAATTGGGGGTGACCTGGTAACATAGATGAACCAATTTATCTACATACTGAAATAGAAATGGCTCAAACCTTGAAAATCTCGATTCAAAAAATATGGGCCAAGTTGCCAGAGTTAATTGGAAATCTACGTAAGTAGAAACGATTAGAGACATGCACATTTAAGGCTATATAAAACTTTCCATTAGTCGGGACTAAAGATACTTTTAAGGTAATAAATCCGACAGTCAAAACTCTATTGATCCATGCAACTATTTCAGTATATTCATTTTCTATTAAATCTATCTCTCTTTTTTTGTTGTTGGTAAACCCAGTCTTTTGGCAATTCTTTGTCCTACCCTTAACATTATACCGGTATATATGGGACGACTGGGTGTTCTTAAGTCGAGGGTACGGACAGGCAGAAAGAAAAAATGAGTGCACGATTATCTGTTTTATGTAGGTTTGGTTCTCAAACGAAACAACCACGAATTTTGTTTGAGCTTGTTATAAAATCACCGACATTGATCACACCATCAATCAATCGCAAAGAGGATGTAATTAAGATTAAATACCCGTTAACAAACCCTAACAAAGACAAAAACAAAACAAAACTCGCTTTTCAGTCGATTGCATTAAATCAATAATGCAAAATCATCCCCTTCCTATGACACTTGTCATTGACACAACCCCAGGAGTTTCACAAATTCTCAAGTACATGTAAGTGCATATCTGCCGTGATATTCCAAAGAGCACGATTTAATGCATTCAATCTTTTCTCTGTTACGTAACTTGGCCTGACATGGATCCACGATCATAAACCACATAGAATTGATTTAAATATACATAACAATAATTATACATACTCAATGAGAAAGATGACAACACGGATATGATTTGTTCCAAAGAAGGAAGTATAGATTAAAAATCTGCCAAATCTTCGTTTACAGACGGTAATACGATAAACGATAAGGGCATTCTATACGATAACGTATCGTGATCTAATCGATACATATAACTAACTACACGATTCAAGTAAGCAAACAACCATGGTGTTGAGAATACAATGAAAGTATAAATCAGTTTAATTCAATCATGTACATCCAAATTTATCATAATGATACAAGACAAGTTCACAATCGCAATGTACATCTTTAACGATAACTTGTTGCGTCTCAAATAACCTCGGATGTCAAACGATTCTTGAAGACAATTCGATTATTGAAGACAATTTTACATGTCAAAAAATCTACTTCAAAATAAGTTGCCATGTTTAATTCCGAACAAGATAATGACCCAAAAGAAGTGTTAATTTGCAAATTCATTCTTTTATATCATATGGGACAATTACTTACAATTTCAGTGTGCAATATGCAATTATACCTTTGCAGAAAGCAAGTATACTTTATGTAATTTAAGTGTATTTTGTACCTACGTAGACTGAATATCAAATGAAAGTCATCATATCAGGTTGTCATTCTTTGGTATCCAAATTAACCATGCAAAAACAAATTTACTTAAGTAAACGGTAAATATATTTCACAGGTAAGACTGATACCTCATAATTACAGTAAATGTAATGGAAAGTCGACGAGATAATGGTGCCATGGAACATGTTTTGTCAAGCAGTTTTTTTTTCTGCACACTAAGTATGTTTCCGCACAATGTTATCTCAAGATTTTGTCATTCTTTCTTCCGAAATAAAGTCTCTCTTAATTTCATTAGTTTCCGACTTCCTCATTCAAACAGAACATTCCAAAGTTAAGTAAGCCATCACTTGACAACAAAACAATAACGTATTTTACCTTTGTCAACTTTATAATAGAAATGTTACTTTCGCTTTCAATCTTCCGGATTCAGAACAAAGTTTCGTTTGACAAAATGTCAGTGAATGACCTTTACAAAAATAAGTTCCCCGCTTCATGTATGACCTTGCACTTTGACCTGTGACTTGAAAATCAACGAAATGTCTTCACTGCTTCATATTTAAAAAAAACTTTGATATAATATGACATTGGACACATCTTATGATCAAAATGTTTAAACTACCATCTATAAAAATGTGTCTCCAAGATTGAGAAGCTTATGTCCACGCTTCACGTGTACGTCCAGTCTCACTTTGATCTAGGCAAAGAACTACTCAGATGGGTCATACATTTGTATCTTTATAAATCAGGCTATCGCTTATCAGAATTTGTCAAAATTAAGAGATTATACGCCTGTATATTTATTTTTTCAGATCATTAGAGAATACTACTAGTACTTAGTCTTGTCTTGTCCTTATACGAATAAAGTCGGAGCGCATAAGATAAAGTAGATGACGATTCATGCATACACTTTTTTTGTATTTACTAGTTTTGTATCAGGTCGCCGAAGTCTATGGGTCTGGTGTATTGATTTGGTCATTAATAATATATAATCAATGATACTTAGTGTTTCTGATATTTAGATAATACATAGACGGATCGGTGATGCTGATATGTCGCCCAGAAGGAACCATGGTTTACAGAGAACTGCGTTACTGGAGCTTGTAACACAATTTGTTTTTTTTTTCTGAAGACCATATAATGATATAGGGAAATGTAATTATAACATTTGGAGATAAAAAAAAATATATAAGACCGTGGAGAAAGAATTTACAAATAAATGTGACACATTTTTTTCTGAAGACCATATAGAATATAATAGTCTTTGGAGAAAAAACAATACGACATTGGAACAAGTACTATCTATATTTTAGAACACCATAGTATAGCGGGTATTATAAGCCATGTGCACAGCAAAAATGAAATAAACCGCATTTTCTGACAAATCATTTTGTCGATTATAAAGATTTTTTCTTGAAGAAATGGTAAGCATGTTTTTGTCATTGAGCTATTTAAAACATACGGTAATTTGAAGAGTATACAGCTTTTGTACATGTACCTTACGAAAACGACAGTACTGACGTCAGTTTTTGTTACGAAACTACATGTACTTGGAAAATCTTCAAAAACTTGTACATGTACTTGAGCTTGTTTTGAGTGTTTGTACTTCATACGGGAGAGTGATTTGTTGGGGAGGGTTCCCTCAAAACAGATATTATACATATAGTGTTCGTTTCATGCACCGAATCACTGTCTGAATTAGCTGTTGATTATCATTTACTAAACCTTGAAAAAGAAAACAAAATAAGCAAATAAATAAGAAACTAACTAAATATTAAATAAAATACTTCAAAAGACCATAAATTACGAAGAGTTTCATCGACAAAGTGTATATGGGTTAGTTCACCCACGTATTTTGGCATGTCCACGATATTAGTTACTGTTTCGACCATAGAATGTGGTTCCCGGTTTCTACGTCACACTCAAGAACCATAAAACACTTTATGTAAAGACAAGCCCCACGTGATTGTGAAACCAAAGCAGGTGAAAATCGAATCGTACTTTAAAGTTTCTTCGTTTGAATTACATATTAACGGGGTAATTGTTTGTTAAGTAAAAATAAATATAAATCTTAACGCAAGCTATATTTTCCCTTTTGTTTGAGCCATGTCTGTTTCAATTGATATTTATCTTTAAATTTAGTACAACATGGGGATTGAAAAGAGAAAATCCATTTCAAAAGAAATTTTAGTCGAACAGTTATGCTCATCAAATCTATTTTTTCCATTTCAAAAATGGTATATTATAATAACAGCAAATGTTTTCAATGCAAGTCATTTCTTACTAAAATAATGATTCTAATTATAACTAATAAATGTCTATTGCTTGACTTCTTACATGAACAGACAATTAGATTGTTCACTACATTTTGATACTAAAATGTGAACTTGACCTTGACCTTGAAAGAGACAATGAACTTCTTTACACAAAGAAAACGGTGCAGCTATCCGGACTACATGTAAAGATTCGTGCAACCCTCCTCATTGTATGATGACGACGCACGCAAGATTATTTGAAGCATGATATATCAAAAGAATGAATCGGTGGCCATATTAAAACGAAACAGTCGGTGCTTTGCTGTCTAGAAAGAGTGGTATACTGACATATCCTTATGTAAAATAACCGAAATTATCCCATTTTGATTTACGTAATATTTTTAAGAAGGACATTGTTATCTTGAGAGTCTCCGTGTAAGGTTTTATCCAGTGTTATCTTGAGAGTTTCCATGTAAGGTTTTATCCAGTGTTATCTTGAGAGTTTCCATGTAAGGTTTTATCCAGTGTTATCTTGAGAGTTTCCGTGTAATATTTTTAAGAAGGACATTGTTATCTTGAGAGTCTCCGTGTAAGGTTTTATCCAGTGTTATCTTGAGAGTTTCCATGTAAGGTTTTATCCAGTGTTATCTTGAGAGTTTCCATGTAAGGTTTTATCCAGTGTTATCTTGAGAGTTTCCATGTAAGGTTTTATCAAGTGTTATCTTGAGAGTCTCCTTGTAAGGTTTTATCCAGTGTTGTAGAAATGCATACGTGTTTGAATAGTTTGAGAAAAAGCTTTTTTACCAAAAAAAAGAACAATGATATCGAGACACTTGTCTCCTGAACTGAAGACAAGGAAACGCTATCGATACTTTTGGGCAGAATTTACACACAGTTTGATAGTGCAAGGAGCACATCAAAGATAATTGAATTGGTCGGCAAATATAGGTTCGGAAGCGCAAATATTTACAGCCATTTATAAATTAAAGTTACACGGGTTTGCTGCTTCAAGTTCTTTTATTGTAATGTTATATATTCAACATTGGACAAATGTAACCCACGTCTCATATATTTATTTCATAGTGGATAAAACCAATTGCAAATGATTAATATAAAAAACAAAATACATTTCTTTCATATTAAAAATATTCAATAGTTTCCCATTTGCTCGACCACCACGGTTCCTGAACACGATTTACGAACAGAATAGTTTTTTTCGTTTACGCGATGAATAATTCTAGCTTTTCGATAGGGAACAACCACTTTGTAAAGTCGGAAAATTTATGTTCGTCAAAATAGCGAGCGTGAAAATTGTTTTTGGAAAGTACTCTTGCCCCTTAACTTCTCCTCCCCCACCCTATATTCTTAACATGAAAGTGTAACATGTTACGGGATTTAACTTTTTAATAAGCAGTCTAAATACTACATGTACAAAACTTAAAATATAAGTATGAAAATATGAGCTTCGTCAAGTTCAAATCCCCTTTTAGTAAGAAATAAACAGAATTATACTTAAAATGTCTCACGTGACTGGGTAATCCGATCAGTGAATTGACTAATTTTGAATAATTCATTAAGCTTTGTTCGGTCAATGGCTATATACGACCATAAAACTAATTCTACAGTATAAGTACTCTCCAATGTCAACAAGACAATCTGTAAAGTACAGAGTATGTGAAGGCCTGAATAATTTAGTATTCGTCAACTGAAAAATTGTTTGTCTGTGGACGGTTAAAGTAGTGAGGGTTTTATACCGTTTCTGTCTTCTGTGAAAAAAAAACACCATGTCTATGAGAAGTACTAAAGCAAGTTTGATGGAAATTGGTGTGAAGGAAGTCATACTGTACCAACGGATTGGCTTTTGGGAGAATTGTTTCATTTTAGGGCAATCAGATCGTTTCCATTTGGTTTAATATACATAACAAAATCAATTTCAACTTCTTTGAAGAAAAACAAAATCCGTTTACATCTGAAATATCGAGAATTTAATATTTCCAATTTAAAGTTACAAAATCGCGGAAGAAGTATAGATCTTTACGCCAGTTATATTTATACTGCACTTGACCTGGAAAAATTGTGAAATGCCATACCCTCTCTTAAACACGTTAAAGATTTGAAATTTGAAGAAATTAAGAGGTAGTACCTTTAAAAATCTTTAAAGTAACCATCCTTTATAACCCCCCAAACGTCTATTACACAATCAACTCCTTTCGGACAGATCTGATTGAAATATCTGGTCATTGAAGGTGTTGGAATAAGTGGACCAATTATTTTCATAAATTATTTCGAACCAATTCCATTTAGGTGTCCTTTGACGCAAATGGTAATGACTTGTACAGGGATCTATAGCAAAGTCTTCTAAATAGGAAAGCCCGAGGAGGTCGCCATTTAAAGAAATTATGTTGAATTAAAATAAACATGTGTTTATTCAAAAAAATTCAAAAGAGGTCAAACATCAAGGTATTGATGATCTATGCGCATTGCTTTAAAACTTTAGTAAAATATGTCATGAAGGTTGGCTTTGCTCAAAAGCGAAACCCCTTCTTTACAATACCATAGAATGTAGATACTAATTTGAAATGAGTATAGCGTAGAAAGTCAAGTAAGCTCTAAGTAAACAAGATGAAATAGAAACTCGTCTACTCGCTAATACCAAACCTGATGTATATTATACGTATTTTTTTTTAATTTTGAAAACTTTCGTATTCATTGAATTTTTTGTCAAAATAGATTCATGTACATGTACATACACCGTACATACACGTATGTGTATCATATCACTGATCAATAAAGAAAGAAATACCCAGAGACAGAAAATAATCTCTCTCTCTCTCACTCTCTCTCTGTCTTATACATGTACATGATGATATTCTTTTAAATGTTCAATGGTTTTAAACTGTTCGACAATAAATTGTGATGAAAATAGAGATAACTTTGCATAAATCTTTTATTTCTAACCATGTGCCAACATTCAAGTCATTTTAAAAATTTAAACTTTATTTATTTTACAACGTTTAACAAACAAGTTACACAACTTTTATTAATGTCTCACGTTGGCTCAGATGTTGGCGTGAGGGGGTCCAAGGAGCAGGAGGAAACCGGAGTACCCGGAGAAAAACCCCCTGCAGAGGCCTGGGTGGGGGACCACCTACCCTCCCACATAAGACCCTTTGTCGAATCTGAGATTCGATCCCGGGACCTTAGAGGTCAAGTCATTTGAAACTGAAGTTTAGAATGAAACTTTGAGATGGTAGGTGGAACAGAGCAGTAATATATGTTCGCCAAATTTGGGGTTTTAGGGGATGGGTGGGGCATGTTCGCCCATTTTGTTTGTTTGTTTTTTTTTTCTTTTTTAGGGAGGTGTATGTTCGCCAAATTTAGTTTAGAGGAATGTAAAAGATAGAAGTTGCAGCTGGAACATAGTAGTGGTATATAGTCGCCCATTTTGGATCTTTTTTTGGGGGGGGGGGATGTTCGCCCAATTTGGTTTGGGGGAATGTAAAAGTTTGAATTATTTATCATTTCAAATTTCTGATATAAGCTGACTCTTACTACAACAACCTCTCTATCAACAGTATTCACAGCTATTGTACAATATATTTCTTACGAAATTTATCACCTCTTCTGATGCTTTCAAACTTTATCCTCTTAATACTTTAATACCATATGATAGTAGCCAATAGAGATTTATTTATTAAGAGGAATTCGCCATTATGATATGGACATAGAAGTAAAGTATTATGTAATCCACCTCTGTAGGAGTTCGTGTGAACGTGCCGCTTTTTGAACAACTGTAGAAGAGCCATTTTACATATAATTCATAAATTATCGAATGTCATATTATTCTAAATGTATATTACATTTCTCGAAACCTAAATTTTTCATTTTATTAAACGAAGTACATGTCACATTGGTGTGTTTCGCGTTTTTTCCTTTATCTTTGATAATGAATTCATTTGTAATATTTTCGCATTATAATGTATGACTTGCAGTAGGATGGATTAGGGGGAGGGGGGGGGGGTAGCGTTGAACTAAAATTATTACAATAATTACAGGTCAAAATGATGTCTACACCACAAGATCATGGTTCGTAGTTTCTGTTTAAAGGTAGAATTTACTTGGCGTAAACACGGTAAATTGGATTTCTCGAAATCAATTACAACATGACTGTACACTGTACCCATTTGAACACATAAACACGCAATAAAAATGCAAATTGTATGAATAATCGGCAATTGGTACATAAAGTTGCACCCATATCAATTGACCACACAGCGTTTTGGCTTTTAAAATATAATTCCATCGATTACATAATGATGCAAAATCATGGTAAGGGTTTTCCCCGTGTTATAACGTATTAATTATTCATTTTAAAAGCAGAGTTGCGTTGCTCTTGATGCGTAGCTTAGTTCTAAAGTGTAAAACAAGTGATAGAATCCTTTACAGAAAGTTCATTTTTACCTATTAGGATATTATGAATATTTCCCTAGATACTTACTACAGCGCTTTTTTAAAATGCAATTACTATCAACGATGTATTAAACTTATATAAACGTGCCCATGAACCAGTGATTTCCAATTTAAGGTTTAAAAATACAATCGTTTTTATCTTGAGTTCTATTCTCTTATTTTTTCGCCCTTACAAGTTATTATTTTGACGCAATTGTAATACAAAGTTCAATAAATAGACACAATTTTCTTAGGGTTAGATTTTGAAGGATAAATAAATTCTTAAACTGATATAGATAAGGATAAATTAAAATGTCCAATTTCATTATTTTGGAAATGAAATATTTTAAACCAAATTTCTATTCTTTTGGGAGGCCATTTTGGGTTATTCAAAAAAGGTCCAATAGTACATAAGTGCGTTAAGTACATGTACAATTAATAAAGTACATTAAAAAAGATTTTAGTTTAAATTTATTAAGTTCTAAGGGAGCAACCATTTTATTTTAAGGGGGGGGGGGCCGCAGGAAAACTTTTGCCGGCCGGAAATTTTTTTTTTCGGCCATTTTAAGAGCCGGAAAATTTTTTTCGCCGGCCCTTCGGGCCGGATTATTATTATTATTATTATTTTTTTTAATTTTCCAATGTTGAAAATTACTCTAAAGTTTAAATAATTCAGCGTGATTTTTCAGCCATATTAAACATCAAACACACAATGGTAAAACTTTCATCAGAAAAAAAAAAATCAAGCCATATGAAATAAGTACCAATTATATAGAATTTTTCTAAATTGAATCTACTTCAATTTTATAGAAATTTTCTAAATTGAATCTACTTCAATTTTATGACTTCAATTGAAGTTCAATGTCGGCGATCGAAACGACACAATAAAAGGAATCATCTAGGTTTATCCTGCAGTCTAAAACTAATACTGTAATGAAACAATGTTTACTCATAATCTCCATATTGCAAAATAATTTGATTACTTTTCATCACAAGAACAATGAATACCCTGAATTTAATCTAGCAGATTTTCTATCCATTCGATCCATCCTTTCAAAATACTCAATGAATGGATAGAAGCAATGGCATTTCCATTCTACTAAAGGATATAGTATAGTTCCAGGTAAAGTAGTTTTTTATTTCATTGTACATGTATTGAAATCGGGGACCATTCTGCATTGAAAAAAAAAGAATTTCTGGACTTGAATTGGTGATCAAGGCTGCAAACTAATGGAGCAGAGGATAGATTTACGAAAGCCTGAATATAATGCTTAATGGTGGTCATAAAACTCACATTATCCCACTTATTACATGGGATCAATATGAATACATGGAGGAAAATTCTCTCGTATATTAGAGCTCATAGCAAATACTAGAATTTTTAAATGTCTTTCATGATACTTCAATCATTTTCAAAGATTGTACATCTACAAGGAGCAAATGGAGAAGAGGATGGGGGGATTCTAGACCCCTCCCTTTTTATCAAAAGTTTGTACAAAAATTTAATCAAAAATCAGCATCTTATAAACTCCCATTCATTCATCCTGACTATTATGTTCTCTGATCTCTCTCCCTTAAAAAAAATTAAAGACATTCCTGTCTGACTGAAAAGGTCTTAACATAGATTCAATTCTTTTCCTATCAAATTTTGCATTAGATATCCCTTGACTGATGTTAAATTTGCTATAAATAGTCCTGAAAACACGACTAATATCCATCTTTGATGCCAAATCATGCATTCTAATACTTCCTTCGGATCACAAGAAAGCATTGAATCCAATATCAAATAATTTTATGCTTCTGTGATCTTTCGAGTTTGAACATCTCATATGTACACATCTAACATGTCTAAAAGTAGCTGTTCTTGTGACCTACATGCGTTAAAGGATGAAATAATTGTAAATTCAGATAATTGTACAATCACAAAATATACATATACTGTAAGTAAATGAGTCTTACATAATACCAAGACTTCATAGTACTGCATTAGTACTATATGAACACGAATGCATTTATATATGAATAAATTACATGTATTATGTTGGTGGAGAGTTGGAAATACCGGTATATTTTATATTCATCAGTTCAGGGTTGGTTCATGATTGATATATACATTCTATGTAATTAAAATATGGTTACATGTACAATTTAGAATTTTTTCAGACTTTCTACTTTCAGAAAATTACTCTTTTAATGAAAGATTCCGTTAATTGGTATTTAAAAGATTTGAACATAATCTTTTGACCAAAAAGACATAAAGATTTCTGTAAACATGTACACTGTAAACGTACAAGCATTTCATTGTTCACCTTATCAATATATGTTAACACCAAGGATTCCTTTGTAACTAAATATGAATACATATCAATCGGCTATGAAGTGTTTTTTTTGCACCGAAATATTACCATTTCTTCTTTAAGGCCAACAAGTAGAAAATCATTCATTGCATGTACATGTTGATTTGTACATGTATCTCTATTCCTTGTTAAATAAGAATATGACAAGGCGTGTACATATACTTCTGTGTATGTCTTAATTCATCTAGAACTTACTAGTATCCTGGTGGACAGGTATTACAAACTCCGGCATCATAATATGTCCCTGCCGTACAGTTACTCACACAGTCAACATTACAATCACACTGAGCTTGTGTTGGATCTGTAAAAATAAATGTCAAAACAATAAATCATTTATTGAATTTAGTAGTAAAACAAACTAATAGAACTCTTAACGAAGAAATAAAGTAATTTCATTATCACTGATAATAAGTAGAAAACTGACAAAAATGTCAGAAATGGTTCCCTATGGCAAACTTGTATCTATTATCATGATCATGATTTGTTTGTACAAGTATGTGGAGCATGGTCAGAACATATAAACAGTGAAATATCAAAGCTCTGATACTTAAACTGTTACGTCTGACTCCAAGTAAATTGTGTACAACTGAAGTGTTGTTGTACATGTACTGTAAGGCTAAAGAGTGACCTTGATCTTTGACCTTCTAACCTCAAAAAGCAAAAGCATTATTCTCACATTTAAGTATAAACATGATAAATCATACTAAATCCATTGATAAAATATGGCAGCTCTACCTTCAAAACAATTTTGAGTTATTGTGCTACAACCAAAGTACATGTATTACATAAATGATTCATACAGTACATGTCTAGTGTATGACCTTTACCCTTGACCTTAATCTGACCTAAAAAGTATAGGTACATGTACCCATTACAACGTACCATACAATGTGCCCTCACATTATACCATTACTGAACCCAATGTATAAAATATGAAAGAGTAGCATTAAAACTATTTCAGATGCTGAGTTACAGCCAAAGTGCTACATGTAACAGACAGATGGACAGACAGATGGACAGATGGAAAAGGTGATTCCTACAGGACTCCCACATTTGAATGTGGAGTCCTATAGTCAAGATTATGGTATCAACTGCTCTTATGGAAAATGATACATGGAAATTTACTCCGTATGGACAGGATTAACTTTTGGGTAAAAAGAAATCTTCCATATATACATGTAGACCTTTTGTCGAAAACAAGCAAAACATGAAAATATGTGTACTCTTCTTCTTAAGTTTAACAGTAAAACTCCAATTCATTGAAGACTAGATACATGTACTGTGCACATGCATGACCTATCAAAGCAAAAGTACTTGGGTGCTTTAAAATAAAAAAAAAAGTCATGAACATGATGAAAATGGATAAAAAAAAAATTGAACTTTGAATTTTACTGCATAAAATTAAAAATACTCATTACTTTTGTTCACTTACACATAACTAATTGATAATGTATCTTGAACATTTCATTAATGAAGTGAATGAATTTAATTACAAATATTATTCTTGAATTCCTGAGTTGAAGAAATTATGAAATTTTGAAAATATCTACAGTACTTGATCATTAAAAATCAATAATAACTTTTAAATGAAAGTTAAAACATGCTTGATCATTACACAAATCTAGTAAAAATTCCTAGGACATTCTTTAAAATCACAATAAATTAATGAATCATCTACAATCCAACTCTTTAATTTCTATGATCACCAAATTGGTAAAAATTATCAGTCTCTACACATTCTGTACATGTATAAGAACAGCATAATGTATCATTGTGATTGATATTGCCAAATTTAAAACTCAACCTTTCCATCAACCTACAAGCAAGTCGGAGGCAAGTTTTTATTTGATTGATTCTATATTAAAATATACACAACTATTTGATCCCCAGGGCCTCTAGTCCAATGCGATATGGCAGTGCAACGGTATGCAAAAAATAAATGGTCTGGAAAAATTAAGACCGGTTCAATATCATCCTCAACTTCATGTATTTATAACCAAACACTCAATGTAGATTTCATTTGTCTGATGCCTTAAAAAAGTTTTGTGTAGACCGATACTGTATGGATAAGAAAAACATAGTATATAGTATATTTTAAAATTAAGTGAAAACACAGTATATACTATATACTGTGTTCTCACTTAATTTTAAAATACACATACTATTTTTCTTGCCATTGCCAATTGGAATTGCCATCTCTGATCAGTGGTGTAGCTAGGCCAAAATTAAGTGGATGCTTGTCAAGATACATGTACAGGGTCTGTGGATCGTAACCAGACCTAAACAGGTCAAGGTCAATATCATGGGCACACCCAGCAGTGTTTTGACCATGGAAGGTCCACAAAAAAATAGCATCTCCATAACATTGTGTCGAATAGACCATTTGCACATTACTGTTAGACTTGCATTTTAGACACTCAAAGATCCAAATCACAACTTTTGACATAACGGTACTTTATTATTACGACATCATAGATCTGTTTTGTCGTCACAGTGAAAAGTTATGTCAAATCATACAAATGTTGTCATTTTCAGGTCTTGGCCTGTATAAAATTCGAGTCTACTGCAGTAATGTGAATAAAATCATCTATTCTAAAAAAATAAGAAGTGCAATTGATGATTTTCATATTACCGCAGTTGACTTGTATTTTACACATCCTAAGACCCGACATCATAAGATTTGACATAATTTTTAACTGTGACGTCCTATCTGATTTATGACGTCACAATACGAAATAACGTCAAAAGTGGTGATGTCAGGTCTTGGAGTGGGGTGCAGGACGTTTCGGTACAAGGACGTTTCGGTACAGAGAAAAAAGTCGTTTCGGTACATGGAACAAAGACGTTTCGGTACATGATTTAGGTAGTTTCGGTACATTTTTTTTTGGTACATTACCCAATTTTTGACTGTTTAAAGAGGATACATTATCAACATGTTGTTTATTACCTTAGTAAGAGTTATATATATTTTTGTACATTAACATTTGACTCCCCCCTCCAGGGTCCCCCCATAAAAAAATCATGTCCCCAAAATGATAGCGTTGAAAAGCAGAAAACAGTATACCAATTTATTTGATTACATAATAAATTTAATTTGTACTTTCCTGTTTATTTTATTTTTTTTCTTTTAGGTTTGTTTTTTTTGGGGGGGAGGGGGGGGGGGGTTTCTTTCGTCATACATAATTGGTATGTCTAATGACAAATTGATTAATTAAACCGTTTTCTTTGCAATATTTGATTAGGCTTATAATTGTTAGGCATTGGATGAAATGTTTGATCACCGATAAATATAATTTGTTATCAAATATGTTACATAATGTACCAAAACTTGTTTAAAAAAATTAAAACAAACACAAACTAATTTTCACCCCATATCTCCATAAAAATTTGTACCAAACCGTCTTTTGTGTTGTACCGAAACGTCTTTCTATTGTACCGAAACGTCTTTCTATTGTACCGAAACGTCCCTGTACCGAAACGTCCAGCACTCCGAGTGTCTAAAATGCCTGTCTACCGGTAATATGAAGAAGGTCTATTGAATTTTTTTTTTGAAATATGTGGATGCTTTAGCTTTAGGATACAAGTCTAGTAGCTATGCAACTAACTTATGTCCAAGTAAAATTTGTTTCATGTTTATGAGAAAAGCTTACTAAAATTATGGAATATCAAGGATACAACTACATGAAAATTAATCAGCAAGTTAGATTTATTAATTACTTTTTTATACAACCCTTTCATATCCTACCTGTAGCTAGCCAGAGAATGCAGGCTATCTGAATTACAAATAACTGTTGAAGTTTGAGTTTTCCATGCATTACGAAACTTCGAAAATGAGAAATGGGTAAACGAAAACAAAAGAACTTTCACTTAAATCCAACTTTCAAAAGCGAACCAGCGCTTTAAAAATCTCCTAAATATAAAACTACATTTGGATTATTTCACGCCATGGATGCGACTTGAGCTGTGTAAGCCTGTCAACCCTAAAAATAACGAAATAAATATATCGAAACAAAAACAGAGGCAAGTGGTCCGGCGCCTTCTTTTACATTGCAAAACTAAACGTCTATATGATCAAGATCTTTGGAGCATGTCTCGGCATCTTTCATTGGAGGGCTTAATTATCATGTGACCGGTAGTAAATTTCAGTAAGTAATTTCGCGTCAGTAACCTAGCAACATGATGCACTAACAGCTTACGAAAGTATTTAAACAATGCATTCGGTTATGCTCGGTGGTTTATCCTCTATGTAATTATTTTGTTTGTCAATATTGATGTGCCTTGCTAGAGATTTTTAAAGGGAATGTGATTATTTTTCAACCATTCCTACCTGTGATAATCGTAAACTCTACAATACAGTATATTCTACACTAGGCCTAAAATGTTACATAGATTTACTGAATAAATTCATATTTAGTTTTATTTTTAACGAAAGTATTATTTTGATATGAGTACAATCAAGGACTTATAAACAGATTTTTATAAGTCCTTGGTACAATTGTATTATTACTACTGAGTTCAATACATTGCCCCTTTTTAAAGATTTTAAAAAATATTCTTTTATAACATAAATTTGCATCATTTTTGTTTTTAGATAAACGTAACTGAAAATAGTTTTTATTGATTGCATAACTAAATCATTTGATTTCTAGACGCGGGCAAATCTTGCGGGTGAGAAAGGAGAGGGTTTTTTTTACTCCTACAGATATAGAAAAGACACTCGGACAGAAACAGCATAGTCTACACGATGAAAAATCTACAGCCTAAGCTCAAAAGTCCTTTTATGAAGGGGGGCTCGACGAAGGAGTTCAAGTTGCAAATTAGTCTGAATATAAGAGTCAATGCATGACAGCCGGGAATTTTCGCGAAAAGAACATATAAATTTACGATATGGATTATACTGGTGTCAAAGCAGCAGTGACGAACGATTGTAAACGGTGTCGGGGGTAAAGTATATAAAGTTTAACTAGAAATCAACCCTGGTGTCATCGTTTTCATTTAGGGTTACTTGATTAATAGTTTTTGGTCATTTTTTTAAGCAATGATAGTTTCAGATTAGATATTACGGTTGGGAAAGGGTAGCCTCCTAAACCATCCAGTAAGAACTACATGTATATATTTATGGGAATCTTCCTTAATTTTCTAGAATTCGGTCTTTGGAAAAGACGTTACTTCAGATTTATCAACATAGAATTGAAAATCGGTCAATAAAACATATCCGAATGCTCGATTGTTCGTTTACTGCTTTAGCAAAGTTGCGAAATTGAGGAAATTTTGTGGTTAAAAGATCGACATAAAAGATGTTGAAAGTCCAATTTTTTTACATAATTATTCGATTTATATTTGAGACATACCATCATTTGTTCCAGGTTTCATGTCTCCATCTAACAAAAAAATAAAAAACCTAAAACTAAACAAAACAAAACAAAACAAAAAACTAATTTATCGTGAATATAAATCTTCAAAATCGTTCGGTTACTTCTTTGACACTAGTACTCCTCCCTGATTCATGCTCTTACACAGGGACGGAAGAGTTGCCTTCCTTGTTAAAAGTCTGGTACCTACCTGTATTTGTATGTAATATATATATAGTCGTTCGGAAAAAAAGAGAAGCAAGTGAATATTGATCGCATTGGGGAGCACGGATCCAGAGAGGAATGTGTGTATTGATAGCCTCATATACATGTACTTGCAGCTCTAGACCTGTGTTATTAGTGTATGAGTGTCTTGCAGGCCCTATCACAAGGGCATGTCGGAGATCATATATATAAGTACTGCGCATAAAAAAAGTTATGGATATTTAATTACAGTTTGCATTGGAGGGACTTTGTTTTATTTTCATAGCTCTAAATTGTAATAACCGAGATAAACATCAATTTAAGTAAGTAGTCAGTATTTTTACAACTCTGGACTACGAAAAAAGTCAACGAAGCCAAGAGTCTATCTCCTACCAATTTCTGTAAATTTCAGAAAAATAGAATTCTTACCCAAAATATACACGGAATGAATAATTCATAATTAATCTATATATACATATTATAACTGTATGATTTGCCTGAAAACTGTAATAACATCAGCTGCATGCGAGAGAGGAATTAGCATAAGTGGGAATACCGCTTGTTTTCCAATCTTTTATAATCACTTTATTATCAATATTTTTTGAATAAATACAGTTTAAACTAATCAGTAGAAATTGTATGTCTGATCCTAAGTACATCAAAATGAGCTCATCACTTTAAACGAAAATCTGACATAAGGTTAACCCTTGCAATTTTTGAAAAAGTAAGAAAAAGAGTGAGAAAATTTTACATCAAAATGAGGGGCTTTAAACTGAACAATCATTAAAAGTTAAATGATAATCATGAGTTTAATGAATCTAGAAGGTTTATTAAACAAGGGTAATTAAAAAAAGAGATAAAAGAGAAAAAATATGATTTTGATACATACATGTATGCATTTTATTCAAAATTGGAAATAGGGATCTTTTTTTAAATCTAACATAAAAATGAAAGCAATGACCAGACATTCTGTTTGACCGGATTCTTTTTGTAATATTGTCCTTAGTTTAGCTCCAATATTTTGATGAAAATTACACAACACTATTTTGAACGGGAATGGTGTCCAGTATATGTAATGTAATACCCTACATAATAGATTTGTACATACTTGTAGTAGTAGTAGTGGCGGTTGTAGTTGCTTTCTTGTCAATAAATGTGGTAGTGGTGGTGGTCTCCTCATAACAGCCACTAGCTAAGGCCACAGATGTTGTATTGTCTATGAAAGGGACGAATAAAAAGAAGAACTGATATATCGAAGTATTGATAACTTTTTTTAATGAATATACTTTACTTCAATGAGGGTTTCAGTTAGGGTTATAATGGATATTATATTCTTTATCAGAAAAAAAGCTAATATAGTAAATGTTACTTTATTCAATTTATTTTTGACACCTGACTTTTATAATGTGGTTGTCTCTTTTTTTAACATACCGAGTTTATAGCTGAGTGAAGGAAGCAGGCTACAGAGATATATAAAATCTGAAATCTGAGATACGTAATAGGAATCTGGATCATTTGATATAGCATTCAGTTCCGTCAAAGATAACGACTGACAGGTCGCCGATTCCAACCACAAATATCTCCACTCCAAGGCCACGTAGCTCGTCGGCCGCGGCCGCTGTCTGAATTTGATTGGCACTTTGGCCGTCCGTAATGACAACAGCCGATTTCTCAGCTGTGGATCGTGCTCCATTGGACGTTTGAAAGGTATTTTGGGTAGTGTAGTTTAGGGCGTCAAAGGTGAATGTTCCTCCAGATGGTGAAATGCTTTTCAGGCCTTGTATGGCCGTTAGAAGGCTCGTCTTATCGCTGTATGTATTCAGTGGAAATCGCTCCGTGACGTCAGATGCGAATGTGACCACCGATACTTGGAACGCAGTGGTTCCTATGGATAAATATGACGTCACATTGTATATAAAGTCTACCACGTCTGTAAATTGGCTGTCAGTAATACTGCCTGAGGTGTCCACCACGAATACAACATCTGAAAAGAGAAAGACAATGCATCGACGATTTTTGAAGTAATCGATATATTTATGGATTTCATTACTATATATTGTTTACAGGAGCTCGACACCAATGACACTCAATGAAATCCGCCCCACACCTTAAACTGACACTAGTGATCGTTAACGCTAAGGCCATAGTAAAAATATTTTGTTTTACGTTCGCGTTCCTCAGAAAAAAAAACACACACACACATCCTTACACACAAAGATGCATTTTTCACGTTTGAAAATATCAGTAAATGATCTTGAATACCATAAAATGCCTATACAATATTAGTAGATATTAGTAGTTTTCTCTAAAATAAAGTCAGAATTATCAACTTCACCTTTGAAAGATATTTTTCTTTTACGCATGTTTATAGTCTTCGCTTTAAAATTCCTTCATATTGATCTTGTCTTTGTGTGTTTTCATGCCTGGCGGGAGGGTTCCTTTCAGCAAAAGTTCGGGACGTAAAACAAAACATTAAATTACTATGGCCTAACTTTACAATACAAATGAAATGGGATTCGTCATGGGAGTTTCTGATTACTATCATTTTGTATTTGGGCAATTTTCGGCCTCTGAGCATCACATAAAAGTCTACTTCACCGAAAGTCATTTCTCTTTACAAGGCTTTCTTCACAATGCCGAAAAAAGAAAAAAATCGTCTTTTAAATGATAGTTTGAATTTGCGTTTAAAGTTATGATTGGTTGATATTTTCTCTCGAACATTCTCTAGAGTGTGGTCACAAGAGACCTGTGAGAGGGGACTGGTATGAACAAACAATGCTTTCTTCACAATGCCGAAAAAAAGAAAAAAATCGTCTTTTAAATGATAGTTTAAATTTGCGTTTAAAATTATGATTGGTTGATATTTTCTCTCGAACATCTCTAGAGTGTGGTCACAAGAGACCTGTGAGAGGGGACTGGTATGAACAAACACAATGTAAGAGGTGCCATTGACACTAATACGCGCATGTATTAATTAAAACCCGCGATAAAAATTCAATATCATTGATTATATCAGGAATTGTACATACCGTCTTTGACTTCAGTGCAGATAGAGTTTTGCGAAATATCTATTGTATTAAGATCTATGTATCTCTAAAATAGTCATTTTTGGTTATATACAATATATTTATGTGTTTCTCATAGCCTACATCTTTATCTCATCGACAAGTTTTTTTTTACTTGTTAATCCTTGACAACTTTTCTGATACTTTATTTCAAATCGGAATACCAAGCAAGACACATGGTGATTTCATGATGAATTCAAAGAGATATTTGTCAGACAACTAAAAAGATGCGAGTCCACTCCGAATTAATTCTGGTTTCCAGCATTGACCTCTTGATAATTGATATCTACATCTACACAAAATCATTGCATGCCTGTTGAATTATAAAATAAAGAGCTTAAAATGGAGTTAACCACACAAGTAAACTCCTTTTATTTACCATAATATATTTCATTCATCATTATGTTCTTTAAGATATTTTCGAATTTGAAAATGTTTCCTTCGCGTCATCCTCATCATGCAAGAAGACGTTTTAAATTCAAATTTTGAAATCGCATTTTTTAGTAGTAAATCAAGTAATACATTTCAAGTAAATACATTTCAAGTATAGAACATTCAAGACAGCGTATTTCCAAATTTTTTGTATAAAAGCTTACCTTTTTCGAAACAATGACATACTCCATTAAAAATAAAGAAGATAGTGATTATTAGGAGATGTTTTACTCTTGAGATTCTGAATACCATTCCAAAGTATCCCAATAAATGAGGATAGTTATATTCCATAAACCATGGTAAATTCTAAAAACAGTTCCAGCACCAAAAGCATGTGTATTACCAACTAAAAGCAATAAAAAGTGTTAAACACTGGAATAATACCGTATCCGCCCGGTGCTTTGTGTTGGGCTAATTGTTTCACAGTTAACACAAGAAGTGGAGTATGAACTGCAATTTAAATGTTTATATAAAGAACAAATGAAACGTAAAAGAAAAAGACAAAGGGGCGAGCACTGGCAGGAACTCTGTTGTTAATAGCTGATGCTTAACTCTGAAGAAGTAGTTTAACAAATAACTAATATTTTCCTGAACAACTTTCAACATGCAATTACAAGACGTTTTTAAATATTTGATTTCGAGATATGTGTATGAAACTTTTACTTTAGGATGGTGAAAATACTTTTTTTTTCAATTTGACAGCGTTAATACAACTCTCGTACACAATTTCAGTAATATTTTTAGTCAATTATTCCGACCTGTAATTTTGAATATACCTTTATATCTTATTATTTGTTTTAATAATGTTTTGTAAAATTTTATAACAATGAGCTTGATCTCACCTATCCTTTTAAAAATGCACATTTACAAAAGCTTGCTTCTGTAAGCAGAGTACATATACTGCAACCCATTGTTAATGTGAGTTCCAACTACTAGTATGCCCGAGCTTAAGTTGAATGAAGCAAGATAACAGCATACTCTGGAAGGCTTCATCATTTTATTTGTTTTTTTTTTTAAGTGACTCCCAACAAACTTCCCCCATTGATCGATTACCTTTCTTTTTGAGAAAGAGGACTCTGCCCAGAAGTTTGTGGCTTCCCGATTCTCATTTGATTTAGAAAAGTTCTTCTTCGATTATATACTCTTCTTTTCCTTCTCTTTCAAAACTTTCTGATCATTTAATACATCATTCAGCGTCAATTACTGTAAACATAATTTTCAATAAGTTACTTGAACTTGTAAATGGTGATTATATTTAGTGCAATAAGGCTTTATACATGTACTCTAAATCTACTCTTGTTGATGCACTGCGAAGGCTAAATTCAAAATTGAATAAGTTTTTTGTTCACTTTTGAAATGTTAAAAAAATCGTTTGAAATGTACAGCCACACATTTTAATAGGAAGAAAGGCAATTAAAGTTATTTTCAAAACCACCGATATTGACTTAGGATTAAATGCTTTTCTTTCATTATAACAGAAATTGTAATAAACATGTCAATGCCATACCTTATCCAACAATGAGAAATTTAAAGAGTTGACTGTTTATTGAAAGGAAACTGGTTTTTAATATACTTCACATTGGAAATCTAAATGTAGAAAAAAGGTAAAGAAACGACAAAAGAAAATACTGTACATGTAGTTTTATGTATCATTGATCGAGCACATGGTAGCAGAATGAAGTTCTGAATTCGTAACCATCCCTCACGTTAACATTCCTTTTGTCACTTAGAAACTTTTTTTTAAAAGAAAGCGTGATACAAAATTCATTTATTTTTTTGTGTAACTTTTGCAGCAAGACCGAAACAGTTACATAAAGTTTAACATTTCTTGCAATTAACAAAATTAAAAAAGGAAGGAAAACCCACGACCAAAAATATTTTTTGTGCTAAGCAGGGGACCCAGAATGTAAATGGATTAACTTGCCAAAACACTGAATAGTACTTGATCTTTTACAGTAAACATCAGCAGTTTAAGAGATTCATTTTTTTTCTCCGACTGTTGCAACGCGGACAATGTTTATTCCAATTTTTGTCATAATGAAAGAAAATCATTTAACAATGGTCTTGAAGAGATGCAACCTCTCTGACAATTGAAACGCGGACAAAAGCCCTAACATTTCTGCCATAGAACCTGCTAAGGACAGAGCTATGCCATCATGGAGATATCCCTAAGTTTTAGGAAATTTTAATTAAATTTAGTGACAGAGAATTTATAAATATATTTCAAATAAAGTGCCAAAACACCGTTAAACTAGGCCAACGATATCCTCGGAGAATAGCCAACCAAATAGCCAAGTGTCGTTGGCCGTCTCTGCGGCTACTCGGAGACTATATAATCCACCAGCAGGGATACCAACCTAGTGGTTGAAATTATCAATATTGTCAATAAGCTACTTGTCTTTTGGATAAATTTTCCCTATGTTTGTTGTCTATATAAACAAATTTAGATACTATATGTTAATTGAGATGCAACGAGGTATAATACTTTTAAAATTTCAAAATCTGCTTGTCTTGAAAATCGCTTCCTTTCTTTTCCTCTATAATAGTACATGTGGTTTCACCTCAGCTGTCAGATACTAGTAGTAATCTTCTTGGACATCAAAAAACATAGCTCAGTGTACCTGTCATGAATATTTCTGAGATTTGATCGTCTTTCAAAGGGAATTTGTTACTCATTTTCTGTCACTCCGAAAACTGTACTCCTAGCATTTTCTGTCACTCAGTTGTGCCTGGTATTCAATCTCAAGTATCATTTCACATGGTTTCTGTACTAAACGATAGACCACGGACAGGACGGTGGTCAAAATGATAGATTGCAAAAAAACGCAGTTCTAAAGCAAAAGCCATTTGCTTTTCTTTATTTGAAAAGAGCAAACTCATACATGCATGTTTTATTCTAATTATATAGTACACCATATGCGAATTTTGACAAATTATGTCTCTTTGGTGTTGCAAGACACCAAAATAAAAAATAAATCCAAACACGAATTTTTGAAATTGTCAATATTGAAATATATGTTCTATAGTACCAATTTTGTTGTACTAGACACGTGTTTCGGACACTTCATGTCAAACAGTTTAAATAAAGCCAAAGTGAATTTTCCTGGCGCCATCTACAATATAGAGGTTTAATTTCCTTTTGCCAAAATGAGCCGCTCCAAATTTTGTGTAGGGTTTATTCAGAAGCGTATTTAAGTGAAAAATATGGCCAAAAATCGTTTTAGGGTAGGCGCAAGTAGCTGTTTTAGGAATGTATATATAGACCGAATTTAGAAAAGAACAACAACATGGGGAGCTACATTTTACGGTAATTTGACAAATTAGCAAAATCTAGTCAAAAAAGGGAACAAAAAAGAAAATAGAAAATAAGTTGAAAAAGGATTGGAAGTCAGTACAGACGCACTAGGAGACCAGACACTAGTACAACGAAGTGAACGATATCTTTGGGGACGAACAGTTTACACCTTGAAACTTGCACAATGTGCAAATCAAGTTAATGGTTACAATGAACAATATCCACATTACAATGAAAAATTGTGTCTCATTACTTCATTCCTTCTTTTAGTTTAAAGAACTGACACATTTTAATAGAAATGTTTCAATTCCTGACCCTCTGTGATCTAATATTGACATGTATGAGTCTGTGTGTATTTGATATCAAGTGGTAAACCGGGTCATGATAACGAATAAGCTATCTTAGATGTTTACAAATATAATGGGAAAATTGCTGACACAATGGTAAGTATTCGGGATAGTACATTTCTGTATGAATAATACAGTAAATATTTGAAATTATTGACATCATTTGGTTAATAGTCTTCCTTTAGTTCTTCTTTATATTGTCAGATTTTGCCTGTTTTCGTTTTGTTGGTGGCAGCGTGTTCTGTCTCAGCAGAATTCATTGACGTAAAAACCCCGTTAGGAACGATTACCGGAATTGGACTTCCGGTGACAGGAATGCCTTCTGCAAAAACCTATCAATTTAAGCGCATCCCATATGCAAAGCCTCCAGTAGGCGACCTGCGTTTCAGAAAACCTGTTCCCTATGGGTCATGGGGAGGGACGTATAATGGTACTTACTTCGGACCATCTTGTATGCAGATACCTGATCCATATTCTGTTCACCTACTTCCGAACAGGAACATGTCAGAAGACTGCCTTATCTTAAACATCTATGTCCCTAATTCTCTGAATGCCAGCAGCAATAGACCTGTGATGGTATGGATACACGGAGGAGCCTATGAGACGGGAACAGGGATGATGTATGACGCTTCCTATATGGCTGCCAAAGCAGACGTCATTGTCGTCACCATCAATTATAGACTTGGGATATTTGGATTCTTCACGCTGAATGACTCGGCTGCTCTAGGTAACTACGGATTTTGGGATCAGATAGTGGCTTTACAGTGGGTCAACCAATACATTGCCTACTTTGGAGGAGACAAAAAAAGGTCACAATATTTGGTGAGTCGGCAGGCGGGTTCAGTGTAGGTCTACATACACTTATTCCATCCAATCGTGGCCTCTTCCAGAGAGCAATTGCAGAAAGTGGTGTAGCTGTAACCGATTTGGCTATGACAGGGCGTGAGGGGAAGGATATTTCCATTTTGATGGGCGAAACACTTGGATGTCACTACAGGAGAGGGTCACCCTCGGAGATAAGCAAATTTATGCAGTGTATGAGGAAGGCTTCCGCTCATACTATAGTCAGCTATACATATGATGCCGTGAAAGCTCCAACCATCGACGTCATTCAAAACATTCCTCTTGCTCCGGTCATAGACGGGGAATTATTCCTTGAGTCGCCATCAAAATTGCTGTCGAATCCTGATTCGGAGGCTTATAAATTCTTTAAGTCGTTGGATATTATCGTAGGAAATTGTAACTCTGAAGGATCCTTATTGTTGCTAAATATTCCACGATTCCAGAAACGCTATGACTTTGATTTGAACAAAGGTGTTCCTCAAGACATATTTTGTGGGAAGATAGCGAAGTCATTTGCGGACGTGTATTTTAATGGAGACGAGAGTATTAAGGACGCTGTATGTAAGGAATACGGACGAACAGACGAGGCCGAGCAGGCCAGACAGCTTGTTGATATGTATACAGACTTTTTCTTTTTGGTACCCTCCGTAAATACTTTAAATTACCACGCTGGGAACCAGACCAACCACAGTACATATCAGTATATTTTTACACAAAGAAGTCCTGTGCCGTTTGGTCCCAATAGACCACCCTGGTATGTTGGATCTGGTCACGCCTCGGAACTGACATACCTGTTTGGAATAAGAGATCTTCCCAAAAACATCACCGTGACAAAAGAAGACCTGACGCTGTCAGACAAAATGATTGCATATTGGACCAACTTTGCTAAGAATGGGTAAATAATCTTTATCTACTTTCAAGACTTTCAATCTTATATTGATTTTAATTAAAGTATGATTTACGTTTGCATGTATATTTGCACCATTGAAATAAAGGAACTTCAAGTGATCTTCAACTAGGCCTTATGCCATTAACACAAACCAGGTTTTAAACACCAAAAACACGAAGACAATAAACACCAAAGTATAAAGACACAAAACCAAAACATGGAGACATAAAACATCAAAATATAAAGACATTTGATACCAGACCATAAAAGCACTAAGCACTAAACACGAAGACACTAAACATCAAAACATGAAAACATTAGACGCAAATACATCTATACATTGAACACCAAAATATAAAGACACTAAGCACCAAAGCATTTTCATTTTGAGACCAAACAATTACATGACGTGGGGACATTTAACGCCAAAATATGAATGTACTCAATACCAAATAAGAAGACATTAAACGCCAAAATATAAAGATACTAAACATTTAGACATGAAGGCACTAAATACCAAAACATGGAGGCACTAAATACCCAAACATGAAGACACTAAATACCAAAACATGAAGGCACTAAATACCAAAACATGAAGGCACAAAACGCGAAGATACTAGTACTTTTAAACATTTCAACATGATGACAATAAAAACCAATATTACGTATTACCCTACATGACTCTTTCTCTCTCGAATGTGACTTGGCTTTGGTTAGCCCCATGATGAACAATCAAACAGCAATAGAAGTTCAATAGCCGAAAATGTAACATCCTATTTGGACATAATGTTGTCCTACGACACTGATGATCACATGAACACCTCACTCTATGACAAACGTGACGACTTCAATTTCAGCATTACGAACTTTCCTTTTCTGAGTAGCAACATCCCTTCATCGCCTGCTTATGGCGTGTTCATATCTCAGTTGATACGCTATGCCAGAGCAAGTACCAAATATACGGATTTTGTTCTGAGAGCTAGGCGTCTTTCAGATAAGCTTCTCAGTCAGGGATATGTTTGTGACCGACTAACATCGTCACTGAGGAAGTTCTACGGTCGATATGGGGAACTCGTCATACACTATGATGTCCCACTATCCAGAATGGTGGATGATATTCTGTCATAGACCATTTGAACCATCCAACCAAAGATTGTACTCTATATCTTCCAAAATGGAAGTAACCGGATGTGACAGTTCTACCGAATTGAAGCGACGGGTGTTGCATGCAAGCAGGAGATGCTTCCTCTTCCTGTTGCATGCAAGCAGGAGATGCTTCCTCTTCCTGGGCACCTGGTCTCACTCTCATATCGGGAGTTCGCTTCTTTTCATATGGTGGAGGTTTTTGTTTTTGTTTGCTTTGGTTCCTGTTTTATCCTGATTTTGTATGCCTTCGGTTTCTGATTTTCTGAATTATCGATTTTGTACTGTAGACAGGGATATGGTCATTATCCATATTTGTCATACAACACTTCCTTAAAATTGTAGAAGGGGAATAGAAATGTTTGGTCCTTCTGTAACGGTAGCATATAAGATCTAACTTCTTACAAAATTTGATAGACTTGTATTATTTATTTTCTATTTCAGTAACCCTAATTACGGTATGCCAACTAACATCGGTTTACCAGAATGGACGTCATTCGATAGTGCATCACGGCGATGTATGGAGCTAAATCATAACGTGACTTTGATAGCTAATTATGATTCAGACCGAATCAAGTTCTGGGCTGAAGAAATAAGAAAGCACGAAAAGATAGTACGAAAACATATATTGAGGTAGATGTATTTATTGAGAGAGAAAGATTGAGAGAGAGAGAGAGAGAGAGAGAGAGAGAGAGAGAGAGAGAGAGAGAGAGAGAGAGAGAGAGAGAGATATTATTTTGTGCAGATTGTCATAGTAATCACATCTTCAATGCAAAAATCACTGGCCGTAAAAGCGCCTGGTATGTGTGCATATGTGTATGCGCACTGACATGATCTTTTAAACTTTTGCACAACATAACTTCTACATCGAAGTATGTGTCTTTGGAATTTCTTTACATTTTGTCATAAGTGACTGAATAAAAATGAGACAAATCAAAATCGGATTGAGCTTCAATCGCAAAATCAAAAGAAATAATGTTTTTTTTTAAATCAGATACAAACCTTTTGCACATAAACTTCTGCATCAAATGTTAAACGTCTTCAAATTCAATAGCATCATTTAAGAGCAGATAAATTTTCAGCATGGACCAGACATGCACGTTTCGTGTACTTAACCCACGTCAGTGATCCTCAATCTAAACAATGTAATATTGCTAAGGAGTGTGAAAATTGTACAGAAAATGTACAAAAAATTACCGAAAGACGTAGCAGGATGGTTGTCTGGGATATGATGCTACAGGACCCACGTTTTCGAAAGAAATTTCGATAACAGAAATTTTCGAATGCCTTGAAGAGACAGACGATTAACAAGTGGTACAAATGTTAAACGTCTTCAAATTCAATAGCATCTTTTAAGAGCGGATAAATTTTCAGCATAGACCAGCCATGCAAGTTTCTGGTACTTAACCCTCGTCAGTGATCCTCAATCTAAACAATGCAATATTGCCAAAGAGTGTGAAAATTATATGTACAAAAAATTACCGAAAGACGTAGCAGGATAGGTGGGATATGATGCTACAGGACTTAACTATGTGTCTTTGGAATTTGTTTGCATTTTGTCATAAGTGACTGAATAAAAGTGCTATAAAACCAAATCATAAAAGCAAAAGAAAAATGTTTTTATAAAAGATAATAACCTAATGTAATGACAAGAATTGTATTCTAGACCGATACCGAACCAGCATCTTTGAAAACTTGTACAATGAATGTCGAATTGACTCCATGACGGACATAGCTCAAACTATGCGCCGGCCAAAGCTGTGACCCTGGCAATACATGTTGTAACACGTATCAGAAAGTTGCCTAGATGTCGCTGAGTACGGATCGTGAGCTCGTGAGATCGTGAGTACGGATCGTGAGCCAGCAGAACACGGGCTGTTTGACTAATATTCAAATGCTTAAATATCCTTTTTCAAATGTGCATTTTTTATTTCGAAATCCTGTTTCTTATTGTTTTATGCTTTAAAAATTGCTTTATATACAACGATGCTGATGTTCATTTAATAAACAGCTGTGCGCCTGTAAATACTTGATGTTATGTGCATGTAATCCAGATAACAACTACATTTGCTTACATTTCAGTGGTAAGGGACAGCCTTAATATCAAGGCTAGATGTATTATATAAAGCCCTTTCTTTTTTACTTGTGATCCACTAGTTTTGTTTGTTGTTTGCTACCTCGTTTACTGTTTACATTCCCGTTTCTTGTTTGTTACTTTGAGTGCATTTGTTTGTGTTTTAAGTATTTTGAAATTGATGATATGCATGAAGCGTGCTTGCTTTGGTTATTGCAAAAGGGGCATGCTGGGAACATTTTTATTTAGCAAATACATTTTAAAAACTTTATACAGCCAATTGTGCCTCACATGAAATTCATATGAAACGAGCATCATGTAAATTTCACATGTAAGTTCATGTGAAATTCATATAAATTTTACATAAAATTTATGTAAAAAAACTCACATGAATTTAACATAAATTTTCTCTTTGACCTTCATGTAAAATTGACTTTACATGCAATTTGTATCAGAAACTTCACATGTATTTTCTGTGAAAAATGTCATGTTCGTGCTCAATTCACATAAATTTCACGTGAACTTTTATGTTAAGTTCATGTTAATTTCACATGAATTTCATATGAGGCACAATTGGCTGTGTAAGCAGTAGTTTTATCCGGCTTATGATATTTGCCCATATTCATGGACAAAATCATTAGCAGTTACACGAAGAATTAAACATCAAAGATGGGGCATATAACTCTTCCACAACTTGAACAAGAATACAATTAATCATGGAAGTTGTTTAGTCAAACGAATATCGTATCGAACATTCACACTATCCGAGCTGCATCTCTTGTGAACAGGAGTCATTTCTATATTGTACTGACACTAGGAAGACATCGGACGACATGAAAGAAAGGAGGGGATCTCCAGCAACACTCGGTTGCAGCACCTACAACAAAATTCCAAAACACCCAATGCAAACACACAGATCAGACACGCACAGAAAGAGACACAAAAGGGACAAGGAACACCAACTCGCACCATAGAAACATGAAACACGAAAGACCACACGTAAACCAACGAGACCAACTCACACCATAAAAACATGAAACGCAAAAGACCACACTTAAACCAAAGAGACCAATGGGCAATGAAGTTACTTACCACGCCAGATTTAGATGTTTTCAATGAACTTTAGTTTTATATCTTATGTATCACATACATTTCAGTATATTGATCTTACAATTGATTCCATCATAGTTCGTGACATAACAACCGATCATTCTAACCACAGGAGGTAATCATCAGGTTCAGCAGACATCTTTTATCTGATTAACATTGTTTTCATTTCCTTATTTGTCTCGAGCTTTAGCACTGAAAATGTCCTCTGTGACCGTATGTTTTCATTGTCATACAGGACTTACGAGTGCAATCAGAGATGTTTAGATTGGCTAACGCAGGACACTTACAACAAAGCGAGCGCAGCAAAAACGCCTCCCTCTGAAATAGCTCAGACTACTATACGTTCCCCTCTTTTCTCTTCAACACGCATTCATTGACGGAAAATGAAAAAAAAAACTTTCACGTTTTATGCTGTCTTTTCATGCTTCGGGATTGTTTTTTTTTTAAAAACATGATTGGATTGTTCTATTTTCCACTATGTTATTTCCTTAAAGAAGGGAGGGAATCTCCAACTAGACCCTGTTGCAATACCAACAGTAAAACGCGAAAACACAAAGACGAGCACAGCAATGAGTTAGAGAAGATCCCGACGATAATCTCAACAGCACTCACAACAGAGCACCAAATTGAGCATGGACGGACCCCTATAGTAAGCTAGAAGTGGAACTAGGTGCCCGGGAGGAGTAAGCATCCCCTGTTGGCTAGCCGCACCCGCCGTCAATGTTCAAGCACGAAAATGAAAACAATATATAGAGAATACATGCACTGTCTGTGGTTTTGTCTATATAAAGTGCTATGGCGACCATGTCAGGGAAATATAGCAAGAGACGAAAAAGAGACACACGACACAGAAACATTAAATCCAAAAGACTACGCATTAACCAACGAGACCAATTGGTAACCGGTGTCGACTTAGGACGGCCATTTGCTACCGAAGTAGCAAATGCTGTCGTTATCCGGATTGCGCACAACCCTCCCACTTTTCCGGTTACCCAAAGGTCTCGAAGAACGCACAATTATAGTAAGACCACACAAACAAGAAAGCAATACGCAGAGGCCCAAGCAACACAGATGAATATGTAAATGAATATAAAAAATTGGGGGGGGGGGGGTGTTACGTAAAATAGTCCGTGCTCTGCCGGCTGTTTCGAGCTCATGCATGTTATCACCCGAGGAGGCCGACTGACATTCAAAGAGGACAGGTGGTCGGGGCCCTGTCTTCTCTAAGAAGGTTTGGACAGGGCCCGTCATGGAGTCCCGTCGTCACAGTCAGTCGGAGTGCAAATCTGAAGAATGCGCTGGTACAAGACTGTAGATTGGTCAAATACCAAACCTAGTGTCCGTCTGGTGACATAAGGATCATATCCACGGTATAAAAGGCATTTGATGATTTTGACGCATTTTCGATGCTATTGCTGTCTACCTTTGATCCTTCTAATTTTGTTTATCATATTACCATAAAAGGCAGGTTGTGTAATACCCAAAGCTATATACTCTGTTGCTTGTATAGATCCGATTTTTAAAAGAAGCTGACTGTAATTTTTGTAAAATTTCCAGAAAGTCCCAACTAGTTTATGAAAGCGAAATCCTTGACCTAAATGTTTCTTGGTAATTTGTAAATTTCTACTGTGAAACGTACAGGATGAGCTGTGATATGCAAAGTCTTGGAACACCACCGTCGGACCAGGGTAAATTTTCTACCGTATGTTGAATATATTAAAATTATCTCTTTTGTCACATACACTTGTATGAATCTTTTCGTTTACAATTTTGATATTTAGGTCCAAAGTTGGTGTTTCTGTGTTAGTAACGCTTGCCGTGTTAGTTGTCAATTCTTGTGGATAAATTTCTTGTGGATAATATTATGTATATAATTCAAAAGCAGGATTGTTAATAGTCAGAATATCATCCAGGTACCTAGAAATATTATTGAAACTTTTCAAATCATCAAATTGTCCTTGCCTTTGAAGAATTCTTTTTTGTAAGTGTATTAAAATAAATTTGCAACAAGAGGCACACAGTTAGTACCATAGGAATCCCTACAACTTGCTTGTATAGATCCTCACCAAATCTTATATATATATTTCCAAGAGGAAGGACAAGGTATTGCACAGGTCACTACATGTCTATAATTTGTATGATTTGTAGTCTGATGAGGAAAAGAAACCCTTTGATTCAGATGTATAAATATAAGTTTTACGCTCTCGATCAAAACACCACTTATGAGTTTAGATTTTGTCGTGAGGAAGCGTTGTGTACATATTAGAAAAGTCGTATGAAGAAATCGTATCGGCTTGGAAATTTCTAGATTTCATTTTGTCAGTCACATCCCCAGAATTTTTAACAGACTAATACAAAAATTTGCTGTTTAGAACAGTTTCACAATATTTAGTGACGTGTTCTTTAATAGCCGTAAATGCTGATGGTAGATTTCTATACACAAAATTGTAGTGGGGCAGTTGCTAGAATTAGCAATGAATCGAAATTTGTAAGGAGATTTGTGAAGATTTGGCATGCAATGTAGTGTTGGAAGATCCAATTTCTAAAGCCGGGCTTCCACTGTTGCGAATGCAGAGGCGATAGAGCATTTTGTTTAATCGTAGCGAATTCTCCTCTCAATCGCGGGCATTCATGTCTCATCGTGTCACAATCGTGTCATTTTCTCCTGTTCTCCGCTGTTCGTGGCACCGACGCGAATGTTTCAAACTGTTTAAAACATTCGCGTCTGAATTCTTATTCGCCTCACACTCGCGGCACATGCGCATTTGCGTTGCATTCTCCTCCATTCGCATCGCGTTCTAATCACATGCGCGTAAATTGTTGTTCCAAAGGTGGAGGAGAATGATCCACGATAAAGCCCCAACAGAGCCCAGACAAGAAAGAATCTGACATAAATATTATGTGATGCGAATGCACAAGGAATGTGACGCGAATAAAAAAAAAACAACGCGAATTAGCCACGATCTTGGCACGATATTACCACGATATTGCCACGATAATACTACATACACACACGACAGTAACAATGTTAAACGTCTTCAAATTGAATCGCATCATTAAAGAACAGATGAAATGACTGCATGGACCAGACATGTACGTTTCAGGTACTTAACCCTCGTCAGTGATGACAAGAATGATTATCTCAGAGTTGATGTAAAAGTGTGCGGATCAATATTTTGAAAACTTCGACAATGCCTTTCAAGAGAAAACAACATGGAAAGAGGTCAAAGTCGGGTAATGATGCTCTTGGATATGTCAAACGATTTTGGTTTTTCTCTTGTCACATACTTGTCATGATCGGGTTAAAGTCGTGTCTCAATCTCCTGCATCGCAGCGCTATCGGGTTAAAGTCATGTCTCAATCTCCTGCGTCTAAGCGCTATCGGTTTAAAGTCGTGTCTCAATCTCCTGCATCGCAGCGCTATCGGGTTAAAGTCATGTCTCAATCTCCTGCGTCGCAGCGCTATCGGTTAAAAGTCATGTCTCGATCTCCTGCAATGAAGCGCTATCGGGCCTCTCATTCGCCTCAGTGTCTTTTTATCGTGGCATATTCGTGTCGCATTCTCCTCTATTCTTATCACACTCGCCTCACTATCGTAGCGGACACGTAGCATATTTTTGTTGCATTCGCGGCGCTATCGTGTGCCTATCGCACCAAGAAATTCTTCATGAGAACAGACAAAAATATGACGCGATTGTTCATTCTCCTCTGATCGTAGCTCTTTCTCATCTACATTCGCGACAGGGGAAGCTAGGCTTAATAAATAGAGATGTTGAATGAAGACTGTTATATGTACTCAAAATGTTAGAGACACTTTCATTGCTTGTGATAAAGGTATGAGTAGACGAAAGTTCCGAAACTAAAGTTGATATGTAGTAACTGTTACACAGTAACGTTTTCAAATGATTATGATGTTGTCGGCAGCTTTATCAGCTGTTGCAAAGACATATCCTGTTATTATCCTATATCTTGTTCGTTTTTGGCTTTGAAAGGGGCATAGAAAACACATCTTTGTCTTAAAGGAAAGGTAGGGATTTCCAGCAATACTCAGCTGCATCACCCACACCAACAAACCAAAGCATCCAAATACGAAAACAAAGAGCGGACAAACACAAGAGACATCAAAGGGACAAGGAATACCAAACACAGAGTGGACAAACACAAGAGACATCAAAGGGACAAGGAATACCAAACACAGAGTGGGCAAACACAAGATACATCAAAGGGACAAGGAATACCAAACATAGAGTGGACAAAGACAAGAGACATCAAAGGGACAAGGAATACCAAACAAAGAGTGCACAAACACAAAATACATCAAAGGGAAAGGAATACCAAACACAAAGTGGACAAACACAAGAGACATCAAAGGGACAAGGAATACCAAACATAGAGTGGACAAACACAAGATACATCAAAGGGACAAGGAATACCAAACATAGAGTGGACAAAGACAAGATACATCAAAGGGACAAGGAATACCAAACATAGAGTGCACAAAGACAAGAGACATCAAAGGGACAAGGAATACCAAACACAAAGTGGACAAACACAAGAGACATCAAAGGGAAAGGAATACCAAACACAAAGTGGACAAACACAAGATACATCAAAGGGACAAGGAATACCAAACATAGAGTGGACAAAGACAAGAGACATCAAAGGGACAAGGAATACCAAACATAGAGTGGACAAAGACAAGAGACATCAAAGGGACAAGGAATACCAAACATAGAGTGCACAAAGACAAGATACATCAAAGGGACAAGGAATACCAAACATAGAGTGCACAAACACAAGAGACATCAAAGGGACAAGGAATACCAAACACAGAGTGGACAAACACAAGAGACATCAAAGGGACAAGGAATAACAAACACAGAGTGAACAAACACAAGAGACATCAAAGGGACAAGGACAAGGAATACCAAACACAGAGTGGACAAAGACAAGAGACATCAAAGGGACAAGGAATACCAAACACAGAGTGGACAAACACAAGAGACATCAAAGGGACAAGGAATACCAAACACAGAGTGCACAAACACAAGAGACATCAAAGGGACAAGGAATACCAAACACAGAGTGGACAAACACAAGAGACATCAAAGGGACAAGGAATACCAAACATAGAGTGGACAAACACAAGAGAAATCAAAGGGACAAGGAATACCAAACACAGAGTGGACAAACACAAGAGACATCAAAGGGACAAGGAATACCAAGCACAGAGTGGACAAACACAAGAGACATCAAAGGGACAAGGAATAACAAACACAGAGTGAACAAACACAAGAGACATCAAAGGGACAAGGAATACCAAACACAGAGTGGACAAACTCAAGAATCATCAAAGGGACAAGGAATACCAAACACAGAGTTGACAAACACAAGAGACATCAAAGGGACAAGGAATACCAAACACAGAGTGGACAAACACAAGAGACATCAAAGGGACAAGGAATACCAAACACAGAGTGGACAAACACAAGAGACATCAAAGAGACAAGGAATACCAAACACAGAGTGGACAAACACAAGAGACATCAAAGGGACAAGGAATACCAAACACAGAGTTGACAAACACAAGAGACATCAAAGGGACAAGGAATACCAAACACAGAGTGGACAAACACAAGAGACATCAAAGGGACAAGGAATACCAAACACAGAGTGGACAAACACAAGAGACATCAAAGGGACAAGGAATACCAAACACAGAGTGGACAAACACAAGAGACATCAAAGAGACAAGGAATACCAAGCACAGAGTGGACAAACACAAGAGACTTCAAAGTGACAAGGAAGATTAAACATCAAAGACGTCATCAAAACATTGAACATATAAGACTACACATAAAGCAATAGAGACCAATGGGGAATCAGTTCCAACATAGGACGGCCATCTGTGTTTGAAAAAATCGTTGATATTCAGTATCTCTGATATTTTAACGTAGTCGATTCTCGTAATTTTTGTTGTTAAATGGAAAAAAATTTAAATAATCTGTGAATTTGGTGCCCACGGTGAAACTTTATAAAAATCAGGTTTTATGTAATGTTTCTAACATACTTTATTGTATGTTACAAAAGGAAACTAAAAATAAAATGAGTGCATTTTAGCACTTTTTTGTATTTTCGTCACAGATGTGCTGTTTTTTATCAACAAATTTCAAGTTTTTCAAATAAGCAAAAGTCTTGATTTTCAATACGGACCTATAGTTTTTCTTCGAAAAATGATTAATTGACATGAATCCTACGATTTAATATGGTTTTCATAAAATCGTTAAAATTCCTTACTACAGAAACGACATGCCTTAAGTTCTCGATCTTGCGTGAGGTGACTGGTTCGCGGCGTTTTATTTTTGTGACATCGTATGTACGTATCTTACTACACACGAATTGAGACATATTCACGGCGTTTTATATTCGCGATTCGAACGAACTCGCGAATATCGCGAAAATAAACCTCTCGCGAATAAAAGACGGTTACAGTACCCAAATTTAATCCAGGTGGTTTTACCGACTTGATATCCAATCTGAATTAAGGAGCACCTTTATCATATCTGCGTGGGATAATCAGATTAAAGATGATAATTTAAACAGAAGCGATAATTATGATGAACATCATATATTGTTATAAATAGATAGCATCATGACCGGGCTTAAAATGGTAGGTTGTATACAACTATCAGTTATATTCTAAAAATGTAAATAAAGAACAGGACTAAACTCTCGCTTTGTAGATGTACTTTTTATCATACATTTTTCAATGTCGTGTATGTTTTCTTCCACTCACTGTTTATTTCATTTATCCCGAACTAGAAAAGGTAATCTCCAATATTTACTTTATATCAGTTAATCACAAAAAGTCACTTCAGTTTTGTCACGTTGTTACTATTATTCAGTTCTGTATAATAAAATGATTATGTGCTCGATAAACTATATGAAATCATTCTGATATCACTTGAACAAAAGATAGATAATCTGTCGTAAGTCGGCTACTATAAAGTTATCGTGAAATATATGTCGTGTAATTGTATTTTTCTGGCTAGGCCATTTTCTATGAAGATTGCATATTTGAAACATGCATGTCTGACAATGTAATTGGATATAGTAAGTTTACTATGGTCCTTTTGGTAGTTATCAACTCCTTATCCCACTCATCCTGCTACGTCTTTCGGTACATTTTTGGACATATAAGTTTTGCACTCTTTGGTCATATTACATTGTTTATACTGAGGATCACTAACGAGGGTTTACTTAAGTATCCGAAACGTGCATGTCTGGTCCATGCTGCAAATCTATCTGTTCTCAAATGATGCTATTGAATTTGAAGACGTTCAACATAGTATGATACGTGCATTGGAAACATTTATGAAGTGCAATGCCTCAACTTTGACATATTTTATCATATCTAAGGATCGTCCTCATGATAGCTATATAAAACACAGACAAATCTTAAATTGACGGATCTTGCGGGTTTTTTTTACTCGGACAGTTTGAGCCTCATTTGATTTGTGTCGAAATCGAATGCTACTACATGTAAGTGACTTGTGAACATGTAACAGCAATTAGGTTTCAAATTGTTTGTACTATTTTTTTCAGATTTGGTTGATATTTGTATCCATTGTCATCGTCAATGGTGACACACTGGATGTACAAACACCACTAGGAACCATAACTGGTAATTGAATGTCCGGTAACTGGATTACTTGCAAAAACGTACCAGTTTAGACGTATACCGTATGCCAAACCTCCCCTATCAAGTCTGCGCTTCCGGAAACCTGTTCCTTATGGATCATGGAAAGGAAAGTATAACGGTACATATTTTGGACCAGCATGCATGCAAATTCAAGATCCTTACTCAACCTACTTACTACCAAATAAAACAATTTCAGAAGATTGTCTCTATTTGAACATCTACACTCCAAGTGCTCCTGATATTTTATCAAAGCACGCTGTGATGGTTTGGATCCATGGTGGCGGCTACGCTACTGGGTCAGGAATGATATATGATGCGTCATACATGTCCGCCATTGCAAATGTCGTCGTTGTTACGATCAACTATCGTCTAGGAATATTCGGGTTCTTTACCCTTGATGACCCAGTTGCTCTTGGAAATTACGGCATATGGGATCAGAAACTTGCTTTACAATGGATAAACCAGAACATTGTTTACTTCGGGGGAGATAAACAACGGGTGACTATATTTGGAGAGTCGGCAGGTGGCTTCAGTGTAGGCCTACATGCCTTGATTCCAAGCAATCGTGGTCTTTTTCAGAGGGCAATAGCAGAGAGTGGGGTAGGAAATTCTTACTTGGCCACCACAGGTGGCAGAGGAAAAGAGGTATCTATCAAAATGGGTGACCATTTAGGCTGTCATTACGGACATGGTTCTTCATCGGAGAAAAACGAATTCATGGACTGCATGCGAAATGCATCGCCACAGGCTATTGTGAATTTTACAGCAAAAGCTGAGTTAGCGCCAGACTTTGCAATCCACTTTGGACTAGTAATGGCCCCCGTGGTTGACGGAGAGCTGTTCCCTGACACACCACAGAAACTGATGTCAAATACTAACTCTGACGCTTATAAGTTCTTCTCTTCTGTAGATTTAATTGTTGGAAACGTAGATGCTGAGGGTTCCTTGCTTCTGCTCTTCCTTCCGTTCTTTCAGAAAGCGTACAACTTCGACTTGAGCAAAGGTATTCCGTATGATGTGTTCTGTGACAAGATAGTGGCACCTTTTACAAATGACTTTTATAAAGGAAATGTCAAAGTCAAGGAGGCCATTTGCAAAGAATACGGTAGCCAAGATCAAGCAGAACAGGCTAGGCAAACAGTACATATGTATACTGATTCTCTCTTCATAGCACCGGCAGTGGAAACTTTACTGTCACACGCAGCAAACACTACAAACAACAGTTACCAGTACATATTCACCAAAAAGAGCCCCTTGCCATATGGACCTAAACGTCCATCTTGGTACACAGGATCTGGTCATGCTTCAGAACTTGTTTTCTTGTTTGATTTAAGAGACTTACCTCGGATAAACGTAAAAGAGACTTACCTCGGATAAACGTAACAGTCACAAAGGAAGATCTTGAATTATCAAACAACATGATTGGTTACTGGACTAATTTTGCAAAGAAAGGGTAACTATTCGTCTTTAATTTTCACATTCGACTACATTATAAGATCATGTTGATGGCTTTTCAGTTCTTTTATTTGTCGACATTAGATACAGGTTCTCGTATATTTATACTAATACTAGTAGATAAATTACAATCCATAAAGGCTAAACAAGTATTAACGCAATGGTTTCGTTCCTGCAACACCCAAAGTTAGATATAACAATTTCATAGTAAATAGGATCGTGCTATTACTTACATCTTACCATCGTAGTGTACCATGAATGAAAGTTATAAAATAAATTTTGGCTGTGTCTAAATCACTTTGGATGGAAGCATCACTGATGAGGATTTAATATCCAAAACACGTGTCTGATGCATAATGAATTGGTATGAAATCTTCTTCGGGAAGGTATAGAGTTGGAACGCTACCATTATTAATTTAAACACTTACTTCCTGTTGCAGTGTGGAGCAGTTAAACTCGTTCCCCGTGACATCGATGTTCTTAAGTGTAATAATTACTTCTTTACAGCTCTGTCGTCTGAAAGAAGCTTTGTTTTGGCACTTTATCAATTTGACGTCATATATATTATTTTGCTATTTCGGAAACTTGTCATTTCATTCAAAAATTTAAGGAGGTTAACATCCTTGCATCATCCCTCCAATGCAGTTTTGAACATAGATTTTATTTGGATATGCTACTGAATCAACCATATAGGAAATTTGGAGCCGCGCACTCTGCTAATTTCAAATCAATATTACCAGAGGACGCTACTGAATTTGGCTATGTCTAAATGACAAATATGGATAATGACCATATCTCTATGTACAGCAAATTGTCGGAATTCCAATGGGGACCAATTTTGCCCCCCTCATTGCCGACATTTTTCTTTACTCGCACGAAGCTGAATTCATTCAATCTTTGGTCTCTGAAGGAAAAGATACTTAGCTTCTGACTTCAACTTCACTAACAGATACATAGACGATGTGTTGTCCGTCAATAATCCAAAATTCGCGGATTACCTCAACAGAATCTATCATTCGGAGCTTGAAATCAAAGAAACTACAGAGACAAATGATTCAGCATCCTATTTGGACACAATGTCCTACGACACTGATGGTCACATGAACACCTCACTCTATGCCAAACGTGACGACTTCAATTTCAGCATCACAAACTTTCCTTTTCTGATGAGTTAAAAAAGATCCTGACGACTAATCTCAATAGCACTCACAATAGAGCACAAAATAGCAAGCTAGAAGTGGGACCAGGTGCCCGGGAGGAGTAAGCATCCCCTGTTGGTTAGCCGCACCCGCCGTCGATGTTTAAGCACGACAATGACAAAATATATAAAATTCATGCACTCTCTGACGTTATGTCTATATAGAAAGTGCTATGGCGACAATGTCAGGGAAATATAGTCAAAACACTTACTGTCAAACCCCTCGCGGGGAACTTTTTTACGAGCTCCAAGTAGCAACATCCCTTCGTCGCCTGCTTATGGCGTGTTCATATCTCAGTTGATACGCTATGCCAGAGCAAGAACCAAATATACAGATTTTATTTTGAGAACTATGCGTCTTTCAGATATTAAAGCTTTTCAGTCAGGAATACGTTTGTGACCGACTAACATCGTCACTGAGGAAGTTCTACGGTCGATATGGGGAAATCGTCATACACTATGATGTCCCACTCTCCAGAATGGTGGATGATATTCTGTCATAGACCATTTGTACCGTCCAACCAAAAATTATACTTTATATCTTCCAAAATGGAAGTAACAGGATGTGACAATTCTACCGAATTGAAGCGGCGGGTGTTGCATGCAAGCAGGAGATGCTGACTCTTCCTGGGCACCTGGTCTCACTACAATTTCGAGATTTCGCTTCTTTTCATGAGGCGGAGGTTTTCGTTTGTTTGCTTTAGTTCCTGTTTTATCCTGATTTTGTATGCCTCCGGTTAATGATTTTCTGAATAATCGATTTTGTACTGTGTGTTGGGATATGGTCATTATCCATATTTGACACTCTTTTGACCTCTGCAATCGCTGCATAGTAATCTACCAAGCCTTTAAAAAAGGTAGCTATGTTTATTCAAAGCATATTCCATATTTTGAATCAAGTATGACTCAGGTCCATTTTGACCTCTTGTATCTTTTACAAGGAAAGTGTTGTGTAATTTTCAAATATTTCGGTGTTCTACAGAGATCCTAACGGGTATAAGCCAGGCACAGCCTATGATCTTCCGGTTTGGAAACCCTACTCCCAATCTACTCGTTATTGTGAGGAACTCGATGCAAATTTGACGACGATTTCCAACTATGACTTCGACAGAATCAAATTTTGGATAGAGGACATTCCAAATCTTATACGAGAACAATAGATTAAATTGTATTTATTCATAAAATTCAACATAAACGTATTCAATACATGTAAGATATGGTTTTGCAAATGTTTTATTAAAGAGTTTCAAGTTTTAATTTAAAAACTTTTTGGTCATTATTTTTATTCTATGGCGCAGTGAACTTGCTACTCTAAATCCCATCCCCAATGATCTGCTATATATGTATTTGTCCACTGTTTGTATTCACAGATATACGGTATGCTAAAGACCACGTTATATATGGCTCTCAGGGGCAATGTTAATGTGATGTCTCCCTGTTCTATGCTCAGACGAGCTGGCTCCTCAGACTTTTAATTGATTGAAGATATTGATCTAGGAGTTATTTGTTTACTCAAGCATCAACCTTTCAAATGGAAAGTATCTCTGTATTTTCCGAAGTGGCATCATCCGAGTGGTATACACCTACCATTTGACGGTGATATGTATCTTCACAAAAGGATTATTAAATTTGATAAAAAGGTTTGGTTGATCTGTACCACAAAGAGATGTCACTGCAGACAGCCCAGACCGACAGTAACCTTGGGTTTCAGGACTTTCTCTTCCGACTGGATCAAAACTTCATGGACCCTACTACCGAGGTAAGCATGCAACCTAAATCTGGGAGTGATGCATGTGATCAATGTCATGATTCCATAATTTGATTAGTTTTTGGAATTTCTAAAGAAGTTGCTGATGTTTGCATTATTTTTTACAAAATCATTTTCAAACGCTGGTCAGATCAAAGTGCTAGTGCAATGTACATTCCCTATGCAGAGCAGTATCCTGACATGTTCTTATTTGTATTCAATTTATTGAAATTAGCGTTTCAAAATAGTCATGCTATAATAATTAGGTTTCTCTCACATTTTGGCTTCAGCCATAACGGATGAGTCTGTATTTTCGAAATGCTCATATAAAAATGGTCTGTTCTTTTCCATATACTTCAATGTCAATGAAACTTACTCTAAGTAGATAAGAATTTCCTGTATGTAGTATTCTGCAGATAAGAATATTGTACATTCAGCGGAACTGTGGGTAACACTAACTTAAGGTAGAGCATCCCTCATGTCTTAAATCCTCATATTTCCAAAATAACAACATTAACAATATTTTCATTTCCATATATTCAAAGCTTATAAAGACAAAATATAATTTGTGGTTTCATGATTATACCGAGAACTTAAGCTGTTTGAAGTTTAATAATGGACCCTACGGGAAAAGTAAGAAAAAACCTTTTTAGAGGTGATAATGTATCTATAAAAGTTTCTTTTCCCAAAGCCATATTACTTTGATAATATAACAATATTATGAAGAGAAAAAATATGGTATTCAGGCAAAAAATTACCAGCAATTCTGACCCGCGGGATTCTCTACCTTATAGATAGAAATTGTGATGGGCTTTGGGCTTCCTTTTTATCCTATCTACTAGTATACTATAGTAACTATACTGGCATTAGAAATGTTACATGATTCATTGGATATATGGGAAAATAATAGTACGGCGCGTTTTAACAGCGCCACACACATTGCAACTACAATGCCTTCCGCACTTGCTTTGGAGATGGTAAAATAGATAAGCTGTCCTTCGTGTTTCTGTGGAGCTTGTGTCATTGTCTCCGTCTGTTCGTCCCATTTTTCTTTTCGCTTGAGAAAGTTAAGTTTTGTATTTTCCCAAAATACGTAAGACTGTCGATTGTGGTTTTTGAAATATGGTTTCGGCTTTTGTGTTCGACGTTCATTCACTGACGTACATAACGAATTTCTATCCATATTTTTATTTTTTCCAAGCATCAATTTTAAGTATTTAACTTAAACTTTTGCTCCTCTTTTTAATATGATTTGATTTCCTCTTTTTCGGCCTCGAATATCAGTGCTGAAATGCGCATATGGTGCACTGAACTTTCTTAAAATAGAATATATACAGTCATGTATTTCAAGATTGACAAATGTATACGAGTTTCTTTTATGTAAAGCTATAGTAATATGTATGTTTGCAACAATAATTGAATAAACTATATCCTGTTGGTCTGTTCCTGGTCTTCCAATCTTTGTTATAAAACGAATTCGAACATGCCTTATTTTACATTATGTCTTGAAAACATGAGATATAACTTTTTTTTCTAAAAAATAAAAGCATACTTTACCATTGTATTAGAGTAATTCAACCAGAAAATTCAAAACTTAGAAGGGTAGATGAACAATGCTTTTGGTATCTGAAGATTACCCCCCCCTCCCTTAACAAACCTGGCGGCTTTTTCATTCTTTACAAAACGTTGATCAATACATAGCACCCCTCGAATCCAATCAGCTTAATTATATTGATACCGACAGAGAAGGTAACATGATTAATGAAATCGTTATAACAGAGAATACCTCGATTATATGAGCATGTGATATTCCATAAGAAATATTGATCAATCTTGAGCTTCAATGAAATTGTCCTTTATCATTGCCATGGCCCGAGGTGCCTTATACGTATTGAAATTCCCATATAATGAACAGTTACGTCGCTGATTTATAAATCAGCGTAAATATGCTGGCGGTGATAATCAATTGTTCTCAATTAAGAATCCACTGTAGAACTGCAAGATTATGTAACAAATCTAAATCCTTTTTTCACCTTCCAAAACTATTATTCCCAATTTTCCGTGGAGGTTGCAAAAATATAAAGACAATGTGTAGCGACATTCGGTCCCGTCGTAAAAAGGTAAGAGGAAAAACTAGTGTTATTTATTAATGAAATATATAATAATAATTTAGTAAACTCTTTATTATTGTTGTTTATGTGAGTTGTTATCAATATCCATCTTAACCATGATAATAATTCCGATGTACAGGCGGATATAAGATATATGTTACTATATTGATAGTTACATGTACAGCGCAACGGTGAAGTGATATTTTGCTGTTTCTTCTCCGTTGCAGTTGATTCATGAATGCATATATATTTTCCTGTCTGAGAATCAACGATTTTCCAAGTGACTTTCCACCCATTGTTTTGGAATCAATTCTGTATGAATTATCGAATGTTGGCTATGAATTACTATTTATAAATATTCTTGGTAAAATGTAACTTTTAAATTTATCATCTGACATGGCCTAGAATAGTCAAAATCAGCACATATATAAAGAAAGTACACTTATTAAACCTGCATTTGTCGCAGATTTAGCTGAAACTAATCAAAATAGTGATTTAAGCTATTACAGAAAATGTCTGAACAAATGAGAATCATCAGATAGTCAGGAACATATTACATTCATGATATCTAATAAGATTTCCATAATTTATTAGGAATGTATACCAAAACTATGGATGGAAAGTTACATTGAAAATCGTTGATTCTCGGACAAGAAATATGCATGAATCAACAGCAACGTAGAAGAAACAGCAAAATATCATTTCTCCGTTGCACTGTAACTAATATATTGACTGACCATAAAAATCGATACATATCAAATTTAGTAAATGTTCATTTATTGTTTATTTGTACATTGTATCACGGAAGGGAGTATAAACCTATACTTCGCAAACTTGCTCGAACCACATGTCACCGATACCTGTGGCGGATTTAGAGGGGGGGGGGGGCCAGGGGGCCCAGGGGTCCAGGGGGTCCGGGCCCCCCCCCTTTTTCACCCAAAGTTATTGATTCAAATACTCTTTTTATGCTTAATCTCTTTACTTTTGGGAAAATTTTCGGCTCGCTTCGCTCGCCACACCTAATTTTTCATTAACTGTCTATTTTTTCGTCTTCACTTTGTCTTGAACTTTCTTTGTCATCGTGTTTGAACAGATTCATATGTCATAAACATATACAAAATTCAAAATTAAATTAACATTTGAATAATTACCAAATACTTCATTTTCATGGGCCGATCTAACCAGTTTAGACAGGTGGATATTGGGGTTGCAATGCCCTAATCTTCCCAACCTTCCCCAATTGGTCAAACAAAAATGAGAGAGATATTGTAATCTTATGACAAAATGTAACCATCTATTCCAAAAGTTTCCGGCTCGCTCCGCTCGCCAATATAGAATAATATATATACATGTATGTATATACATGTATGGATGACTAAAAAAATGAAAACTTCAAATCTTAAAATTTTCAGGCTCGCTACGCTCGCCAGTATACATATAGTATAAACTTAGTAGACGTATCAAGAAACTCTATCTTCTACATGCAACATGCAGTTGGAATTACCCTCAACTTATTAATTAAAATCATCAGTCTTGAGATTCACGTGTTTTTTTTTGTTTTGTTTTTTTTTTTGTTTTGTTTTTTTTTTTGTGTTTTTTGTCTTCGACCTTTTTTATTTCGAGCTGAAACTTTGGCCCCCCCCCCCTTTTCTGAAATCCTAGATCCGCCACTGGATACGTCATACAAATATGTGTTCATATTGTAGTCTATACTACGCTATAAAAAGGAGGACAAAAACACATATTTGTATGACGTATTTGATTTATTTTAATAATATCAGCGCCTGTTGTTCGAACCATGGCTACACGAATATTTTTTTCTAATGATGACGTCACTTCTATAACGGTATCTCCGAAATCTGCTTCACTGCATGTGTCATTGGACTTTGTGTTGTTTGTCAGCTTTCTTTCTTTTAATATGGATCTGAATCGAAGAATTCAAACAATTTTGATTTCAGTTTATTAGGGAAAAACCAGCTTTTATGTGTCAAAAGCTGATTTGTAAGGGGCCACATACATACGACATTGTAAACTGATATGAATGAAAAAAATTGAATGCACCCCCCCCCCCCCCCAAAAAAAAAAAAAAACATGAGGACGAAGAACCAAAATATTGTTGATGAAATAGAATAATCGTATATTACAAATTCGCTTGTTTAAGATAATGAAATACGTGTATTATTAAAATATTATTACATATGAATGATTCTTTTCATATTATAGGTGATTTCTTTTATTGCTTTAGGAAAAAAAAAAGAATTTTCTGTAGTGTTAAAATTCTTTAATTTATGCATTTACATTCTAATATATCTATCCAGATGAATTCAAAACATAAGTTCTAATTAGATGAAGCTAGAACAAGAGTTTCTTGTGCATGTAGATGTAATGCGTATGTATACATGCATTGGTCTCAGCTGTAGAAAGGGCTCTACTTTTGTTTCGATTATTGAAAAAAAAAAAAAAAAAAACTGATGGTGATCATGGATGACTAAATAAGAAGTGCACGTGTACTCTTTGAAAAGTTCATCAAACGAGGATGTTTGGTTTTAGAACAAATATTTGCAAAATTGGGTCAATTTTGCTCTTGAATCATAATCCGGGGAAGCTTATTCGCACAACTTGTAAAAAGCAATGTTTATTTTCCGAAGATAAAAGCATAATAAAATAAAAGCTTCAATCGATACTTACAAAGGACATTGATACCTCCAGAATTATAGAATAACGACTGCTCAGCGCGATCTTTCCGTTCATTTCCATTTTTCTCGGATTTTAGCTTCAGGGATGTTGTATGGTCGTATTCTTGAGGTAAGGAAATTGAATGTGGATATTGTATTAGGGACTATTGTAAAGCTTGTAGATAAGATTGAAACTGAAATCGGACGAGATTGGAATTGCAAGCACCGTGTAGTTGCTTGATTTGATGAATCTGTACCGCACCTCTATCTTTGTTAACATGAATTTGTTAGCTGCAGGGTTGCATTGTGCACGCGGTCCATAGAAGATAAGCACTATCGACAATATGTAATTCAGTCCTAATTTTGCGGTTAGGAAAAAGTCTGCTTGCATCGAATTGACAAGTTTTGCAGCTCCTTTTCTCAGAAAGAAAAAACTATGACCATTGAAATAATGCATCCTCCCAAAGATGCATTCCGTAAAAGATTGGTATTTGAGTCTGCAATTTTATCTATCTAATAGACCATTATTTTCGGAAAGACAGATTGAAAATGGGAAGAGGAGGTGCTCTTTACGATGCAGTGACTTAAATTGTAGCTTAACAAAATATATGTGTAAAATACTTCTTTCAATTACGGCCATGATGCGGACCGCTGAGCAAAATACATGCATGTTTACACGGACATGAGAAAAGGATTTTAAATTTGTTTTTCCCACAAATTTCACAAGTTTTAAGTCCCTCGTTCTTTCAAGCGTTACTTTGCTGTGGCTTACAGAATTGTTTTGTTACCTACGATTATACCATTGAGATTCTCTGTGATTACATTCATATAGCATCATCTATGTTATCCGAACTTTTATACTATGATACATCTATTGATAATGGATCTAGTACATCCTCCTTTAATAAAGGCCGTCGTAAATTGGATGGGTGTAGATTACAACGTGTCTCCTATATGCTATGACAATAAAGCATACATATAAGTGAGAAAATCCTTTATAGATCTACAATTTTTCTAATGGCGGCTAAACGGAAATCGTCTTATCGTCTGCAGGTTGACGAGGAGCTTGGGAGGAGACTGAAGGAAAATGACTGTGCTATGTCAACCATCCTCCAGCCATGTGCAAGTAAGTTCTGACATTATGTATTTGATTTACAAATGGTATTTTATGATGGTTGAAATATAAAACAATAGCCTAGGTTGTGAGTGTCATCCAAAATTTCTGGGATCTTCTTGTTCTGAACAGAACAATTGCAACCACAAGAGCTCGACGCCAGCGACCCGCAGTGAAATTCGCCCCTTCTCTACTTTCCATTTACACAATGTATCAATTGGAAGTAAAGGAAGATGTCATTGTACATAGGTCCCTTGCGTCATGCTCCAATGATGCAACGTTATTTTGACGAGTAAGATCACGATCAAAAGGCAACTGCACGAGTCTAGTTTATTGAAGCAAAGTGCATCCATGTACACAACAGTCAGGGAAAACTGCAATCACCTAAAACAACAGATGTTGGAAGATGATCCGACAATGGACAGACGAGAGGTCATCCCGTAGATGAGATGAATGTCTGAAAGAGTAAGCATCTCCTGTTTACTGGAAACATAAGTCACTGAAAATGGTAAATTATTGATTACAGAAAAAAAAATAGCAGGTCAATTGTTACAAGTAGGAAATTGGTACTCTCTTCTAATGTAATATTACGAATAACGAGATTTTGCATTCAAGAAGTCTATGAGGTCAGAAAGTCAACCTGACGTCCAGAATGAGACAAATCTAGTGTTCCTGTCATACACGATTATTCAGTTGCAATAATGCGGATGCCATCATACATCGGTAGTAAACAAAATCGCAATGCAAATCCAAAAAAATGTTAAACTAAAGAGCATAAATGAAAAATCAAGCATACGAAACAATTTACCGCAAAAGAAGTTAACTCCCAGAAAAGGTATCGAACCAGGTGCCCAGGCAGAATAAGCAACTCTTGCATCAACTTTTTTCCGACGGAAAAGATTTGACGTAGTTGATTATCATTTTTATTTATAAGATTAACGAAGGATAATATTATCAAACTTTCTGTATGCTTTGCTCGTCACTTTAAGCCTGGAACATGATGAAAAATACCTAATATCGGACGCATTAAGAGAACTGCATTTTTCCCAAAACGAAACCAATATTTCCAGGAGTCTTCTTGTATGACTTAATCATATATCGGGATGATTTACGCAAGTACATCCAGAAAATGGGGAGCATCAAGTTGCACCTAATATGTCATGTGGTTAATTTGAGTAGAAGACCCTTATAGATATAGACATACCTCAAAATTAATTACTATAGATCGGTCTGCAAGTCCAGACGTTGTAACTGCCTCCCCTGTAGCGTTAACGTTAAGTTGATTTACGTCCCCCATGCGAGTGCATCTGTAACATTATCATAAACGATTTTGTTTTATATTTTGTGAAAGTTTTTGTGTATGTGCATCGTTTTTCAGTATTTATTAAGAAACGATAGATAAACGATGTGGACTTGTTTAAGGATATTTCAGTTTAGTAAGTACTTCTTTACTTTCTCTATTTCTTAAAAGATCGTTTAAAACTATGTTAAAAAATTACTAGGCTTCTTGCATAGGGATAATTTATCATTTACATGATACAACATTTTTGTGTATGTGCATCGTTTTTCAGTTTTTATTAAGAAACGATAGATAAACGATGTGGACTTGTTTAAGGATATTTCAGTTTAGTAAGTACTTCTTTACTTTCTCTATTTCTTAAAAGATCGTTTAAAACTATGTTAAAAAATTACTAGGCTTCTTGCATAGGGATAATTTATCATTTACATGAAACGAAGATGCGCTTCTTATTTTCAGATATTTACATTACTAGTACTGTAACGAGAATATTTAGCGCATACATATTTTAGCGCAATGAGGGATGAGAACCTTTTGGCGCAAACTTAATTTAGCGTATTGACACCATCTGGTCAATAAAATCAGCGTACAGTGACTTTAGGACTTAGTTTCTCAGAAATCGCCGGTAGCAAATTGCCGTCGATGAATCGTAATTTTTTGTAACTTCATACAAAAAATATCCGGCGTGTCTAATGTTCGTTGGTAGTACGAACTAACTATCAATTCAATTTAAAGTGATAAAAGAAAATAACGCTGTTCTGTGTGTAACATGGATGAATATATATCGTCCCAATTTTTCAACTTGGCGTAACGAATCATTTTACGGCAACGGCGCTAATTTTCACGTTGTGTAAATAAATCCTTTTAAAGACTGCATGCGCATCTAATGTACATGTTCACAGCAATATACATAGAGGTATTGACTACATGTCGGCACGTGTCTTGGACAATTGAATTGTCCTTTCGTATGCTTGTATTTTTCTTTATAGGTCTCCTTTTTTACCGTATATGTACCTTGTGTTATACAGTACTGTGCTTTCACACAAATGTTACGTCATCTAAATACATGTATAAGCGAGAGAATTAAGTCTTCTCGTTAGAAATAATACATATGAACGTCTATTCCTGCATTTAGGTACGACTACAATTTTTTTATCTGATCGGTTGGAATGAAAATTTGTTCCGATTAAAGACAACTTCAGTTGTTTTTTTTTTTTGTTTTTTTTGTTAAAGATAAATCTCGTCCGACTCTTATTTATATTTCATGATTGGTTATTACGACACGTAGACAATCATGATCTACCCAGAACAAATGTACAAGCAAATCACGGCGCATGTACTAATCATTATCTACCCAAGCGCTAGCGTTAATCCAATTATCTAATTAGCTATAAAAACAACAAGCGTTGCCGGATAGACCATGCCGTGGACACGGTGTAATGCACTTTGAATAAAATGTCGAATACTTTCTTATTGAAATTTGATGTTGCATCTGAAAATTTTAGCGCACTACTTAATTTAGCGCAACCATGCCTTTGCGCTAATGGCGCTAAAATAAATTGAGCGCTAAATATTCTCGTTTTACAGTATATTCCCAATGTTGAACTAAAATTATATTTCAACAACTTGTGACGTCATGCGCACGTTTTGAAGTTGGGAGAATTTATCAACGTCAGAATACTTTTGATGCTGTAACTTCATACAAAAAACACAAACACACAGCATACGCGATGTTCATGCAGATAAGGATTTCTAATTTTCAGTACAAATGTAAATATAAGTAATGACAGTCTTACTTTTGTTGTTCATTGCTGTATAATTCTGGTGCACCACGTGCAAATTTTCCGAGAATCTCTTCGTGATTTCTATTATTGTGACGTCACGTTCAAGTTTTGCATGAAGGGAGAATTTACCAACGTTTAAATACGAGGGTGTTCGTAAAATTCGTGGATTGCCTTGATAAAAGCTAGCAAACAATGGTAAAATAAATGAAAGTATCATTTTCATTAAAATCGACTTTCATATTAATAATATACAAAATTTCATCATAAACAAAGCACACACTGTTAAATTTATGTACAATGTAAAATGGACACTTTCTCATACCCACAGCACTAGCATGAGACTCCTTGACGTTATCCCTTATTTAAACTATTTTAACAATTCTACTCTCCTCGCTAAATTTAAATTCTAAGAATCCAGCACAAACATGACTCGTTGTAGGATCATTGAATAAGACCTACCTGCAGTTCCCGAATTGCTAGTCGCCGATCACTGAATTACGTCACGTTTTTCATTTAAAAGCACTTTTTTCTTTGATGGAAAGTCTTCCCTAGCGCATACCAACCATCCTGTAAAATGTCCCTTACGTCGAAAAATCCTCTTTGCCAATTGAAGACTTGCGAACAGCTACTTCTATCATGTTTTTCCGACTGTTTAAGGAATCTATGGGTCTCTGTCGGTGTTTTTCGGAAGCCTACGCAAAATTTTATCACTGCTTTCTGCTCTGCCGTTCGAGAAAACGTCATTTTTTTCAAACAATGACGATCACGTCTTCTTACCTTCGGATCCGGTTTTCTCTGTCATCTTGAAACTTTAAACGTTCAACTTTTGCATGTGTGATGTCATTTTTATTGTCAACATCACAATTTAAAAGTTATCGCTTTATCCGCGGGATTTTCAAAATGCAAATGAAATGAATAAAATGATAAACAGCAGATTTCGGTAAAAATTCACCTTGCTCCGGGTCACCATCCTGTGTCTATAATTACGAAGTCATAGTTGTAATAATGAAATCAAAATATGATAAAGGATAACATTTTGTAATTCGCAAATAGTATATGATAATAAACAAACTAAAAATAAATGTACATTGTAATCAGATTATACTCGAAAGCTGCAAATAAAAAATACGTTTCATTAAAAGGAATAAAAAATATTATGTATTTAAAGATCAAACTCTGATATTTGCCAGAAATGATCTTTACTGTCAAACTTCATAAATGTCTATTTCTTTCATTCTGATAAAAATAAATATTTCAGACAAACTTGTTCGATCTAAACGGAGGTATCAGCGTAAGAATACCTGTCAGTATTTTTAATTTTTGCGACGCCGCAAAAATTCATTTCAGAGTCGCCACCTTCGATGAATTTCGTTTTTTACAATAAACCACTACGAGGGTTATTCATTTGCTTATACGACAATTTCTCGATTCTATGACTAAATTAAATTTCACAGAGGTCCAAGATTTCATCATATCACTCAATTCAGAAGCAACGATATATTGATTGCTTGACAATGCCCTGATGGACTATACAGTACTGTATATAGGACACTTGGTCTCACCTATGATGCTATTGAATTTGAAGACGTTTAACATGAGTTCACTGCTGGTGGATCAGGAGTCCCCTAGGGCACATGAAGCCAAGTCCGATCTACTTCGGTTCTTCAACGCATTCGAAAATTTCTGTTATCAAAATTTCTTGAAATTTCTAAAACGCGGGTCCTGTAGCATCATATCCCAGCCATTCTTCCACGTCTTTCGGTACATTTTTGGACATAACATAATAACTTACACACTCTTTGGTCACATTTCATTGTTTAGACTGAGGATATATGACGAGGGTTTTGTACCCGAAACGTGCATGTCTGGTCCTTGCTGCAAATTTATCTGATCTAAATGATGCTATTGAATTTGAAGACGTCTAACATTTGTACCACTCGGTAAGTGTCACTGCTGGTGGACCAGGAGTCCCCGAGGGCACATTTAGCCAAATGCAAAATTTCTGTTATCAAAATTTCTTGAAATTTCTAAAACATGGGTCCTGTAGCTGAAGCATCATATCCCAGTCATCCTGCTACGTCTTTCGGTACAGTTTTGGACATAACTTTCACACTCTTCGGCCATATGTCATTGTTTAGATTGGAAATCAGTGACGAGGGTTAAGTACCCGAAACGGGCATGTCTTGTTCATGCTGCAAATTCATCTGTTCTTAAATGATGCTATTGAATTTGAAGACGTTTAACTTTTAATCACCAGAAGTTCAGGAGGTACAAGAACATGTGTACTGCATAGCTGTCTGTTGTCTGATCAGAAGACTTAGAATTCGTGATTTGAATAATTTCTAGGCACTTAGAAACAGTAGTGAATTTTTTTTTGATTAGAATTGTAACCTAAGGAAACTGAGGTCAAATATATCTAAGGCCTCATTTGTCATTGAAAACTGCTGAAGGATACAAACTGAGATTAATGATTTTGTTTGAGGTGTTCTGAACCATATTTTCTCATGGAAATTGAATCTCGGATGAATTATACGAGACAATGTAATAATATATCATATGGCCTAGCAGTATAAAACCCGTTGGGAATTTTTAATCATCACTCAAGAATAAACATATAAAAACATATAAAATATTAAATCAATGATTATAAAAAAAATCTGAAAACTTCCTTCGCAAAATTCTGTTGTCAAACATTCTTTGAAATTTCTAAAACGTGGGTCCTGTAATATCATATCCCACCCACCCTGCTACATTTTTCGGTACATTTTTTGACATAATAATTTTCACACTCTTTGGTCATACATTGTATTGCATTGTTTAGATTGAGGATCACTGACGAGGGATAAGTACCCGAAGCATGCATGTCTGGTCCATGCTGCACATTTATCTGCTTTTAAATGATGCCATTGAATTTGAAGACGTTTAACATTAGTTATAATTGAATAAGAAGAAATACATATTAGAGAATATAAAATAACGAAAATAGTTCAAAATACGGTGACCAACCTGATGTTAGGAGGATAAATACCATCTGGAATATGAGACATACACTTAAAATATAATGTGCCCAGCAATTATCAAGTCAAAAACAAACATGAAAAATATCATCAAGTATATATATAAAATAGCATTTATCATATATGAGTCTCATTATAACACGGAATGTCTGATTTCTGTAACCGATTTCTACGAGTTATTTTCATTTTGATTGTGAAAATATTCAAGAGATCTCATTTTTCCTATTGGAAATATCCTGGTATTTTCCGCCTCAATGTCAATTAGAGAAATCTGTGAAAGTCACCACTTGGCGTGATTTTCAATAATGTCTAGACTTGGCATGACTTTGTTTGAATTTTGGAGTTATCTCTCTTGATAAACAGTAGTCTCTAATGTGCGGAGATACGAAAAGTTTCCGAGTTCTGAAGTTCCAGATTAAGTGAAATATCCAAAACATACCAGTACATGAATACAGCAATACACTTTTGTCGTTAAAGGTTGCTCTCCGACCGCAATATTGGAATTTCGTCCCTAAGGTTATTAAGATAATGATAAATCAATAAATTAACGAATGAAAAGAAAAACAAATTATCATGAATTTGTGAATTTTTTGAATAAAAAAAGTTTGGTTTGATTTTTATTTGGCATGACGAAAATCATGCTTATAATTGCCTTCCTTACTGGAAAATGAATAAAACATCGTTTACGTTAAAGAATGATCGATTTTCAGATGTTTCTCTAAATCATCTGACTCTTGACGTGAAAATCCCATCGGGGACAAAACTGCTTACCAATAATTTCCCCCTACGCCACAGGGATGAAATCTTACACAAGCAATTATCGCCAAGTCATACAGTAGCGATCTTCTTCATATAGTTGATATTTGCAAAGGTAGCCATTATGATGTAACCGCAGTGCGAGAGTTGCAAATGGGACCGTAACCTAACACCAGCGATAGGGTGCACTCCATTATGAAGTTATTCCTGTACTATATTAGACCGTATGACCATGAACATAGTAAATATTACAGATTATGACTTCACTGGTTCTTGAGAAGGAATCACTCAGAACCTCGCATAAGAGAAAATGATAGGAATTCAGACGGATACAAGAATACACACTACAAAGACCATATAATCTAAATGAAACATATCTGATGTCTATTTTGCATATATGATACTAGGCAATACATACAACAGAGGAGGGGATGTCATACAAGACCCGCTTGCAGTATCCATAGCAAAACATCGAAACACCCGTATGTAAAAACATAAAGTACACAAGTGGACAAGAACAAAAAGATCCACAAAACAGACAAGGAACGCCAATTACGACATCCAGTCACCAAACACAAAGACCACACACACATGTAAAGCAACGAAACCATAATGAACATTAAATGGATATTCCAGAAATCTACAAAAAGTAGACTAATCTTGATCATGCAGTTCATGAGTGCATGGAGTCACCCTGTGGAAACTTCGTTATATCATTATACAAAATGTATGTGTCGAGCGTCAGCTGATCTTCATCTTCATACCCCTATGTGTCCATTGAATGATGATGTATGTCAACAGTAAATATTCACTAACGCACCAGATTTTGTTCATAGATTCTTTTTACATATATCTAAAAACATTCATATATTAAAAAACCCTGGCATCAAAACGGGTTGCAATCAGGCTCAATAAGCAGGCACTGCATGGAGATCTTCAACAAAGATCCATCGCAAGAAACCCTGTCTACTGAAAAACAATTAATGCAAACAGCATTCAAATCACTCCATAGCTTGTACAATTTCTTTTCATATAGAAAGAAAGAATCAATCACATTTTAACCTTAACTCAGAATCTGAGTAGCAGCTTCATGTACATGTATGACAATTGTGATGTAATCAAAATTCACTTTTTGTCATCCAAAGAATATTGTTAGAAGATTTATATGTTCTTGGATCTCTTCACAGTAATGCGTTCCCATTACCTTATTTGTTGAACGTTTTGCTGATTGTCTGTTGGTTGGAATAGCTTGTTAACGAGTCCTCTGTCTGCAATGAAGAAGTTTTGTGGACATGAACATACTTTTCAATGAAGTTTGCCTTCTCTTTCTTTGAACATAATTTTATATCTTGCCTAATTTGTTTGCGTGATTTAGTTATGTAGTTGTTACAATGTTTTTGCTTTGGAAAGTGAACAAACCGTAAAGAGGAACTGTTTCTCTGCACGGCATGCCATTCCATAAAGTCCGTCGTGTTACCACTTTTAATGTTGGATGTGATACAAGCTTAGTGATACAGTTCCTTTCCTAATACATGAGATTAAAGTTCCAATGGAATGATATTTTACTATGGACTTTACTGTAAAAGCAGGTATACGTATTGTTGACATCGATTTATGTTCTGGTTGAAAGTACATAGTAGTAAGCTTTCATTTCGACGAGAAGTCATTTTTTAACGATGGCGTGATAGAAGAATCGTCACCCCTTTGAGACTCCCGGTATTTGTTGATCTTCCCGCTTTGATTATGAACAATTCTCTAGACAACCATTCTCTATGGCAGATGGCGTGTATATCACGCAATACATGTAAGTTTGAATGCTCTGTAGTTCTTACTCTTTACAGTGAATGCATTGAACTACACAGGGCAAGACTTTGGTAATAAATCATAAACTTCTTTTTCATCCTTGGTACTTACTAGAAAAAATAAAATTCTATTTCATCAACTGATTTTATGCACTGGTTTTGTACGATCAAGGTTTAGAGGCATGCGAAGATAAATTAAATAGAAAAGTCTAAAGAAGACCCAAGGAATAAATCAGTTCGGAATCCACAGTCAGAGGACTATTCCTTATGCAATGTTTAGTGGTCAATCCAAAAACATTTAAAGTGTTCCTCATGCAAAAATACAATGCGTGTTCTTTTGACCGGGAGAAGCTCATTAGAAAACCACAAAGAAAGCTAACAATTTCAAGATGGATACTTGTCAGTGCTTTTAATTTTCCGACAAGGTTTTGGATGAGATTGGCCACGCATTAAGTCCCGTCTTCACTGTTAGTTTGCATGTAACCTTTCAGAATATGCCAGATATCTTGTCCAGTTACCATTGTGACATCTGGGTAATCTTAATGACCTTCGAATTTTCATAATTCGAATCAAATGAACCAAATGAGGCAATTCTTTTTAAAACACTGACAACAAGATTCGGTAATACGCTGAGGCACAGACGAGTAAGATAAGTTAACTATAAGTCGAAACAAACTTATGCTCTGACGTCTAAAGCGAGTTCATGTAGATTACCAAAATTTTAATAAATGATTATTCTCTTCACACTTTTGGTTTGTGTGTCGTTTAAATGCTAGTATCAGTGACCGACATTAGATACACAGAATCATCTGGGACTAATGTGTACACATATATAGGCTAGGGAATCCAATCTATTGATCGATATCCACATTAACTGGTTCACGTCTTGTTTTGTATCAATGAGATTAAGCGAATCCTTTCCTTATCCTATCTGGTGCCCTCGTTAATGGTTTTCTATTTGTTTCTGATCGGCATTGTTATAAAACTAAAACAGAGTCTTTTGTACCGGCCTTACAAAGACGAAAAAAGGTTTCGACCGAGTGAAGTAACACTGACTTTACATTCATTTAATTTTCGCATTAAGTATTGTTTGCTTATTCTTAATAACCGTTCGTAACATTTGGTGTCGCATCTCTAGTTGCGAAAGACCCCCAACCTGCTTCATATTGTGTTGTTTGGTTTGTATTTTCATGGTTTTTTTTATGGCTTTGTATTTTCGTGGTTTTGTATTTTCGTAGTTTTGTATTTTCGTGGTTTCGATTTTCATGGTTTTGTATTTTCGTGGTTTTGTATTTTTATTGCTTTGTATTTTCGTGGTTTTGTATTTTCGTAGTTTTGTATTTTCGTGGTTTCGATTTCCATGGTTTTGTATTTTCGTGGTTTTGTATTTTTATGGCTTTGTATTTTCGTGGTTTTGTATTTTCGTAGTTTTGTATTTTCGTGGTTTCGATTTTCATGGTTTTGTATTTTCGTGGTTTTGTATTTTCGTGGTTTTGTATTTTCGTGGTTTTGTATTTTCGTAGTTTTGTATTTTCGTGGTTTTGTATTTTCATGGTTTTGTATTGTCATGGTTTTGTATTGTCATGGTTTTGTATTGTCATGGTTTTGTATTGTCATGGTTTTGTATTGTCATGGTTTTGTATTGTCATGGTTTTGTATTTTCATGGTTTTGTATTTTCATGGTTTTGTATTTTCATGGTTTTGTATTTTCGTAGTTTTGTATTTTCGTGGTTTCGATTTTCATGGTTTTGTATTTTCGTGGTTTTGTATTTTCATGGTTTTGTATTTTCGTGGTTTTGTATTTTCGTAGTTTTGTATTTTCGTGGTTTCGATTTTCATGGTTTTGTATTTTCGTGGTTTTGTATTTTCATGGTTTTGTATTTTCGTGGTTTTGTATTTTCGTAGTTTTGTATTTTCGTGGTTTCGATTTTCATGGTTTTGTATTTTCGTGGTTTTGTATTTTCATGGTTTTGTATTTTCGTGGTTTTGTATTTTCGTAGTTTTGTATTTTCGTGGTTTTGTATTTTCGTAGTTTTGTATTTTCGTGGTTTTGTATTTTCATGGTTTTGTATTTTAATGGTTTTGTATTTTCGTGGTTTTGTATTTTCATGGTTTTGTATTGTCATGGTTTTGTATTGTCATGGTTTTGTATTGTCATTATTTTGTATTTTCATGGTTTTGTATTTTCGTGGTTTTGTATTTTCATGGTTTTGTATTTTCGTGGTTTTGTATTTTCATGGTTTTGTATTTTCGTGGTTTTGTATTTTCGTGGTTTTGTATTTTCATGGATTTGTATTTTCGTGGTTTTGTATTTTCATGGATTTGTATTTTCGTGGTTTCGATTTTCATGGTTTTGTATTTTCGTGGTTTTGTATTTTCATTATTTTGTATTTTCATGGTTTTGTATTGTCATGGTTTTGTATTTTCATGGTTTTGTATTGTCATGGTTTTGTATTGTCATGGTTTTGTATTTTCGTGGTTTTGTATGTTCTTTTATCATGGACTCTAATCTTTAATTATGGACTCTGGTTTTTGGTTTTGTATTTGACTTTCCGGTACTCAATGATAGCAGTTATGCCTGACTTTGCTATTTAGATAAGAACAAACATATTAACCTACAAACACAGTTGTGTTGAACGTCCGAGATTCTGGTTTGGATACGTTTCGCATAAGTATTGACTTTATGTCAGTGTGTGAAGTATGAAATACATCAAGACCAGAGGAAAATACCCGCTGTATATGATATTAACACAAATTACATGATCAATAAATTCCATAGCGTGTCAAACCTGTACAATATCGTATTCTGTAGCTTCTCCCGTATTTACAAAGCTCATCTGGGCATTGTTCACATGATGCATTATTAAATTCCGTCATTGATCCTCAGGCTATGCCAAAATTATTATTAGTAAAAATATGTATTTTGCTTCAATATTATCGTAGCGTAAAAGTACATCTAAAAGCCTATATTTTCCCTTGAAATGTGGTTTTAGTGTAAATTTAATTAGGAGACAAGTTCGAGTTTTAATCGGTCCCTTGGCTACATAGCGGTAAGGCGCGACAGTATATCACATTCTGTTTAATTTCCAGAAATATATGGAGACGCTCAATGTAATTAGACATTTCTATAAGTCTGTCCCCAAACGGCTGTGTGTCGAATTTGGAAAACAGTATGTTCCCGCTACGTCAATAAAAAGGGTGCTTTCTGTACAATATGTTACAGGATTGGATTGTTTTACCGTGTGTTAATGAGACTTGCTATAGATTTCTGATAATTACCAGCCACTGTAATAGCTTTGTGACGGAGAAGCAAGTGACGAGTCCCTATGCAAAACATTTCACAATGCTCTGTACCTTATTTGGATTACAAGTTAGTTTTAGTATGAGGAACAGAAATTGTGATTCTTTGCTTCACACGACATGAGACCAGTGTGTAAGTACTTTAATCTTCATTTCAAGAATGCTAATTTTGGTGTTTTTGTCCCTGAAATGACTCTGTATTTGGTTCATTCAATTTACGTTTTTGAACGTCGGCCTAAATCTAGATCCTCATTTTGGCATCTAGACTCATATATTACCACTCACTCTATTTGACGCAATCGTTCAAAAATACCTCTCATGCTTTCTCGGAATTATCACACTCTGTAGTTATTTTTAGTAAAGATAATCACAGAAACCACGATTAAATGTTTAGAAGCCAAGCTATAAAGTTAGGTTAAAATGACACGAGTCAGATTATTATGAAATACTCGGAACGTCTTCTAATGGTCTAGGAAATCTGAAAGTCATTGTTGTAGATTTATTCCTTCTTTAGTCGTTGAAAGATCAATAATCGTCAGTATTTGCAATCATACTTTGCCAATGTTTCTATTTGTGTTTACTAATAATGTCTCCCACTAGTACCTAAATGGAATCATAACAGAATGGATGGAGTGTCCATTAAGGCTTGAACTGACTGAATTGTCTGCATCGCCGGGTCAGCAAACATTTTGTCTAACAGTACTCTAAATGGCATTGAAGGATAACGTTGTCGTGGTAGAGACAGGATCTTAATCAAAATATCTGGATGGGACAGAAGGACATTCCAATTTCCAATATGATTTTGTGATTATCTTTTGCACTGATATTCTGTTATGTAAAGTCAATTTAGTTCTTTTGTTGGTACATTAGAAGGACTTCCGTCATGATGAAGGAAAGTATTTTAGGTTTTAGTCTTTTTCAATTCATGAAAAATACCCCTTAACTGAAACTTGATATGGATTCTCAATATATCATATCCAGTCGAAGAAATAATAATAAATGTAATATGTAGATATATATAGGTATAGCTCTGTTCATAGCTGGCTCTAGTTAGTACCCGAGGATATCATTCGCCCTGAATCATAGTGTTTTGGCTTTTGACTTGAAATTTATAAGTTCTCCGCCACCAGATTTATTTGATGAATCATTCTAAAACCAAGAGGTATCTCCCTGACGGTATAGCTCTGTCATTACCTGGCTCTTGGGCATAAGTGTTAGGTCATGTTAAGAATTTCGCTCTTCATACATAACAATTTGTATTTCCTATGCTTCGGTCTCCTCAATCGTCTCTGCTTATGTATTACTTGTTAAAATGCGCATATGATGCACTTTAATGATGAAAATAGAATATTTCAATACTAGTATTGATAATTTACCACAAGGATGGTATATCTGCCGAGAAATCATGGGAATATCTAAGGTTGGTTACTAATATAAAGAAATATACCAGGAGTCCTCGAGGACAAATGTAGCCAACTTCGGTTGATCGTCTGTCTCTTCAACGGATTCGAAAATTTCTGTTATCAAAAAATCTTGAAAATTTTAAAACACGGGTCTTGTAGCATCATATCCCATCCATCCTGCTACGTTTTGGATATTTTTCACACTCTTTGGCCGTATTACATTGTTTAAATTGAGGATGATCACTGAGAGGGTTAGGTACACAAAACGTGCATGTCTGGTCCATGCTGTATTTATCTGTTCTTAAATGATGATATTGAATTTGAAGACGTTTAACATACAACTTATAGTATTTTTTCAGTCACATGATGAACTTGTTTATGTCTTTCAAACATTTTAAAATTAGTCTTACGTTGTAAAAATTGTGATTTAATGAAATTAACATTTTCTACATTAACATTAACATTTTCTATTGGTCTTGCTCTTTTAAATAGTCCGATGGATGATAAGAAATCTCTCCAAGTGACTTGAATTAAAATTATCACAAATTGTCCATAAAGTTCAAAAGAAGAACTGTTATAAATCTTTAAAACGGTTGAGATAAGTAGGGAATCTGAATATCCTTGTCTTCCTAATTATAATTGTATTGTAAAGAAAAAGTTGTCAAACTAGATAATGGAGTTTATTAGTGTTACGTTGACAAAAAATATTACCGTAACGTCTATTATTATGTCTATTATTATGGCATAATCCTTAGACATAATGATAACATATTTTGATGAAAGACTAAGTAATGTTTGAAAAACATAATGCGCATATGGTGCACAAAATTTTATAATAGAACATAGATTTCAATATTGACAATTTCAACAACTAGGTTGGTATCTCTGCTGGCGGACTGTTTAGTCCGTGGGGATACCGTTCGCTTACTTTCACAGTGTTTCGGCACGTGACTTGAAATGTATTTGTAAATTCCATGAACATTTTCTAAAACTAAGGGGTATCTTCCTGATGACATACTTCTTATCTTAGCGGGCCAAGTGTATACGTTTGCTCTTCATAATTTCATATTGTGTTGGTTTTCTCTTTTACGGTCTCGAACATCACTGATAAGATATAACTTGTTGAAATGCGCATATGGTGCACTTAAAGTTTATATCATAACATATCGTAACTTATATTTCAATATTGCCAATTTGTGACTTTTCGATGAAGCCTTTTCTGACAAAGTGTTGGCTCTTCCATGGGAAGGACGTTTTCCCACTTTTAACTGACTTAGGTGTTATCTTAATCGAAGCTTTATTCAACTTTAAATATTGATATTTTAACCAAAATAGGATACCATGCAATCAATAGATGCAAATGGTCACCACCTCTTACTTTGGTTAAAAGTGATGGTTTCGATTTCCGTACTATAAACTTTGCCCTTTCGAGTATCGACATTCAATCGGCACCCGCCTGTAGTGTTCTAGTAGCCCAACTCAATTTATGCAGTGTAGAAGCAAGATTGCACGCAGTATGTTCTTGGATCAAGACGTCTTTCAGAGAGTCGTCTATACCGATATGGCAAATTCTATTTAAGAAAATGTAGCGGTCCGAACGAGGAAAATGCCAAACAGTAAAAAAAAAAAATCCGATAGCGAAAATATCAAATGTATTGACGTGAATTTTAATTGGATTTTATTGGTAATATTTTCTTCAAATGAACAAACACCACCAGATACACAAAAAGGGCTACAAATGTAAGAAGACTGAGGAACAATAACTACACTTTAAAGAGACCAATATCCAGATCACATGCGCACCAACCTGATACTTGTGTGAAAATTTTAAAGTGGTGGGTGCATGTAGAATGCTTACACGGGATAGGGAATGCTTTTAACTTCCTAGGCACATTCCTTTCGTGGAAATGGTTGGATTCCGTTTACGTGGTACATGCAGACTGCTTCACTTGTTTGTTATGTTTTTGTGCCTGGAAATCTACGCTCTTCGTCTATGGATTTTTGAATTGCAAATCTAATACTGCTTTTTATAATATCACAACAATGATTAGGTTAAAGGAGATGGTCGTCCCAAGTCGGCGCCGATTGTCCATTTGTCTCGTTGGTTTAATGTTTTATGTCGTGTTTGGAGATCCTAGTCCCTTTTACGTCTCTTGTTGTGTTAGTCTACTCTGTATTTTCCCAAATGGGTGTTTCAGTATTTTGCTGTGGGTACTTCAACCGGCTCTTGTTAGCTCGTAGGGACGAAAAAGTCCGGAGAGCTAATGCCATACCCTCGGCGTCGTCGTTGTCGTCGTCCGTAGACAAAACTTTTACCTGGGCTATATCTCTTAAACTATAAGGGGTAGGGCTTTGATAGTTCACATGTACATAGCTTGTGACGAGTCCTTTCATTTGAGACCATAACCTTTAACCTAGTGACCTTGACCTTGGACTTTGACCTACTTCTCAAAAACTTTAACCTGGTTTCTGACAAAAACCTGTATAGGCGAGCTATGTAATCTTTGATTACCCTATGTTTGGAGATACCTATTTTTCTTTCTTCCCACATGTAAAGAATTTAACGGACTTAATTTTGTCTTACGTCTTACGGTTTATCATAAATCTTATGTCTGACACCTTCCTAATTTCAAAGCGTTTTTGATACTAATTTATCTCAATCAGAATCCTTATCAGAGTTTATCAATCACCAATAAATGGAAATTAAGAATCAAACCTGCCTAAGGGTAGCATCTGTGTCCAAGAGACCCGCTCTAGAAATGCTAAGGGAAGAGGATGTAGCATTAATCCAATTTCTGGTTGGTCTCATTAATGGCTAGTATCTTGACGTACTAATCAATATTTCATTACCAGAAATGTAAAATATTCCATATCTCGAATTTAGGCAAATTAGAGTGTTCGATTGATAAATCCAAAGGCCCGTGTAGTTTTAATTAAATATGAGAAATGTCGCCATCGCTGTAATAGTATCTTGTGTAGAAAATCATGTGACTCCATTTGCCATCCTTGTATGTTGAAGCGTATCGTTTTCTTATTACTCTGAGGGAACTACAAAGTAGAACAGGAGTTTAAAATCACTTCTGACCAACCGTATCATTTATGCAATTGACAATGGAAGGAGTTGGAAGGGAGGATGAGGACGACTTCAGTAGTATGTCATTTTATTTCTTTATTCTAGAATTTGAGAAGCTAAAGTTTAGGAAGAATTTGCCATCCATTAATTTGTTTGCTTTTGTTTTAGTGACCAAAGGAGAAGTAGCCCTTCATAATGCTGCCAAACAAAATGACATCGACTCTGTGACACGCTTACTATCGGAAAGGCGAGTAGATATCAACTGCAAGAACAACGTATGTAAAAGAATTTTTGTTTTGTCATTTCGAAAATTTGACATAAAGTATAATGTAAAATATACCAAGTACATGTCTTAAACTAATGTTCTTTTCTATGACATCAAATGACTCATATTCAATGCCTGTATGGATTGCTATGGTAGGATGAAGTTCCAATTCTAAATAAATCATAAGTGTCGTTTTCAATCGATTTTAAACTACGTCAGTTTTCTTCTTTGTGAAACCATTTCATTGATTCCATTTCAAATTGCAGCTCGATAGGACGGCTCTACACTGGGCGTCTGCAAATGGGAATCTTCCTATTATAGAGAAATTGTTGGAATGTGGTGCAGACATAGAGGCCAAAGATAAAGTAATATATTGATGATTTATCATTGGTGGTTTTCTTTTTATGTAATCCTGGTATATTTCTGTTCTATGAAGAATATAATGCAGACTGTGAGACGTATCATTATTTAGCCTGCTGAAGTAGATATAGCATCGAGAAGTTTTTTTTTTATTTCATCTTCAATTAGGCCAGTTGGCAGACTCTTCTTTAAAAAACGAGTGTTTCTTGTTCGTGAATATATTTTTTCACTGCAAGAAACAGATAAAGAAGTTCACAAACTTAAATTTTACTCGTAAAATATAATACTCATACGGTTTTTACTTGAGCTTGTTTTTATTATTTCAGTATGGTATGAGACCTGTATTATGGGCAGCATGGTTCGGACATTTAGAAGCCTTAAAAATCCTTATCAATACTGGTGCTACGCCATCCTGTACAAATAAGGTACTGTTTACAGCCAATAAACACGTAATATTGATAATGATACCACGTATAGATTAAAACGAACCGTGTTTAATCACAATTTGTCATTAAATAATGGACAATTAAGTATCATATTTCACTACAGCAAGGGATGGGAATCCTTCATTGTGCATCTCAGAATAACCACATCAGTATCATGAACTTCATCGTGGAATCCCTGGAAACTATCAACGTTAATGACGTGGAACAGGTATATGTCAAATATGGAAAAAATACAAACTAGTATCAAACAATAGTTCATTAAAGGTTAAAGTGTTCCTACTCATCTACTTAAGAGCAAGTTTCTACTTAGTACATGAAAAGTTAAAAAAAAATGCATTTACATGTATGCTAATTTTTTGTTATAATTAGATGGAACGAACAGCACTACATCTTGCAGCGGAGGCGGGTCATTTAGAAGCTGTGATGAGGCTTATCGACATGAGGTGCGATGCTAATAAACGTGATAAGGTACTTGTATGTCAAGAAAAGCACTAATTATGGAAAATTTCTTTTTCTGCTGACCGAACATATCTTTTTTAACTTTTTGCAAAGAAATAAATGCAAAAACTTGCATACCCACCTTGACCATTTGCAACTAACAAAGAATGCACTATTGCAAAAATAATCTGATATGTTTCAGGCAGGGGAGACAGCAATGCATTTAGCAGCCAAATCAGGAAGATCGGAAATCATTAAAAAGTTATTGATACTGGGCGTGGTAGTGGATGACAGAGATGGGGTTAGTGATTTTTTTGTGTCTGTTACTGTCTTCGATCATTTATTTTAAAAAGACTAATGAACCCATGTAGATAACCTCTTATAAGTGTAATGATGCATCATCAATACATTCATTGTAGAACTATTCAGATGAACCTTGAGAGTGTCCAATTCTTTTAATCGTTTCACACACAGGAAAGACGTAAATAAGTATTTTACACGTCAATAAAGTGCTATTGAGATATGGTTCTTTATAAAACAGGAGGGTCAGACGGCGCTTCATCTGGCCGGAAGAGAAGGCCATCTTACAACTGTACAGGTGCTTTTGGATTTTAACGCCGGTGCCAACTCAGAAACGATCGTAGGTGATTTATTTGTATGTTTATAGCAATGAATTATTTTTGGAGCAATAAAGAAAATATTAATAAATGATTATATCATTTACATAGTAATCATTTATATTGATGCTAAGTTTATAGCAAGCATGATGCACATAACTGACAGGAAGTAAAATAATTGCAGAAAGAGATGTGTCCATTACATTTTGCTGTGGCTCAAGGACATGAAGATATTGTAATGGAGCTGATCAAAAATGGTGCTAACTTGGACTCCCAAAACTTTGTATGTACTTGTGGTTTGTTGTTATATACTTGTAGCCTTATATAGTTTGTTGCTTTACAATGAAATTAATGTTTATGCTCGGACAGTGCTTCAAATCATCTTCATAAATCGCGACCCCGATACGTCCTAAACGTCCTACTATCGCCCTTGATGTATTTACCGCCTCGTACTTGAAATTCATGTACTACCATCTAGCGAATCTCTTTATAGTCCTTGGAATAACCAATCACTGAGATCATTACAAATACGCTTAACTCGATCGATTTCCTTGGAAACATTGGAATAGATATGCATCGAAGGCTTAATGGAAAGTCAAGAAGGTGCCATTTACGCTACATATAAGAATATTGTGTATATACAGAGACAAGAGCAGGAGGTGGTGAATCTCTTTTTTAAAATTATAAACAGTTCGTTAGAAAATGCGATTTGATTGGGTAAGCCTCCCTGACTGCGTCCAATGATATGTCGTGGTTTTTATTCATACTCGAGGCGGCGAATATATCAAGGGAAGAGTAGGACTGTTAGGACGTATCGGAGCCGCCGTTTATGAAGATTGTAGTAATGACAAATATGGATAATGACCATATCCCTGTATACAGCACAAAATCGATAATTCAGAAAATCAGAAACAGAAGGCATACAAAATCAGGAAAAAACAGAAACCAAAGCAAACAAACAAAAACCTCCACCACATGAAAAGAAGCGGACTCCCGATATGAGAGTGAGACCAGGTGCCCAGGAAGAGTAAGCATCTCCTGCTTGCATGCAACACCCGCCGCTTCAATTCGGTAGAACTGTCACATCCGGTAACTTCCATTTCGGAAGACATAGAGTACAATCTTCGGTTGGATGATTCAAATGGTCTATGACAGAATATCATCCACCATTCTGGAGAGTGTGACATCATAGTGTATGACGAGTTCCCCATATCGACCGTAGAACTTCCTCAGTGACGATGTTAGGCACGGTCCATTTGATATTCTGGGGGGGGGGGGGGGGGGGGGGGGCTTGGGTTTTTTGTCGGAGCAAGATTATTTTTTTCGCCCCGGACCGGGACAAAATTATTTTTTTCTTGCAAAGTTGGAGCAAGGAAATTTTTTTTATAACAATTGATGTGAATATTAAGAATGTTTGTGTTTTTTCGATAGAAATTATGTATTTTTTACTTAAATTACTCCCAACATATTTTTTATGTAAAACTTGTATTCACTTTTAAACTGAGAGAGATGAAAGATTTATACATGTACAATATGCGATATATAATTTTTAGTAAACAAAATGTTTATAAGGTCATGTAACATGTAAGAGGGCCCGATGCAAGTTTGAAACCTAGTGAAAAACTTATTTAATTTCTCCTTCCAAGCTTGTATATAAAATTTTTTGTTTAAACATATTTTATTTCATAATAACATGAAATAGGATTGGGCAAAAGTTATAACAACATTACATAAGCCCTCTCCTTGTCATATACAACATATAAATATCAAGATGGCAACATAAAATTAGACACTATGGTGATACATGTATCTATTAATAGTAATAAATTATATTGATAATGTTTTTAAGCATTTAAATTGTTTCAGTCTCATGCATTCTTTTGATATTTCCAAATATGAACTTGCCATTACAGAAGAAGAAAACTATGGCGAGCGAAGAGAGCCAAAATTTTATTATAGAAAGTAAAAGTTGCGGCGAGCGAAGCGAGCCGAAAAATTTTCAGGAATTTTAAGGGAATTTTATGGTTATTCTTCAAATTCAGATTACTTGTAAGAGCAAGATTATTTTTTTCTGTCACACCAAAAGCAAATTAATTTTTTTCATCAAAATTCAGAGCAAAATTATTTTTTTCGAAAAAAACCCAAGCCCCCCCCCCCCCCCAGAATATCAAATGGACCGTGCCTTAGTCGTTCACAAACATATCCCTGACTGAGAAGCTTATCTGAAAGACGCCTAGCTCTCAGAACAAAATCCATATATTTGGTACTTGCTCTGGCGTAGCGTATCAACTGAGATATGAACACGCCATAAGCAGGCGATGAAGGGATGTTGCTACTCAGAAAAGGAAAGTTTGTAATGCTGAAATTGAAGTCGTCACTTTTGTCATAGAGTGAGGTGTTCATGTGACCATCAGTGTCGTAGGACAACATTATGTCCAAATAGAATGCTGAATTATTTGTCTCTGTAGTTTCTTTGACTTCAGCTCCGAAGGATAGATACTGCTCAGGTAATTCGCGAAATTTGGATTATTGATGGACAACACATCGTCTATATATCTGTAAGTGAAGTTGAAGTCAGAAGCTATGTATCTTTTCCCTTCAGAGACCAAAGATTGAATGAATTCAGCTTTGTACGAGTAAAGGAAAATGTCGGCAAGGAGTGGGGCGCAATTGGTCCCCATTGGAATTCCGACAATTTGCTGGAAGACCTTTCCTCCAAACACCACAAAAATGTTGTCGATCAGAAAGTTTAATTTAACATCTGAATAATATCACTTTCAGTGTACTTATTTTCAGAATCAGACTTTTCTTTTACAAAGTAGGTTTTGTCATAGTTAACAACAATAAATTTGTATTTGCGATTACCGTTCTTACTTGTAAACGCATTACTAATAATTTTTGCGAGTCCCGCTTTCAATTTAGAATGTGGAATTGTAGTGTAAAGTGTCGAAAAATCAAAGGCTTTGATCGAATGGACTCTACTAAAATGAGTGGATTTCAGATGTTCTAAAAATTCTTTAAAATCCACATCTGGTTGATACCACTGCGCGAATATACTGTCGAAGCCCAGATTTGATTTCAGATAAAACTTTGGTGAGTAAGATCGATACAGATTTGGTAGAACATTTTGAGGTGAACAAATCATTTTTACTAATATATATATCAGAGAGAATGACAAATATGGATAATGACCATATCCCAGTCTACAGTACAAAATCGATAATTCAGAAAATCAGAAACCGAAGGCATACAAAATCAGGATAAAACAGGAACCAAGCAAACAAAAACAAAAACCTCCACCATATGAAAAGAAGCGAACTCCCGATATGAGAGTGAGAAAATGATATTCTGGTTTAGACCTGTCTCTTTAAAGGTTAGAATGTTAAACGTCTTCAAATTCAATAGCATCATTTAAGATCAGATAAATTTTCAGGACGGGCCAGACATGCACGTTTCGGAGACTTAACCTTCGTCAGTGATCCTCTATCTAAATAATGTAGTGTGAAAATTATGTCCAAAATTGTACCGAAAGACGTAGCAGGATGGGTGGGATATGATGCTACAAGACCCACGTTTTAGAAATTTCAAGAAATTTTGATAACAGAAATTTTCAAATGCGTTGAAAAAACAACCGAAGTTGATCGAACTGGGCTACATGTGCCCTCGGGGACTCCTTGTACACCAGCAGAAAGTAATCTAAAGTCTCTACATGAATATATTCATGTAGAAACTTTAAATTACCTTCTAACCGACATCGATGGCAACTACCCCGGTGGCGTAGAGGTAACGCGCCCGGTTATTATAGTGGATAAAATGCTGAAGTTCTCGAGTTCGAGGGCGTAGGATGCAGGCTCCATCAAGACGGTTTCTTGACATGTTCTTCATAAATAAGAGGAGCATTTTCAGAGCCTATGATTGGCTAAGCTCAAATGTAGCCATCTAAACAACAATAAATACAGAATCGTTTAGTCCTAGAGTTTCATGACTGGACAAGGTTATTGAGAAACAACCGATGTTGCTTGTCTGAAAATTATTGAAGAAAGGTTAAAGGTATCCAACGAGTCTTTATTGTAGAAAAGGGTAGCGAAACACTCACGAGTACAAGATTGTAACAAATAACGGACATGAACCACGAAAATTATATACACTAACAAACATCCGGAGACAACGAGGCAAAAGAGACCACTCACACCAAGACGCCAACTTCTAAATATATTTAGTAAAATAAATGACAATGCATGACATAAATGACAGTATTCGACGAAGTTATGACAAGTTATGACAGGGCGCCGACCACCTGTCCTCTCTGAATGTCAGACGGACTCCTCGGGTGATAACATACATGAGCTTGCGGCGGCAGAGCACGGATAACGTATTGCGTATTACGTACGCCCTCTTTTTATATCCATTTACATATTCATCTGTGTTGCTTGGGCCCCTGCGTTTTGCGGTCTTGTTTGTGTGTGGTCATCTAACAGTGAGGAGGTTGTTTGACACGACAATTGTACGTTCTTCGAGACCTCTGGGTAATCGGAAAAGTGGGAGGGTTGTGCGCACGTAATCCAGGATAACCACACCTTCTGTTATTTCCGTGGCAGATGGCCGTCCTAAGTCGGCACCGGTTGCCCATTGGTCTCGTTGGTTTATGTGTAGTCCTTTGTGTTTGATGTTTCTGTGTTGTGCGTTGACGTTCCTTGTCCCTTATGCGTCTCTTTCTGTGCTTGTCTGCTTTGTGTTTTTGCATTGAGTGTTTTGGGGTTTTTGCTGTGGGTGCTACAACCTTGTGTTGTTGGAGATCCCCTCCTTTGTTTTATAATTCTATGCCTAGAACTTCGCTCGTCATATATTCATTTTTTGGGTTTCCTCTATTTAGACCTCAAGTATCACTGATAATACATAATTTTTTGAAATGTGTAAATGATGCACTCAAATTATTTCTATAAAATATTTCAACATTGATAAAATAAAAGGAGGTAGACCAAATGATAGATGCTGGCATAGGATCTTATTTGATATTCTCTTTCGGGTTCATGTCTATTCCATACGTACAATCCAGTTTATATACCCAATTTTATTTTCAGTGTTTGAAACCCGCCTATGTACACGCGTAATATTTGCAGTTTCTATTCACCCATATTTTATCACCAGCCTGTTCCATTGTGAAGGCGGATTTAAAATTAAACTTTCAACAACCTGGAATACCATTGCACTTCAAAGAGTCCTAATAGCACGGACAATAGAAATAAAACAGTCATATTGGCGTCATGTTCACAAAATTGGTTGAACTTGATTCAGACGTCTGTATGAAGGCGTGTGTTTCTGAAAGCGTCACAATGGAGTTGTTGGAAATCATTCCTTGTTTCTTAGTACATGAATTAAGTTTGAAATCTTTCTCTGAACATTTTTATCATAGCTATCATGTAAATATAGCCAGAACGATTAGCAAGCAGTCAAAAGTAAATCACTACTTCATATTTCTTTCAGCAAGGAAATACTCCCCTCCATATGGCATCTCTTGCCAACTTAAAAAATATTGCTAAATTGCTCATCGATGCCAAGTGCCAAATAGACGTATCAAATCATGTAAGTCTTGAATCTGTACCATACATTACTAGGAATGACATTTCAAATCGTTGCCATGATCTTCAAAATTTCAATTCACAAACAATATTTCAATTTTCAAAATATGGACAATAATACCCACTTACTGACTTTAGTTGTTTGACTATTAACAGCGACAACAAACTCCATTACATGTAGCAGTAGAGGCCGGCCATGATGACATGGTAGAAATCCTACTCGGTGCTGGTGCCGACCTACTACTCAGAGAAAAAGTAACCAAAATCTCGCATTTTACTTTATTATTTTTTTAAAATTTCTCAAAAATCTCATTTTTTGTGAACAACTTAATGTATGTTTATAAAGTTGGATGAAAGACCGTTTTCAAGAGCATTTTGTGATACATTTTAATGTTGATCTTTTTTTAGCTTGGAAAGACACCGCTACAACTCGCCGCTAGAGGGAGTTTCATTACCATAGTTGATATGATCATTAAAGCACAAAGATACTATGCAGTCACACGTGTAAGTTTGTATATTAATATTTCCTGTGAATATTCACCACACTTGTGTTTCTTTGAGATATTTAAACATCAATATTGTTATGTACCGTTCTTTAAAAATTGGAAACGTGAAAGCTCTTCATTGAATTTCATGTTGCATACTACTTCTGAACAAAATGATTTGGACAGATATGTTGTAATGTCAAATATGGATAATGACATAATCCCCATACACAATCGATAATTCAGAAAATTCAAAAACCGAAGGCATACAAAATCAGGATTAAATAGAAACCAAAGCAAACAAACAAAAAAAACCCCATCAAATGAAAAGAAGCGAACTCCCAATATGGAAGTGATACCAGGTGCCACAGAAGAGTCAGCATCTCCTGCTTGCATGCAACACCCGTCGCTTCGGTAGAATTGTCACATCCAGTTACTTCCATTATTAAGCTTATTTTGTGGTTTGATAAATAGTTCCTTCAGTTAAATTGCATTTATTGTATATTTACTTATCATAGCACAATGACATCACGTGTAACCCAGTGGAAGCTCGTTCCTCACAAACCCCGTGAGACAGAAATGAGTACAAGAAGATCCTGACGATAATCTCAACAGCACTCACAATAGAGTACAAAATTAAGCATCGACGGACCCCTAGCAAGCTAGAGGTGGGACCAGGTGCCCGGGAGGAGTAAGCATCCCCTGTTGGCTAGCCGCACCCGCCGTCGATGTTCAAGCACGAAAATGAAAACAATATATAAACTTCATGCACTGTCTGACGTTATGACTATATAGAAAGTGCTATGGCGACAATGTCAGGGAAATATATTCAAAACACTTACTGTCAAACCCCTAGCGGGGAACTTTTTTAAGAGCTCAACACGGCAAAGGGCATAAGTGTGACACAAATGAGTTAAAGAAGATCCTGACGATAATCTCAACAGCACTCACAATAGAGTACAAAATTAAGCATCGACGGACCCCTAGCAAGCTAGAGGTGGGACCAGGTGCCCGGGAGGAGTAAGCATCCCCTGTTGGCTAGCCGCACCCGCCGTCGATGTTCAAGAACGAAAATGAAAACAATATATAAACTTCATGCACTGTCTGACGTTATGACTATATAGAGAGTGCTATGGCGACAATGTCAGGGAAATATATTCAAAACACTTACTGTCAAAACCCTCGCGGGGAACTTTTTTACGAGCTCCACATGGCAAAGGGCATAAGTGTGACACAAATGAGTTAAAGAAGATCCTGACGATAATCTCAACAGCACTCACAATAGAGTACAAAATTAAGCATCGACGGACCCCTAGCAAGCTAGAGGTGGGACCAGGTGCCCGGGAGGAGTAAGCATCCCCTGTTGGCTAGCCGCACCCGCCGTCGATGTTCAAGCACGAAAATGAAAACAATATATAAACTTCATGCACTGTCTGACGTTATGACTATATAGAGAGTGCTATGGCGACAATGTCAGGGAAATATATTCAAAACACGTACTGTCAAAACCCTCGCGGGGAACTTTTTTACGAGCTCCACACGGCAAAGGGCATAAGTGTGACACAAATGAGTTAAAGAAGATCCTGACGAATAATCTCAACAGCACTCACAATAGAGTACAAAATTGAGCATCGACGGACCCCTAGCAAGCTAGAGGTGGGACCAGGTGCCCGGGAGGAGTAAGCATCCCCTGTTGGCTAGCCGCACCCAAATGAAAATCTTCGGAAGGCGTGTCCTAAACTACGGCTGTCTCAGTGGTTTGATACGTTTTTAGCGCTAACCAACGAATTAAATGGCACCAGAATGACACATATTCAATTTTTCGAGAAAACCTTATGAAAGTACATGTATATATTTCATAAAATGCCTCTACGACACGATCATTTTGAGGTCTGTTTGATTAAAATCAGTTAAGTCTCTTCTGCCCCACGGGATTATGTGAGGTACGATCTATTCCGGTGGTTCACACGATGAGCACAATGATAGCTTTCATAGAAGTATATATAACGTCTTGAAGTTAATCTCGCACTTGCCAAAGCAAACAAAATTTATTGATTCCAAGCAATAGATGATACCTTGAATTCAAATTCGATGACTACATGTTCATGATTTCGACAATAGTTAAGAAAATAATCAGCTTTGAAATTCTATATTTCCCAAAACAGGACTACCACGACAAGGAACTAGACACTGCGGACCCTCATCAGTATTTACAAAATCCACAGCATCCTTTAGCAGTCAAATTACAAGACACTCTACAGAAGCTCGCCACTAAACACCTCAAGTCTTCTGATTGGAAGAAACTGGCAGTGCACTGGAAGTTTACACCAGAACATATACATTCCATAGAGCATCAGTATACAGGTCTGTACAGTTAAATTCAAATCAGTTCAGTTCAGTTTAGCGTTTGACAATGTATTATATAACTTTTCCATGGAAAGAAAAAAAAAATTTAATGATCACAAGCAAGAATTCTTGGCAGTGAAGAAAGATGATACTTTAAAGAAGTGGCCTAGATTTGTTTCTCTGGATTTGTATCTCTCTGGTATAGCTTACAATGTAACCAACTTACTACTGTCCTGTTCACTAAACCCAGAGCACCCTGTTTTGGCGATTTATTCCGTCATCTGAAGAATTTTCCTATTAATTATAGTTCCCGTGAATTGACCTCCTTTAGTCGTAACTGGAAATTCACTTCAACTTACCCTGTCAGCAGCTAATCTGCCTTCAAATCGTAATATGAAAAATAAAATGTCTACGGGGAATTTCCATGTTAATTTCAAGCAGCCGCCAAATTGTTCTCCGTGTCAACAATAGTAAACAGTGACGTCAAAGCTCCCGACGTCACGAATTTTCAGCGATTTTACTATAGAAAATCCCTGTCGACTTTTTATTTTCCGTCCTATTTCTAACTTAATTGACGTACAGCCAAAACAATGGTATTTTCTGTCACGACTAAAGGAGTACTAAAAAACTGATATCTTTTTGGAAGATGACAGTATCATATTTTAGAGAAAACCGGGTGCTATGGATTTAGTGAACAGGACAGTAGTATCATTAATTAATGATAATGGAAACATTTAAAAGTGGTTTGAACTGAATCGAGTTCTTCCTTGACCATGTACAGATCTTCTATTATTTGTGGTGTTACCTATAGGGCGATATGCCTGTCCATCTGTGGCAGTGCAAATGTTTTATGAAGTTACATCCTGAGATACTCTTCTGTTGAAGCACATAAAGTCATAGCAGTTCCGCCATCACTTTCCTTCGTTAAACCGGTACTTTAAACACCCATCTTTTTTGTCTCGCACAACTTTGGATCTCATTTTCATCTCTGCTGATCATCTCAAGGGGATGTGTCTTTTATCTTCATCATTTAGAGAAACCAGACTATGTATGAGTAAAATCGTTTCTGTACATTTCTTCCCGTCTTGTTTTGTGTTCAGACACAGGAAAGTTTTGTCAATCATGAACTATTCTTACAGGGAATCATAGTTACAAAGAGCATGGATTTCGTTTGATGATGATTTGGTTACATGGTGTCAGGAAAGACGAAAACGTGATGAAACTATTGTATGAAGCATTGGTAGCCATCGATAGGAGGCAACTAGCGGGTAAACAAATGTTACATAATCACTTTGGAATCAAAGATGATGAAACTTAATTCAAAAGTTCACATGACCATCCTATACTGTGTCACATTTGGCATCGATCATATTTTCTTTTTTAACTACCGCAGTGCTATACTTTGGTTAAACAATTGTTTAATTAAGAAATGACTGTCATAGTCTTTTGGTGTTCATGGGTGTATAATTCTGGTTGGTCACGTGCAAATTCCGTGAATCGCGAAGCGATTCTCGGAAAATTTGCACGTGTCCAACCAGAATTATACACCCATGAACACCAAAAGTGAGACAGTCATTACTTATATTTACATTTATTATAAATAACGGTCATTTTTATTTTCATGAACTTCGCACAGTTTGCATGTTCTTGCGTCAAATGTATTTGAACGTTGGTAAATTCTCCCTACATGCAAATCTTAAACGTGACGTCACAATAGCAACCCAAGTTATTGGAATATAATTCTAGTTGCCTAATGGGCTTTTAACGTGGGGAATCTACAGGTAATGTAAATATGAAGTAGTGGAACTTGAAAAAAATCTTTTGGCGAGAATTCTTCATTTTAACTTTCATGCAGACTGATTTCACAAATACTTATCTTATATTTTCCACGGTAGAGCAGACGAGGCGAAAAGTGGAACTGCAAGGTGATAAATTTTGCATGGAAACGTTATGCAGTATTGGATGACCTTGATTCCTTATACTTATAAAATGACGTGATCTGTGATGAACATCTTCAACACTAAAATACAAGTATATCTCCGGGGCTCATCACGTGCAAAGATGACTGAATATCTCTTGACGAATCTCGATATATTGAGAGTGAACAACGAGCTGGCCGGACATAAAGGAGAGACAAATCTTGAGCGACTGGTGCTACTTAGTGATTTTTTCTGTATTCATTTAGATGCAGATGAGAGTCGCTTTCAGATTTAGAGATCAAAGAAAACCAACAAGTGCTTTATCAAGTTATTTCTTTCTATTTCAAGTTTTAAAATCTTCGACCAGTTTACGTTAATATTATTGTTACATTATGTTAACATTTTGTCTTGTAACAAATTGGTTTGGTGTCATTTTTTTATATCGTGTAAATAAAATATTTTACAGGAGCAAAACATTGTGTCCAACTTACTTATATCCAAATATTCGCAAATTGTGATGTGTAATGTACCTCTTTCATTCCAAATACTTTTTTGCTCACCCGAGAAAGGCTCAAACTTTTGTCGCAGAATACATGTACCTGAGCGTCTGACGAAAACTTTTCACATTGTCTACTTCTCCTTTGCAACTGCAACACAGAAACGTCACATGAAGCGCAGGTATCACATACTCATCTTGGTATCAAATATGTGTCTGTTATTCAACTATCTTCATCAAAGAAGACGAACATCCATATCCAGGGCAGTGAGTTACTGGTCGACATCCCTTGTAACGGAAGAACAGAGTTCTATCGAACTTACCCCCCCCCCCCCCCCCCCCCGTTTACACTATGTTCCCGGCGGCCACGGAGGCCACGTTTCAAGCCACCGTGGACGAAACGTGATGACCGTGAGACAACGTAGGGGAACGGGATCGACAAACGTAACTAGCCGTGGTTGCCGGGGCCGACGGGGCAAATGTTTAAACTGTCAAAACATTTGTCACGGCAGCCCACGGTGCGGATGGCCTACTTTAGAAACCGTAGCTAAACGGGTCGAACGCAACGCAACGTGACAGAACGTTACAGACCGTAACAAAACTTGGGACAATGTCCGTAGCGGAACGGGAAGCAGAAGTATGACTCGGCAACTTACGATCCTAGTGAAGTTGAGTTACGGTCTGTCACGTTTATGTCCCGTTTAGCTGCGGCTGCTTTAGGGCAGATGTACGTTTTATCAAGGTGAGCCACGATGTCTCACGGCGAGCTAAGGAATGTGTTAGCCGTTTCGTCACGTTCAGTCACGGTACGTCCCGGCTTGTTACGGTTTGTTTCAAGTTCTCCTACGGTGTGGCACGGTACGCACGGTCAGACAAGAAGTATAACAAACCAAACCCTTTTATACAGCTTTTTGTGTCTCCTTTTCCCGGCGGTCACGGTTAATCGTAGTGGGCCTTGACAGAACTTGGTAGACGTGGCCAACTTGATTGGATCGTAACAAACCGTGACAGACCCTATCAGAGCGTGACAGGTCGTGAGGAAACGTACAAACGTCCGTAACAAGCCGTAGGTTGAAACGTAGTGCGCCGTCAGGTCTCCGGGATTCAGGAGCCGCGGCTCGTCACGGATACCTTGATAGACCGTGCGAAAACGTAACGAGACTTAACAGAACTTGAATACCAAGATGAAAACTGCCAAAAATCATACGGTGTGCTACGTTTTTGGCCGCCGTGACTGTCGTGGTCGCCGGGAACATAGTGTAAACCTAAGGTTTTTTCTAACATTTCAAACAACGTGACAACCTCTGGAGGTGATCGATTGAGTGGGGCATTTTCCACTCCTATACAACTGTATAAGAAGAAGAGAATTTTATCAATCTTAGAGGAAGCGTGTGCTCGAGGTTCTCCTGCATAATATTGTGTTTTTCGTAGCGAGACATGAACCGAACCGAACCGAAAATGAAATGTGCGCCAAACAAAATGGCTACCACTTGATCTGCTTTGCTGATACATTTTATCTGACACAGCCTCACAAGATGTGATCAAACGTTACCGGGGGTAAACAAAGATTTTTTCCAATCTACAAGATCTGTCAACGATTATGGTTGAAAAATTATTTGATACCCTTTTCAGAAACCCTAATTGTTTCATGAATTGTCTTGACTTTGTAGAAAGTAAACTGGCTATAACAGGACTCTGGTGAGCGAAACTGAATTCCTTACTTCGAACCATGTCATCTTACATACGTATGTCATACAACGTAAGTAAAGTCATGGTATAAGATCACGTGGAAATTTTCTGCAGTCTTAATGGAGAATCGATGAACAAGAATGCGATTTCTTTTTTAAAAGAAATCAGCATTATCAACATAAACGAGTTTTGTTTATGAACCACAAATTTCCCCGTCGGCAGCTATGCCAGTATAAAATTTCTTGCCAGTATAAAAATCAAATTCAACAGTCAAGGTCACAAGTTCATGTTTTCAAATATATCAACAAATGAATTAAGACTTTTTTCTAATGTTTTAAATAGTGAATTTAATACATGAATAAAATCAGAACCTTTGTAGTAAGTCACAACAAATTAACATCTTCTCAACAGCAATTATTAAAATTTATATATAACATCTGCACTCAAAAATTTTAATCAATAAACTCTTAACTTTGTTAAAAATTGAAAAAAAAAACCAAACAAACATAGGTAAGTGAAATTGAGTTTAAATATATTCTTTATTCACACTTACCATCGAGGAAAAAGCTGTTGAATACTTAGTCCCTCTTTGGGGGGGGGGTTATTAATGTTCTTATGCGTCATTTATTATTAAAAGTTGAAAATGAAATCAATGACATGTTGTTTTTATTGAAAATTTCTAACTTAGGCTCAATTTTGAGTTTTGATTGGAAAACCCCCCCCCCCTCCTCCTCAATAAAGAATTAAAACAAATACTGGTATGAGGTGGCACCGTCGGTCCTTTGTAGATCAAGTCTGATAATCAATGAGGATACATTTACATAATGGACGAGATATTGCATTTTATGTTGCTTTTGCATTGCATGTACTGTTATGATTAAAATAGATAAGGCTTTACTTTGTAAGGTTAATTTGTGAGGACATTCAAAATACAAAGAACAGGTTGATGACGCTGTCAGTGAGTCCTATGACATACGTATGTGTTATATATGAATTTTCTATGTAGTTTAAAATTCTTTGTACTGTAATAAAGAATTTTAAACTACATTGAAAATTCATATATAACATATGTACATTGTACATGAATGTATATGAAATCTAAAACATGTAACATAACAGCCCTAGGCATGACAATACAGTACTTTCACGATGGTGATATGATATAATTATCACATGATACATGTATTTGTATACACGTACATATTGCAAATGAAACGTACATTATTTGCATATTCTCACATATTGTATGGCACAAAAATCTATTTTAAGAATACACAGTCTCTTGTTTGCAATTGAATGTAATAAGATAAGATTATCTATTCTTATTTTGAAAAAAAAAGTAAATAACACTATATGCTGACCGAAACTAAGATGTAACTTCATGCATCGAGACTGTATATTTCATACACATGTATACACTACCTTGTACTATAGTCCGAGAGGTTGACCCAAAACGATTGTTGGCCACTGTTGTGTATCGTTTTGGGGTCGGACAGTGATGTACAATGTATAGCCAAACGTGTATGGAATTCCAAAATATTCTTGGTTATACATATTTTTTTCCAACTTACATACGTTATTACACCAGAAATATAGTCTCACATTTTGTCTATACAGCACTGTCATAACCAAATCTATATTTAGGTCTATTTAAAGACAAACATTTCATTCAACATAAAATGAAATAAAATATCAGTAAGTCTGTCAGGTAAGTGATGACATGATGTAACACATTTGCAAGTAGAAATATTTTAAAAGTCTTCTTGTGAAATAAGTTAATATGTGACTAGTTTGATTCAAGCACCTTGAATTAACTGCTATGGACGACCATCATCGGAAACCCACGGCATCTTTTCTCTTTTACTATGTATAATCGTAGGGCAATAGGTTGTGGGATTTCGACGATGATGGGCGACAAGCCATATACATTTGTATCACACAAAATTTTTGTATAGAAAATTAGGAATCGTACAGATGTTGACTGGAATTACGCCCCCCCCCCCTCCCTATCCAAGTGCATGCCGATCATAAAAATGTCTAAACCTTCAGATCTCAGTTCTATAAACAGGAAGGTGTTAATATATTCGCGTACAATTTTGCAGAAATTGTAGCTCATTGTTAATGTACAAGAAATGACACCGTTAGATGAAACTTTGAACAACATTCGTTTTACATTCACTTTATCCCTGTATACTCTAGAGAGGACACGTCTTATATCAAATTTCGGTATTCTATTGTTCATTTATACGTATATTCCATAAATTTACAGATGTTTATTTATGTCTATGTATAATTGTAGATAAGTAAATAGATAAATATTATACGTATAATTTGTGTAGGTCAAGTATACTAGCAATACTTAAATGTTATATATTCGAAATATCTTTCGATATTTCGAATTTGTCATAGAACAGTGTTTTTATTATACACAGACTGAAGTGATAAAAATATAGACAATACCAAACCAAGGCTAGTTTTGAAATGACCAAATTGGCGACCAAATAACCGAAATAAGAAAATGAAACAATGCACCATACGAGTTGATGAACTGGTTTATATGCAGTGCATTAAAGTGGTACGTGGATATTCGCAGTAACCAAGATTTACACTTATAGATTAATGCAAGAAATGGAACAATGATTCACGAGAAGAAAAGTCGCATTTGAGCAAATTCACAATGACACGTCAAGTAAATGCATTTTACCTTTCACCTTTTAAAATTCTGAACACGACTATTTGCAGAGCTGGCAAAAATTCAGCAGGTTGTAACAGATATTAAATGCACGCATCGGGAATAAATTATCCTATACATTACTTGTTAAATACACGGAATGTTTGTTTTAGACAAAAAGGCAACATTTGTATCTATGATTAGGGGGTGTGCTGTAAGAGGAAACATGGACGGATTTGTTTCTGTGATTTTTTCTGTTGTTTCATTCACTAGGCAACATCTACAGCAGCTCAACGCCAACACCCCTCAATGCCACCTTTCTCTATATAGTCATAATAGAGGCGGATATTATTAAGGTCGTTGGCGTTGAACTCCTGTGAAAACACCCTACTGTCCTGTTCACTAATTCCAGAGCACCCTGTTTTGGCGATTTATTCTGTCATCTGAAGAATTTTCCTATTAATCATTGTTTCCGAGAATTGACCTCCTTTAGTCGTAACTGGAAATTAACTTCAACTTACCCTATCAGCTGCCTTCAAACCGCAATATGAAAAATAAAATGTCTACGGGAAATTCCCATGTTAACTTCAAGCCGCCACCATATTGTTCTCCGTGTCAACAATAGTAAACAGTGACGTCAAAGCCTCCGACGTCACACATTTTCAAGCGATTTTACTATAGAAAATCCCCGTAGACTTTTTATTTTTCGTCCTATTTCTAACTTAACTGACGTACAATCAAAACAATGGTATTTTCTGTTACGACTAAAGGAGTACTTTAAAACTGATATCTTTTTGGAAGATGACATTATCATATTTTAGAGAAAACCGGGAAAATAGGGTGCTCTGGAATTAGTGAACAGGACAGTAATTATTGCTTTGACATACCGGTACTCATATGAGACTAGATTTCTGCATAAAATTCTGTACTGTAAATTGTCTCTGCGGAAAAGAATTCCTGAGAAGTTCCACAACCTCCAAAAAGTGAGCAGATATCACAGTTTTGGCACCCGCTGGATACAAACTCTCAGTTGATAAAGCTGCTTTCTTGAGTCTCTTAAAACGTCCATGCCTATTAAGAAAGGTGCACCAGAGTATGCGAGGACTGACTGGCATGCCAAGGAACGTAAGGGCGTCCTGGAGTTCCCCGACCGTGTCATGTAACAGATTCTCATAGCTTATGACGTGAATGTCCTTGCTAGGAAAATGCTGTAACCAGCCTACTACAGTATTTTTCCAATCTAAGATAGATTCATCAACATGGCTGAACCAAACTGAAAAATTCAATATTTTCAAAAATACACGATAATCTTGCTAAAACGTGAAGATAAAAGAAAACAATACAAACGCAGATCTAGTGGGGTCAAAGTGTAAATTGCCAAAAATCCTTATTTTTCCCCCATTTTTAGATATAATTATTGTTGTGAAAATCGTATGCTAACCCTCTCTAATGGAAAAGAAATCAAGATCCTCTTATGAAATAGGAAGTTTACCTTTTGATTGATATGGCACTCTGTCTAACGCCTTCTTATGACCGGCAAATTTATAATTGAAGAAAGATCGTATGGCATCGAACGGGTTTCTGACCAGGAGAACAACCCTGTCGTATCCTCTGTAGTTTGGTTCATGAACTTTCTCTACCAGCACCCTGTCCGTCAAGTTGGTCAGGCACTCGCCTAATCCTGCATTCTGTAAGGTGTCATCACAGTAAATACTCCCCGTGTAGAGTCCTGTACAAGAAATCAAGAAATTTTGAGTAATGAGTGAGTTAAAGTCAAATTTTGATTTAAAAAGAGAAAAATTCAATGGCCATCAATCAAACAATTCTCCAAGGGAGCAAAAGTGAATCTCCAATGTAGATAAGATCAGGTATCCCGGAGAGTAAGTATTTCCTGCTTGCACGAAACACCCATCACTTTACCCGTGCAGAAAATTCGGCCCCAATGAATGTATCAAATCTGGTGTATTTGGATGATTCTAATCTAAAATATATTCAGAATGACTTAGACTTTAGTCTTTTACTTAGATTTTCATAACCAAATATTTCTGAAGTGAACAAGTCGTGAATTAAGTGTTTCATTTCTAATAAAGACCTACCCAAAAGATTCCATACAAACGCCCGAGAAGGGTGTTAACGGTGTTCTGCACACTTGAAGCCAAATTTCATTTTTGTTAACTACATCAGTTTCCTTTATATGTTTAAAAAATTTTTATCAGAGAAAAATCGAATATCGTAAGAGACTTTAAAGTTCATTTTTCAAACTTTGAACGGGTATTCAATGAAACATCACCACTTCAGAAAAAAAAAACGTTATAGATTCGGAAATGCAATATTGGCAACCTTTAAAACTTAATAATGCACAACACTTTAAAAAGGTAAAAATAATATTGTTTTAATTGATTACATAGAAAATCGGAATACAGCTATATCGATCAAATACTATAAATTGACATGCATCTGGTTCAAGACACGGGGTCATTTTGTCTCTGTGTCTGTAACACATGTATCAAAACTGCTTGCAATCGATCTAGGTTTTCGTCAATTGATAAAGTGATAATACATTCATTTTGTACATGTATAATCAAATAGTATGATAATTCTTCATGATTAAAAAACCAAACAATTGTATTTTACAATGTAGATATCATGAATTAAAAAACAAAAAATGAAATAAAAAATAAATAAAAATAATGATATTGCTAATAGCATGAAACCATGCTCCGATTGTGTCATGAAATATTCATACAATCTGCATTTGGTTAGCGTCACATATGCAAAATCAATATGATATGTCTTGAAATGAAGGATAACAAAAATTACAAAATCAATATGATATGTCTTGAAGGGTAACACACATGCGTCAATATTGTACATTAATAATTTTCGCATTTTCAATTAAAGAATATTGTTATGTTTCAGAAAATATAATTTATTTTAAGAGGTATCCAAAGGCACTCTCTATGGGATTCTATCAAAAATAGGTGAACGCAGAATTTTCAGTAACCTTGCTCGTCACAACCAAAGACCTTGTTGAGGGTTCAAATAACACACTTTCGAGACACAACACCTATCGGAGAAAAGCTATTTCGTACGAAAATGTTGCCTCTAAATCGAAGTTTTGAAAGACTTATCTAGAACTATATTTAATTTCAACATATCTAGACTAAGTAAATCTTAAAAAATCTTTACAGTCAATGATATATTAAACCTCTTCATTATTTCTTTATTTACCGACATACATGCTCATCGAAGTTGTCACTTGAAGTTTTTATTTCGTTCACCCGTACATCTGTACCCGTAAAGTGCTTATAAATTTCATAGGAGATGACAACATACATGTAATATAGGTAGTAAGGTAAACAAAGTGATCCATGGTTTGCACGAGGGAGGGATTCATATGGTGTTCTAATTGTGGAAATTGAGGATATTATAAGCTTTTGTATTTTATATTAATATCGATTTGTAAATAAATAATCTTAAACCTATTTAACGAGGCCGAGTACAATTAGAAAAATTTGATGACGGTGAAATTTCAATTTCTTTTTCTTAAAATGATATTTGATGTACAACAAATAAATACATGTAATATGAATTTAATTAAAATCTCTTGCGCAGAAATATGAAAAATTTGAGAAAAATCATTATTTTGCAGTAAAACCCCATAAGGTTTCATTGTAAGATGCCATTATCTTTGAGATGACCCCCTACATAATAGCGAGCGGAGCTCGCTGCAAAGGCCCGAAGGGCCTTTGCGAGCGAAGCTCGCCCTTATGGTAACGCGTATACACATTTCTTATTGAGAAAATATGCTGAATCGAAGAATGAGAATGTACTACTATGCTTTCAAAAATTTTCGTCCCCTGTCAGACAGAGTTGCTGCGGAGATGCTGGATATTGCCATTTAAATTTTTTTATGACTCAAAGTAGACGTATATGTTATACTCATTTTTTGTTTATAAGTTAAATTTATTGAAAACATTTTTCGTAAATCAGGTAACGATAAAGCATCAACAAGCCGGCGTAACCACGGGAAATCCGACATTTCCGGTTTTAAACGAGACGTTTCGCTCTGATTGCTTTTCTCGTCTCGGGTGGTTTCGTACTGTCAGAAGTCGGAATATGTTTGTTTTTTTCTTTTGTCCTTAAGTAATTTATTTTCAGCTAGCCTAAACATTATCAAGTTCTTACAAAAATAAAAAAGAATTATAAAGAACTATATTTTTAAAGAACCATATTTTAAGCCCCCTTTAAAATGTTCATCTGCAGGTCTAGATCAATTTACAAATGCTTCCGTGTTTCCACTCGCCTTGTGCTACCTTTTTTGGCAATCATCAAACAGAAAGTTTTGTAAGATAAGATAAACCATCATAGTCAAAATAAAAAAAGAAAGATATTTTTTTATTTTATATAATCATATCTATTTTCTCTCCGCTCGCACAAAAAGGCTTTGCCTTGATTCATATTACTGAACGGTCAACTTCTATTTTCTTTCCCATAAAATGAATTTTATAATACTGCAATTATATGATACGAATTTAGTCAAAATACCTTGGGTAGAAGTTCATCATGTTTTAATTAGACACAGCCTCGTTGATTTGTTTTGTTGAATTTGAATTTTCTTTTCTTGGAGGGAAGAGGAGGGGGCGTTTGCGGGGAGTTAGATCTGTATGGGGGGTGGGGTGGACAGGGGGTACCTCTCTCCCCCTCCTCCTCCTTTTCATCCTTTCCTACCCCCCCCCCCCTTTCGTCCCCTCCCTCCCTCCTTCCTCCCCCTCCCTTTCACCCTGTCCACCCCTTCTCAGGCTTCTGTATACGTAGCTTTTCTTGTCATTGAAATATATTGTGTTCTCATATAGACTCAAGAAAAGGAATGCCAAAAAGCTAGAATCAGATACCCCCAATCTTCGTGTTACGGGTATGAATAATGGAAGAAAAACCAATTAAACTTCTCACCTGTAGCTTGCTGAAGTAGATGTCTCAGCCAGGTATTTCCAGATCCAGGGAAGCTTGCTAGGGCTGTTTTAGGCAAAGGAACTTCGGAAAAATTAAATTTCGTACGAAAAGGACATTTTTTACTTTGATGTCTAAACAGTTTTCTGAGATCTTCAAGTGTATAACGTTTCTTTGACGACACATGGGACGGTCCATTTACTACCGTATCTGCTGAATTTCCTTCACTGCCCCTGCCATAGATGTTTATTCCACTGGATCGTATGACCCTTCGCCTGGCCTCTAGGTGTAATTTCAGGGAGGGCTCTAGTACCGAGTCCCCCCTTTTCTCCGACCACTGAGTTGTCCCCGAGTCCCTAAGTCTTTTCTGTTCATGCACCTGATCAATATGCCTGAACAAAATCAATGTTGGCACGAACAGTATAACAAATGTTGTAGCTATAAATCTCCGTAAGCCCATAGATTCACATAATGAGTATGATCACTTACTGCATTATACGGACTTAATCTTTAGTCTGAAACTGCACTGTGAAAAGCTGTGCACATCAACAACTGCGCGTGGTGTATAAGTAGGTCACATGTACTGCTGACACCTGACACAGTAATTTCACGTTACGTGTAGATTTTATTTACAAAGTGCTCTTACCAACCGTTGTGTCTTCGAAATCCATGTTTAACTCCCTACCTGTGTTAGATCAGCTGTTTCAAGTCCTGTCACTCAAAAGTCAACAACTTTAAATCGTTTTAATCTGATTTGCGCAATGTTTTGGTTACGAGATTTGCATACAAAACACGATAAAAATAGCATCATTCCGACGTCAAGGTCACATGATTACTAAGTTATCTGCTCTTTGATTCTTTTTCTAGGTCGCTGACCTTACGTGCACTCGGTATGAAGAGGGGAAGGGGGTCGGATCGAGTGTGTCTCAGTTTACTATCAAACTACATATACATAATAAAACATAATTTGAGAGAGAGAGAGAGAGAGAGAGAGCCTGATGTCAGATAACTGAAAAATTGTCTTGAATCATTAGATAATGGGAAAATTACATCATATAAAAGTACCTACTTGAAATAAAAGAGACAAAAATGTCGATTGGTATGAAAAGGAAACTGTGGCATTCAAGTACTGTCGTTTGTAATTATATAATGGCTGATATCCGAGTCATCAGGATGTGGCGATGGTTCAAATCGGACATGGCTGTCTCATCATGTTGTCGACTCAATTAAAATAAAAAAGAACTCAGGTCTTTAAAAAAATGAGCTGCCTCTAGAACAACCCCCCCCCCCCCCCATCCAACAACTAAACCTATACGGGCGACGGATAACTACTGATCGAGAAAATTTTACATCCGTAGCTATCCGTAGCTCGATCCGGCACTAGCCGTGACAAGTCGTAATATCCTTGGCAATCCGTAGCTACCTGGGATGAGACAGAAATTTTTTGAACATGTTCAAAATTTTCTACGACTCCGCTACTGATAAATCTGTCGTAGCGGAGTCGTAGGGGAGTCTTTAGCAACCCGTAGTAGAGTCGTAGCTATCCGTAGTGGAGTCGTAGCAACCCGTAGCGCATGCGTTGCAATCCGGGACCATTTTTGTTATAAAAACGACTAACCTGAGGATTGCTACGACTCTCCTACTGATTGCTACGACTCTCCTGCGGATTACTACGACTCTCCTGCGGATTGCTACGACTCACCTACGGATTGCTACGGATAGCCACGGATTGTGTCTTATATAATTATCAGTATTCTGTGCGTTTTTCGGTCAAAATATGAGTTAATACTTCAACTACATGTATTCAATTTTGAACAGGTAATGATATAAAGGCATGTATAATTATTAAACAAGTGAAGCCGTCTCAACTTGAAAATATTGTGGCTATCCGTACTCGAGTCGTGTTAATCCTTAGCAATCCGCACCTATCCGTATATATCTATCCGTACGCGTGTCGTAGCAATCCGTATATATCCGTACGCGTGTTGTAGCAATCCATAGCAATGTCGGGACGATATCCGTAGCAATCCGTGGATATCCATAGTTACATGTATCCGTACTCGATTCGAATCAGCCCGTAGCAATTCGTACTGAGTCATAGGTTCATGGTTCATCGAACGTTTCGCGTCCCGACTCGCCACGCATGCGCGGATCCAGCATTTTTGGTCAGAGGGGGTCCAAAATTGTAGGAAGTCTACCATGTAGGTATATTTCGGTGCACATCATGGAAAGGGGGCAACGTGTGCTCTTAGGATTGATTTTTGAGGGCGGGGTATTGCTAGCTTTTCTTTCAGGTTTATTCTTATGAAGAACTGGCGAGCGAAGCGAGCCTAAATTTTTTCAGATATGATTAATATAAATTTGTCTTGATTCGAACTAGATGATTATTTGTAAGATTGAATATTTTACTCCTTATATCGGCTAGTGGAGCGAGCCGCAAAATTTTTGAATAATTCACATAATAAGTCATTTTCCCAAATAATCTGACATCTTAAATTAATGACAGAACCTTGAAAAAGATGAGGAAGGTTACATCCTATGAAGTAAGAGACTGTTGAAAATGCGAGTTCATGAGACCCAAGACAGTTAAAATAAATAAAATCATTTAGTATAAAAAAATGAAAATAATTAAGGAATTTTGCAGAAAAAATAATTGAGTATATGTAAATGGCGAGCGAAGCGAGCCGAAATTTTAGGGTTCAAAGCCTTTTTATGCATTTTTAAACCCCTTTCAATTAGAAATGGACCAAAGCTGGACCCCATCTCCGAAAATCTCAGGGGGGGGGGGGGGGGGGGGGGTCCAGACCCCCGGTCCCCCCTCTGGATCCGCGCATGCCACGGATAGATCTTTTTTGGAGTCGTCACGGACTCATGGCTCGATCCGTGGAAGTGTGAAGGGAGCTTGAAATGCATTGAAACTTTGCTTGTATCAAATAGAAAATACAATCATTATCACAGTGTATTCCTTGACAAAAACATCACAGGACAGCGGATTCCACTTCGTTTAAAATGGACGATTTTGGAAGAAAAAAAAAGGAAATATAAAGCTTTGTGATATTTTAATCCTAAATTCTTTTTTTTCTCATTTAATCATCAAAACATCTCTGGACACTGCTGATCTTTTTTTTTTTTTTTTTTGACAAAGATTCATCCACAGGATTCCTAATAATTAACAATCAAGTACAGCTAATTTTCTCAAAATTGGCACTTTTTGAGCGACAGCGTCATCTTTCATTCTAGTATCCTCCCTTTACTTAAAACACAATTCATTTCATCTTTTCCATATGTAAGTGCAATACATTTATGAAATTTTTGGAAGTTAAATCACTGTGTAGCATCACGTGACATAAGTTGGTGAAACCACGAGCACAAAATGGAGGCATACCGCTCGTTTGGAGGAAAGAAAAGAGGTACTGTGATGATTGCTTTGATTCAATTTTATCTTTTCATAGCCGATGCCCTCGTAAAATATGATATTTTGATTATTCTTTTATTTATTCGTGGTTTCACCAATTAAAGTCACGTGAAGCTACACTGTGTAAATTAAGATTAATTTTCCAATAGCTTTACGAGAACTTGAATGACAATTTTAATAATATGATTTCATCAAGAAATTCACGACTATATTGAAAAAGGCATATTTCAAAGTCTCACAGAAAATTTTTTGTGGATAGAATCAAATATAAGTTTGCATAATCAAGGACAGGCAAGTAATGAATAATTTCAGAAATGTTGAGAAAATTTGAATATGGCGTCCAAGTGTTCAATACCTCCTTTTTAATAAATTAATAAACCTATATCAATAACGATCTTTTCTTATGCCAGGTTTACATCTTTTAGTATGGCATGTCAATGTAATTTCCTTCAAGTTTTCCATGGGAAACGGGCATTTTGAAAAAAAAAAGGGGGGGGGGGTCGTACCAATCTTTGCGAGGGTCCAACCCATTATTTTGACTCAGATGAAATATGCATGAAAACCGGAAAAAAGCTTTCTAGGGATGGAGGTAGTGGCATCCCTACCCCCTCCACCACACAATCTAAATATCCGCTTATAAATCTCTAGGGCAGTTTCATGTTTTATTATATAATGAATTTTTTTAAAAGAGAAAATCCTATTGGAGTGTTGGTATTCCACCTTTCTCTTGATCATAACTTCACGCACCAGAGGTTAATAACACGAATAAATAAACTGTGCGGACAGGTTACTAACTTGTGTGCGCAGGTTACTAACTTTAACGTGCAGGTTTCTAATTTGAGCGCACAGGTCACTAACTTTTGTGCGCAGGTTGGCAACCCGGGGCCTCCGTGGTATATCATTAAAATAATGATTCAAAGCAATATGAACATATAAAAAATAAAGAATTCAACAATTAATTGCACTTTTTGGGAAAAGTGTACCTAAACTTGTAGAATTTACGAATAGAAGAATGACCCGTTTTTTATTTATTATTTTTTGTTTTTTTTGTTTTTTTTTTTTTGTTTTTGTTTTTATTGTAAATAATGAAATCAGGAAAAATACCACACCTAGTTATCAGTCATTATAGGAAAATAATGACTCGCAAAAGCCAGTCGGAATCGGCGTTACATCCTGGTACATGTACATGTATATCATATCGGATATTTTGAACTAATACAATGTTCTGAATTCATTCGAAGTGTTATGAGAATAAGCAATCGACTTTAATTTGGACTTATTTTATTTGCCATGAAATCAGTGTTATATATCTATAAGTATGAGAAAGACCCTATATGATATATCATCTATGCTACATGTATTTGATGTAAGATCCACCTGTTTCAATGCACATATACATCAGTCATTATGCCAAATCAGGGTAGAATGAACAAGGTGGCCAACCTGAAAGCGGATGTTACAGGACAATTACTCCATACGTATCCACAGTAGATCCACCAAAATGACACCCCTACATGTCGGTTAGTTAAGATTAATTTTTGCCAACATGACAGGAATGCGATGGTCACCATGAGATGTGCTAAAGGTCTGAAGTTTACAAGTGACCCCCGCACAGCCACAACAGCCGCCATAGCTATAACTCTTAAATGACCCCCCCCCCCCCCCCCAAGGTGAAAGATAATTTATGTTTCATATATGTTTCATACATGCTGTATGTATCTTTGGCTACCTTGTCGCGTTCAGTTTATCCAATACAAAAGTGTATGTACAAAATCATAAAATATGATATTTGTAAACGAATGATTGTCAATTTGTTCGTTTAAATAATACCATATGTCGCAGATTAAAGTAGAGACAATGTAGAGATAAGAAAGATAAGCAACAATGTCTGAATGGTATGTGAAATATGTTGTTATATTATTAATAGGATTTTCGCCATCTATCCGTGGTGACGATGTCAACTCTCAGGATTTCTACTCAAAAGTGGATCCTATAATTACAAAGGTAATTATAAAAGACAAATGAAGTAATAACATATAAACCCTTAAAATTCCGTTTATGCCGGATAAGATTCTAGCAAATCAAAACGTGTTTTGATGTTTGGGATATAATGCTACAAGACCCGCGTTTTAGAAACTTCAAGAAATTTTGATGACAGAAATTTTCGAATGCGTAGAAGAAACGATCAACCGAAATTGATCGAACTTGGCTACATGTGCGCTCGGGGACTCCTGGTCTACCAGCAGTGACAATCACCAAGTGGTACAAATTTTAATCTTGATCTCCCAGTACCATTACCATTGATAGTACGGTGACCAAAAAGCTAAATTTTACAGTTTAGTCGACAGATTAGTACATGGGAAAATTATATGTCAAATGAAACTAGAAGTAATGTACTTTCAAAATATCAATGTCGTCAACAGGTTTGAATGTACATACATTCCATTTTCAGGGGTCAAAGGTCAAAGGGGTCATTCAACATAGATTTTGTATTTCTGCATGGTCTTTTTCACGAAGAAAAGAAATATTGATGACCACAAATTGAATTTTCAGTACAAATTGCGTCAACAGGATAATATTCCAATCATATCCTTAACATAAGAAAATCGCGATGACATAAAATCTGTATTGATGACGTCATTGGTAGCTATTTTTAGAACAAATTAAAAATGTGAACATTTTTATTCCTTTAAAATGAAATATTCTTCTCCGTGTACAAACATGGAGGACAAATATTTGTCAATTTTCTCTTCCATCATGAAAAACAAAGGTTTGCTAAAGATCCCCCCGCAGCATAATTGCAAGGGGGGGATATAACGCAACCGTTGGTGTGTGTTTACGAGAGTGTGTAAGGGTGACTGTGTGGGAGTGGGAGGGTGTGTTTGTGCACGTCACGTTCTTTTATACAGCCTAGGAGGCACAATTTTGATTGGATCTTGGCCAAACTTCATGCACTTATTGCTTATGACAAGAGGAAAAACCCTATTGATTTTCAAGGTCATGGGTCAAAGGTCAAGGTCATCGGTTGAAAATGTTATAAATCCTTTTCTACAGCCTAGGAGGCACAGTTTTTATTGGGTATTGACCAAACTTCATACACTTATTGCTTATAACAAGAGAAGAAACTCTATAGATTTTCAAGGTCATTGGTCAAAGGTCAAGGTCACAAGTTGGAATTGTTAGCTTAGCTTAGCCTAGAGGGCACAGTTTTGATTAGATCTTTACTAAACTCCATACATTTATTTCTTATGACGAGTGAAAGAACTTTATTGTTTTTCAAATATTAGGTCAATGGGACAGACTGGAAATGTATTAAATCATTTTATACAGCCTAGAGGGTGCAGTTTAGATTTAATCTTCACCAAACTCAATACACTTGTTGATTATGACAGGAGAAAGGACTCTTGACTATTGATTTTCAAGGTCATGCATCAAAGGTCAAGCTCACAGATTAGACTTTTTTCAAATCTTTTAATACAGCCCCGATGATACATTGGAGTTTACCAAACTCCATACACTTATTGTTTAAATTAAGAGGAAGAACTCTTTTGATTTTCAAATGTCAAGGATCAAGGTCACTGTAGGGAAATCTTTAAAATCTTTAAATACAAACTAAGAGGCAGCACAATTTTGATTGGATCTTTCCAATGCCCATACACTTGTTGCTAATAACAATAGAAAGAAACCCATTAGTATTATAGGTCAAGGTCGCAGGATTAAATTCGTCCTCTGTGTCATTCACCAACAGATCTTGGTCAAGCTCTTTAAAGTATACATTAAATACAAATGACACAAAGAACACTTCTTGGTCAAAAGTCAAAAGTCAAAATCGCAGATATAAAGGAGGCAACATTAAAAATGTTGACGCATATTTGCATATGTTGTGAAGAATTTCAAGTTCTACTTTAAGATTACCCACGAAGTGATTCATATCCTTGTCACGCCTTCCATTTTTTGGACAACGCACCAGTTACGACCTTCAACACGCTGGCAAACGTCGGGGTTTGGTCTGAAAATCATTTATGAAGCAACGTTCTCAACGTACGCGTAGCGACCTTGAAGCGCATGAGGAGCATTCGCCCAACGACCTCAGCGTCTTCCAAACTCATAAAACTAGTTGAGAATTTACCTGTTAACGTTCTATAACGCGTGATCAAAGACCTCGCAACGTTCGCCTAACGACTTTTCAACGACCTGGCAACGACCTTCTAGCGATCACAGCAAAACTTAATTTTCAGAAAATATTTCGTTGTCAAGACGTAAAGCACACGCCAAGGACGTTAGGCTGTCGTTGGGTACACGTTGAGGACGTTAGACCATCGCTAGAAGAGTATGGCTGTGTACGCGTTAGAATTGCGCTCCTCTGTCGTTACACATTCGTTGCAATTATCGGCGCCCTCCCAACGTTTTTAGCAACGGCTGCACAGCGCACGGGAACGTATGCCCAGCGACCTCCTAATGAATCCATAACTTCCGATTGGACGCTGGGCAGTCGTCGGCGGTTTTGTGCATACACAAAATTTTCCGACTACCACAGCTCACACCAACGTCCTCCAGCGACCACACAACGACAAGCCAGCGACCAAACAACGACCAGCCAGCGACCTCAACGTTCTTCGACGTGTTTGTAAATTAACTTGGTCGTTACTCGTGCGTTGACCAAAAACAGTTACAGTGTGACGGGGCCATAAAGGTCATTCCCTACTAGTGTGTGACTGTGTGTACATTGGTATTGATGCCGTGCGAGGGTGCTACGCTTTTCGTTGCTTAGTTTTTATTCTGTACCAAAATTTATCGCAGAAAGATATCCATCGTTATGATTAATTCAGCTAGTGTGTACGTACATATACTGCGTTATCCATAAAATAATGTCCATGGGTTGAAAGCCCTCTCTCCCCGATAAACCATCACCGATCTCATGAAAAAAATGTTGTATCAATCTTGTTTGCAATAATTATTCCAATAGTTTTAATAAATGAATGTGAGCATGTACACCCCCCCTTCCCTTACATGTACGCATACACGTAATTTCTCTGTTGATTGAACAAAATATATAGAAAGTCCGTTACATATTTGAAAGATAATAAATTTTCCTTTAAGTATGAATAATTCCAAAACATACTGAACCAAAAAGAGAACAACAACAATTATTCCAATGAAACTTTAATCTATTTCTCATAAAAATCTATCTTTAGCCTTAAAATGACCTTGACCTTTCACGCACGACCTTGAAAATGAAATTTTCTCTTATGTTCGTTAAGTTAAGTCTACTTGGTAAATATGATGTTACTAGCTTAAACTGTTTTGTCTCTATGTTTTCTAAAAGGTGCTGGACGCAACGGTATTGCAATACAGATATCCGTAACCCCTCCCCCCTTCCCTAGGCTTAAAGATAGGCATATAAGAACAGCCATAAAAATCCTAATCTTACCCCAATTTAGAGAATAAAATAAAATTTTTGCTTGAATTTTGTAACTCGATAGAAAAACTATGGTATAACTACTAAAGAATGTATTTTTACTGCAATGATATGATTCTGTGAATTATATCGATAATATCAAGAAATCCGCGATTTTTGAATGAAAAATACAGTTTTCCCCCCAAAAAACTGAAAATACAAATAATGTGTTTAAACGTAAGTTATTATGAGAAAGAGCATATTAATAGATCAAAATGGAATAAATCCTTCAACTATCGAATTCATAAGTGATAAAGATGTTATGATTGATGTATAGAAATAATCTTATTATATAATAGAAATTATTATGCAGATTTCAGTGGAAAAACAGCAGTTTTGAAGTTTTTGCATTAAAATCATTAAATATATTTGATATCAATTGGAAGAGGAAAAAGTTTAGATTTAAATTTTTGAAGAACGATCATAATTCATTCAGTGGATCTCAGAGAAGGGAAAAAAATGAAATAGAATTTTCACAAAGTAAAGCAATTTTTTTAGCAAAATAAACCTTTTTAACCCAAAAATGCATATTTTATGAGAAATTTGAATTAAAACTTATCATATTCGAAAAAGTATTAAATATGCTTGTAATTTTCACCTTTCGATCTTTGATGTTACTTTCTACAGAAGAAATATTCATCGATTCCCTTTTTTCAGTGATTTTTCGGTAATTTTTTAAAAACGTTGATGACGTCATTTCAACGTCATTTTTTGAAAACGTTCTACAATGAAAATCATTTGACGACATCTTGATTCATTAACCACAGATAAAGAGCTTTCATTTGACACCAAGATTTGCCGTGTACTATGCGTGTCGACTAAACTCCTAAAATAAGCCACTTTTGGCGACTTGGTCACCCTACTATGATCGATGTCAATGAGAAGTTGGTATTTTGATTATATTTGGTCACTGAGGAACACAAGTCGGTTTATCTTTACACGCACACATGAACATGACGCTACGACACTTTAGAAACTTTTATTTGAAAAATTAAATGGAAAAAAAGAGGAAACACAATCAAAAATGTAATATGTTCAGATCTGCTCACTAAGATTTACAATGGCTAGTTTAGGTGTAGAAGACGATTTCGAAGAAATAAGTCCAATTAACCAAATCACTTAGTAGTCAATTGCAAACTACGGATAAAAGCATGCAAGCTCGATAATCGTTAGTTCGATAAATTTGATTAGTTTGTTAAGTTCGATAAGCCACGATAACCCTTAAAGATATAATGGAAAACCAAATAAAATTAGGAAATTAATTGAATAAGAAATAATCCTCAATTCGCACAGAATAAAGCTCCCATAACGGGTGCCTAGAAAGAATAAGCATCTTCTGCCATTATACCTGCACCTTCAGCTAGGTGAAAATATCAAATGTAGTACTTCTTCAAGAAGGTAAAGAATTGGAACACTTCCGTATTATTTCTATAGACTCTAATTTACAATCACTGTCTCCAACTAGGATGAAAATTGTAAGACTTTATATAACACAAAGTTTTTGATCTATCATATTAAGCTTACCGAGGCAAACCATCCAATAAATGCCATAACTGCTCCATGTTCCTGTTATGTCAAAAGAACACTCGATCCACTCGGATATTCACCAATACTTCCATTTAAAATATTGAAAAGCAAAGTCATGTATTTGATGTTTATACCTCTACTTTATACCTCTACTTTATACCTCTACTTTAAGATGATTTTTTAGGCTTTTCAATGTCGTCCAAATAACCCTGGCTTAGCAGTGAGTGTTGTGAAAGATGGAAAAATCCTTTTTGCCAAAGGATATGGAGTCTCCGACAACATATCAAAGAAACCAGTCACCAACAACACCCTGTTTCAGATTGCATCATTAACAAAGGCTTTCACGAGCACTCTGTTGACGAAACAGCTGGATCAGTATTCAAAGTAATTACAATCCTTTACTACATAGACTCCCATCGGAATAACGAATGAAAATTGGATTTAAAATACATTGTTACCTAAATGAAATAATTTATTTCATATGATACTGAGTTTGTAATGTAAGACCGAAATTGAAACAAAAGAATATATACTTCTGCATTACTTTCTCAATTTGTAGTAAGTTCGAAATTCTTAAATGCGACTGTTTGAAGTGATATTATGTTAAACGTCTTTAGATTCAATAGCATCATTTAAAACCTGATAAATTTACAGCATGGACCAGACATGCACGTTTCGGGTACTAAACCCTCGTCAGTGATCCTCAGTCTAAACAATGTAATATGACAAAAAAGTATGAAAATTATTATGTCCAAAAATGTACCAGAAGACGTAGCAGAATGGTTTGGTTATGATGCGGCGCCCATCTTGCCAATTCTTGGTTGAAGAAAAATAAATTGGTCAGTATGTATCTTTTCTTCCTTATTTTCGTTCATTTTTCCACTTGTTTCGTATATATGTGTTACCATTAAAGAAGATGCTACAGGACCCACGTTTTAGAAATTTCAAGATATTTTGTAACAGAAAATTTTAAATGTATCTCTTTGTTCTTGCAGTTTAAGCGTAACTAGCAATGTGGCTGACATAATAGGTAATGGCTTCAAATTCTCCACTAGCATAAGGACAGTCAACGCTAACATACGAGATCTGATGGCACATACATTGGCCATACCAAGTAACAACGGGATGCGTCTGGATAACAAACTTACCAGGGATAATCTGCCGAGGTATTGTAAAAATGTAAAATAGAGCGACATTCTTAACAAAAGTGATTGAGTTAGGCATACAGGTTGGGATATTAAGTTAAAAAGCCATAGAAAAAAAAAAAAAAACAGAGAGAAAAGATGTAATCAATGTTTTGTAGGTTGTACATAGATTTCAACTTAGAAAAGTCTGAAGTGTTATTTTCAAAACGCTTGAAAAAAAATGAATGTGTAGTAAAAGTCGATAATAGGTACGATGCAAAGTTTTAAGTATACATATGCTATGGTGCGTTAGAAACCTTTTTAACAATTACTTGAAATAACCTTCGGTACCAGGTGATATTGATACTGTCATTACATTATTGATTAGAGTTATCCTCCTTTACCCAGCAATATTTACCGATGTGGTTTGAAACTCAATTGAACTTCATTTGGTTGTTTTGATCATGCAACCGACTCTCTGACCGAAGAGCTATCATAATGACTTTTTACTTTATCCGTATATTGAATAAATATGCAATTCACATTCATGCATTCCTAACCAGAATACATGTAATAGAACCATAAAATTCAAAAATAAGAATCATATTCTAATACCCGGCTTCTTGTTTCAGTCGTTTGAGGACATTGAAATCCATCCATGCCTTTCGAACCAGCTTCATATATAGTAATCTGAATTATGGATTGCTAACCCATATTTCTGAAAAGCTTGGACATGACAAATGGGAGAATTTGATGCAACAGGAGATTTTTAATCCTCTGGGTATGTCCACTACCTCCTTCGTGACGAGAGACAATTCCGGACGTGACGTAGCTACAGGTTACGACGATGGTCCATCTGGACTATTGGTACCCGTTTCAGTAGAATTTAGCAGGTGCGTACGTCAATTCATAGAAAAGAACGCTACACTCTATTTTATTTCAGAATCCCATAATAAAAAGAGTTCCTATGTAAAATTCACACCAAGAGACAGACACCATTATGGAATACATTTCTAATGTTCGCAAGGAAGATAGAGGGTCAATATTAGTATGTGTTTAGACTCTATGATATATTGCTGACTGAATGTGATGAAGCTAACTTCATCCAGACCTTGCTCTCGAATGGGCTAAAGCACCTTGCATCTCAATTCAGTTTTACCTTCAGATACATAGATGACGTGTTGTCCATCAATAATCCAAACTTTAAGGATCATCTACATGAAATCTATCTTCATCAACTAGAGATCAAGGAAACAACCGAGAGCGACAGATCCGCTTCGTACTTGAATATACTTCTATCTTTCGACGCAAACGGCCATTTGAACTTCTCACTGTATGACAAGCGTGATGATTTCAGTTTTCACATAAACTAATTATTATATAACTTCCCTTTCATAAGTAGCAACATTCCGTATTCTCCTGCTTATGGCGTTTTTGTGTCGCCTGCGAAGCATAGCGACACTTAGGGATCACTTTGTCCGTTGTCCGTCTGTCTGTCTGTCTGTCTGTCTGTCTGTCTGTCTGTCACACTTGGATGTCACACCCTAATAAAGTGATTCCTGAGTGTCGCTATGTTTCGCAGGCGACACATGCATTCCTTGGAATGATTTTTATTTCCCAGCTCATACGATACCACGAGACATGATTTCATCGTTAGAGCCAGACGGCTTGCAAGGAGGTTATATTGCACAACGGGGTTATTAAAAAAGCATATCGGATCCCCCTTTCCAGAATGATCAGTGGTTGAATTTGAAGACGTTTAACATTTGTACTACTTTGTGAGTGTCACTGTTGGTGGACCAGGAGTCCCCGAGGGCCCATGTTGCCAAGTTCGGTCAACTTCGGTTGATCGTCTGTCTCTTCTACGCATTCAAAATTTTCTGTTACCAAAATTCTTGAAACTTCTAATACGTGGGTCCTGTAGCATCATATCCCACCCATCCTGCTACGTCTTTCGGTACATTTGGACAATATTTTTCATACTCTTTGGTCATATTACATTGTTTAGGATCACTGACGAGGCTTGAGTACCCGAAACGTGCATGTCTGGTCCATGATTTTTCTGTTCATAAATGATGCTATTGAATTTGAAGACGTTTAACATTGAATGGCTGTCATCATCACCAAACAAGAAATACTTATCTGATGTGTACATCAATATGTACATCGACAATCACCGATTTGACAAGTTTCCATGGAGCTGTTGCGACGGGTGTTGCATGCAATCAGGAGACTCTAACTCTCTCCGGGCACCTGGTCTCACTTCGGATTGTTATTCATTCCGATATTTGCAACCGTTCCTATGGAAATTCTAATAATTTTGACTTGCCTTCTCAGCTTTGAGACTGAATAATTGATAGGTGCTTCTTTAATGTTTATTGGTTAAACTTTTTATGTGTTGTCCTGATAAAGGATTCAAAGGGGGTTTGCTTTGTTTATCAGTCGTTTTTTTTGTGTTATTTATCTCGTTGTTTTCGTTTGTTTGTTGACGTGGTTCTTTTAAATGCTGTTTCTTTTTCGCCTCATGTTTGTGTGTTCCGCTGTGATCACAGTAACGTCGTTTTATTGGATATCTTCCCACGTTCCTTGTCTTCTTTTTCAGGCAATATGCTAGTGCGGTTTCTGGATCAGGTTGTATAATGAGCAGTGCTGTAGATATGACGAAATGGATGAACTTTCATCTCAATGGCGGTAAAAACGAACATGGTGTTCAAGTAGTAAATAAAAGTAGTGTGGAATCCACTCATATTGCTAGGAATCATATAGTATCATCTACTGTAGAAAAATACTTCTCACAACCTAAAGTTCCTGTGTCTACTAGCGAAAATAACTATGCAGCTGGCTGGAAAACGGGACACTACAGAGGTAAAGTAATTCAATCCATGTTTTGTACAGATCAGTGATTACTTCATTTCTGCTTTTTTGGCATGAACAGCCCTAGCTAAAACGCAGCATGCAATTAAAAATATACCATAATAATAGACAGGTTGAAACTAAACCTTCCTTTCTTTGCTCCTTTTCTCACCTGATATGTGAGACCATTTCCTTTATTATTTAAAGGATATTTGGTTTTCTGGTTGAAGATTCTGTTTTCCAAATCAAACTTAATTTAAGATTACAGAATGAAATTTCTTCAATGGATGTAGTAAGGAAATTTGCACAAAAATGAAAATATTCTAATGGAGAAAGTAATAAAGTGGAAGAAAAGTAGTCTCATTAAAAATTAATTTCCATTGGCAAACAAAATCTGCCATAGGAAAAATTAAATTTCCTATTGGAACCAAAGAAACATCCATATAAATATAAAATTTAATGCTTTAAATGTGATTATCTCACTTGATAATGAGATGTGGATAATATAAAGGTGTACTTTGCTATGTTCAATCTGGACCATTTTTCGTATGAGTTGCTTTCACATGGTTGCGTTTGAGACAGTGCATTTTTTGTAAAAATATTAATGCTCTGAAAATAATGAATAAGAGTATAGGAAATTAAGAAACTATTTCAATTCAAAGGAAAAGCACGGAAGATACAAAGAAGGGTATACTAGTAGCATTAATAAAACAAATTCAACTGGTTTTTTTTGTTAAGATGTCAAGTCATATGATTCTAGCAAATTATTGATATTTTGTTTAAGGATACCGTATCCTCCGTCATACTGGATCAACATATGGCTATGTGTCCTTAATCACCCTGTTCCCCGACATGAACATTGGTATTTTCATGTCCATGACGGGCTCTGATCAACACTACTTATTTCGTGCGCTCATCCACAATTTCCTGTCCGATGTAGTACTAGGCGTGCATCCATGGTTGAGTAAGTGTTTCATACGGAATGTCTAATAGATAGTATTTAATGCAGGTTTAAAAATATGGCATTCATTTCGAATTCAATCTTCAGCTATGAGCTTTTAAAGATTAATTCTACAGACAAAAAAGTTCGAGGGAATCTTGCATGGCCCTTGTCAGTCTTCAATGTGAGCATAACTCTCAAGATGAATAAATCTTACCTGCTAGTATAAAAATAAACAAAGAGATATATTATTCGAATCAAAACATCGATTAAAGAAATGTTCTATTCTATTTTTCTGTCTTTTAGATGAATCAACTATATGTTCCTTCCCCAAACCATGGTATGACTCCATACACATATCAAATTACTACGTCATCAGTAAATCACACAAAGCGAGTCGACCTCTGACGGAATACGTTGGCTCCTACACAAACGACGCTTACGGTACTCTTGATGTCACGTATAACACGTCATCTTCTCAGCTGGAATTAAAGTACGGAATAGGACAATGGACGCTGTACCCAAGACTAACACATGATCAGTTTTCGGGAGAAGCTCAAGGTTTACTTCAGACCGTCTATGACCTTCATACGATCAAATTCTTGTCAAGCAAAACATCGAGGGTGTCTGCTATTAATGCAGTGGAGGTGACAAGTTTTGAAACATCCAGTCCTCCAGTATTCACACGAAGTTCAAATTTTGGACCTCCGAATGTTGTTGGCTAATTGTAACTGTTCAATATGCATGATTAATAAATTACAAAAAAAGAACTTGAATCAATGTTCTTCTTAAGAGGCTTGATATAATAATGATGTACGGATGTTTGAAGTAGGAAGTATTACATAAAAATAGAATAAATATTTTGATTTATTAGTGGCTCTACATGTACATGCTCAATGTTTTATAATGTTTGCCTTTCTATGATTTTTGCATTTTAAGAGATTTATGATAATTTAAGAACATATATTTCTATTTAGGGAACCCGGGATAAGGGATGAAAACTTTGACACTTTTGTTTTCGTGTTTCGTTGTCGTCTTTGTTTTCCTTCTCCCCTTGATGTCTCTTCTTGTTCTGGTCTACTCTGTGTTATCACACACATTGTTTGATATGGATGCTGCAATTGCCTCCTGTTGGAGATACCCTTCTTTCTTTTTTAACTGACTGACATATTTTTTTAAAATATTAGTATTTTAATCAAATGTTAAACGTCTTCAAATTAAGAAGCATCATTTAAGAAAAGATATCTATGCAGCATCGACCAAATATGCACGTTTCGGGAACTTAACCCTCGTCAGTGATCCTCAATCTTAACAATGCAATATTGCCAAATTGAAAATTATTATGCCTAAAATGTACCGAAAGACGTAGCAGGATGGATTGGACAATGATGCTACAGGACTCACATTTTAGAAATTCCAAGAAATTTTGGTCACAAAAAATTTGAATGCGTTGAAGATACGATCAACAGAAGTTGATCGAATTTTGCTACATTTCCCCTCGGGAACTCCTAGTCCACCAGCAGTGACACTCACCGAGTGGTACAAATGTTACACGGCCTCAAATTCAAAAGCATAATTTAAGAACAGGTAAATTTGCAGCATGGACCAGACATGCATGTTTCGGGTACTTAACCGTCATCAGTGATCCTCAATCTAAACAATGTAATATTGCCAAAGAGTGTGAGAGTAATTATGTCCTAAAATGCACCGATGGATGGGATATGATGCTACAGGACCCACGTTTTAGAAATTTCAAAAAAAAAAAAAAAAAAAAATTGATAACAGAAATTTTTGAATGCGTTCAAGAAACGATCAACCGAAGTTTGATCGAACTTGGTTACATGTCCCCTCGGGGATTCCTGGTCCACCAGCAGTGACCCTCATCAATTGGTACAAATGTTAAACGTCTTCAAATATAAAAGAATAATTTAAGAACTGATAATTTGCAGCATGGACCAGACCCCAACAGTTTTAAATACACTTTAAGCAAACAGATTATGAAATCATCCACGTTTCAAAATTATTAAAAACGAGTGTAACTTATATTTAATACGTCGCAAACCCTAACAGACATAGTTGCAGCAAATACATGCATAAAATGCAGAGTGTAAATGAAACAACAAAAGACAATAGCCTTCATGATCGTATGCATGTCATTCATCTGATAAAAACACAGGCCACTCACAATTAAACATCATTGAATAAGTGGTAAGTACTGATGCCAGGAACCTATCAGAAACTAAATAAACTGAAGTAAAACCTACCAATACAGAAATGGGATGATATTTTAATTTCTAACGGATAAAATATCAGTGTGTCCTACCTTGATACAAGGTGAAACTCTAGTATGACCGGCGAATTTCATTTGCTGTTTTCTAAGTAAGAAATGGAAATGAAGGCATGTATCGCTTTTATGTACTCGGAAATTAACTATGCTGATCTTATCTATCGCAGTGAAGTAAAGTACTTTTCTCCATTAAAAACTAAACAATATCTTAAATACATTTGTACTTGAACTAGCTATTGGTGCCGGACACACAAAGTTAAAAGTGACGACCTCTTTTTTATCTAAATGGTAATATGGGCACATGCAGAACATATTGTGGCATGTTTTGTAATTTTGGCTCCCTGTGCATTATGTGATGAATCCAAGATAGTTTCTGAATTGGATGAATTTTCTGTCTGAGGTAAACATTAAATGTATTTTAATTTACTTAAGTTGATAAAACATACATGTATGTGAACGAAGTCACAAACTCTTCAGTATTACCCGTACCTGAAGCAAAGCAGTCAATATCGTCGATGGTGACTAATGCTCAAAAGTTAGATAATAAGTCCAAAAATGAAAACTGGATGTCCAGCCCCAAAAGCATTACAATTATTCGGATACCGAATATCAGTTTTCCCATACATGTACGAGGAATTGGTTAATTAATGAGGATAACAATTATAACATATTCAGCGCCAAGAAGAGAGAAAACACGTTTGTAAAAGTTAACTCCGATTTATTGGAGCCGAAAATGCACAATTGAGATGATGGAGACAACTCGAACAGAATAACAAAATAGTGAAAGTCATTTCGCTTTACAAATAGTTCATACCATGGCGTCACCACTTTTTCTTTCAAATTATGAAGAATAAATTGCATTTTGTTGAACAAAACAAAGATAATACACTTGATATGTTCTCATAGGGTTGGACTACCCTCGAACATAAGGGGATTATTCTGCCCCATACATAATGCACTAATTATGATAATTTTTGTCAAAGAAGAAGAGTATTTATCTCATGTATAGATGATTATAATTATAGAACTCTGACTAGTTAAGAAGAATTATATCATTAATACAGTTACAATAAGCAATAATGTAAATGTGTCATCATCAGGTAGACTGCCTTCAGACACCAAAAGGGATTATTATGCCCTGTACTTACTTAAGTACCTATACACTACATTAACATAAAAACTAACTAATACAATTCATAGTCCTCGAAACGTTTAGGGGCACTGCAAGTACGTTTTGGTCTCACTGGTATGTTGGCGTTCGAAGCCAATGTTTCATGGGATGACTGAGCGGGTAGGCTAGGTAGGTGAGTATCGGCACTATGCTCAACCACGGGTAGATCTGAGCCTATATCGGTACTTTCCAGGTTATCGGTAGAGCACAAAGGTTGACTTATGGTAAGCGGTATGTTTGGCGGACGGATAGGAGTGGGCACGACAGAGTGGTCTTCGTCATCGGATTCGTTGTCCTTTTGAGGATAAGGCAACGAGATGTCGCAGATGGATGCAGGAACCTTGAATATGTCGGACTGACGGACTCGGTATGAGGTATTACGCAACTGTGTGTTCGTAAATTTACGGATGTTGCACCAATTTCCATCGATGGAAGTGACCAAGTATCTTTCACGGCCACGTGTCTTCAGTTTGTCAGAGCGTAAGTATACGACATCTCCAGTAACAAATGAAGTATTCGGTGGTGGAATGCCCCCTTTCGCACATTCACTATATTGATGATTGGAAGAGCGAAGGTCGGTTTTTGAACGAATGAGGTGTTCGTCATCAATGTTGATAGGCCTATTAGAGAACTGATCTCTGCGATACCACATTTCCCTTGAAGATAGGCCTGTGTGGCGGATCCTTGAATTTAAACGAGATACTGCTTTCGAAAGCATAAGTGGTGTAACGGCACCACCACATGGGTCTTGACGCAGAAGTTCTTCCTCTACTTCCTGGATGGCTCTTTCAGCAACAGGGTTTTTGTTGATATTTTTAGCACGGCCAAGTTCGATAGAAAGGCGCATTTCTTCTAAGTGTTTATTGTCTGACAATGCACGAAATCCTGGAGCATTATCACAACGGATGACTGTGGGTGGACCGTCCATAGGTCGGAGATCTAAGCACAACTGGATCAAGGTAGACAGAAGTGTGTCCTTTTGTTCGTTCGGTATCAGTTGAGCTACGGTGTACGAAGTTACATTCTAACGAACAACCAAGATAGCTTGTCTTTCTCGTTTTATGACGTCAGCGGCAAGGGATAGACCAACACTATCAGGAAGGTCAAGTGAAGTTTGTTCCTCCATGACTCGAACTGGTTTGCGGAGGAGTGAAGCACAATGATGGCATCTTTGTGTCACAGAATCAATGGAATGGTCCATATCTAACGCATAGAATTGTCTACGCATGACTTGCTTCAATTGATGGGATGAAGGATGTTGTAGCTTGATATGCATAGCCATCAATAGACCACTTATTACCTCCCGCGGAACTATTATGCATTCGTTTGTCGGCATTAGGGGAATGACCCTTTTGACTACGAGTAAACCATCGCATGCGATGCTGGCAACATTAAGATAGCGTTTTACATCCTTTATGGTGGTTTCTTTTTTCGTGGGGCGGGTCCCTTGTTTTAGGTGAGCGCAAACTCGTCGTAGGTCTGGGCATTCTTCTTGGATAGCTAACCAGGTTGAACGTGTAGCATAGGGAAGACGCATGTTGTTATGGGTGTCATCGCATATGTCTGTTCTTAGAACAACAGACTCCTCAGATTCCGAAATGAAAGAGCAGATTTGGCAAGTTGGGTTTGAACAGTCTGGTGCGTTTCGACTCGCGAAGTCAGAAGGCAAGATAGCGGCTCCTGCGGCATGTCTAATAGAACACTGGTATCGACTCGCTATAGACAAGAAAGTTGACACTCTTGGACTGACGGAAAATTCACCGCGACACAGCTTCTCGAACGCTTGAACGCATGGCTTACTATCGGTGATTATGCACGGCTTCAGGTCGGATTGAACAATATACGGACTAAAGTGTTTAATGGCTGTCGCAATGGAAAGAGCCTCGATTTCGCAAGGGATCCATGTGAGTTGGCGCTGACGTAACTTTGCGCTAAAGAAGCCTGCGACTAAATTATGCTTTCCCCGAGAGACATACAGGGTAGCACCAAGTCCGAATCTTTTCACAGATCCGTCTGTCACAATCCAAAGTTGGTCCTCAGGTTTAGGTAACGTTACAGATTGAGCAGAGGATAGCCCTTCCTGGGCTATTTGAAAGAGCGGAGCAGGTCATCGGACCATGTGACCTGATCTTTCGACTGTTTGCCGGCGGTTTCGTTTTCAAGAGGAGAAACTAGAATTGCACAGTTCGGTAGCACTCTGGCTAAGATTTTGTAGGCGCCGATGTATGAGCGGAGTCCATTCACAGTTGTAGGTGGAGCGCAGTTAGCCAAAGTAGCGATTCTGTGTGGGCTGGCGCGAATTGACCCAGCTTCCCATATCCAACCCAAGATAGTTGTGGACTTAGGAGCAATGTAGGTCTTGCTAGCTGATAGATTGATGCTGCATTTACGTAGGGACTGAAGAACTCTACTCCAGTTATTCAATAGTTCATTAGGACTATTTCCTCCACAATATAGGTCGTCTGCTAGTTTAACGACGATTCCCTCCTGAACTAAGTCGCCCAGCACACGGCACATAAGCTCTTCGGGAGCCGTCTCGGAACCCGGCATTCCCATTGCACATCTTGAGTATGCAAGAATCCCTTTAAAAGGAGTGACTACTCCACAGTACTTTGCAGATTCTTTGGCCAGGGGTATTTGGTAGAAGGACTTTGCTAGATCCGACACGATGAGATATTTCCATTTCCCGATTAGTCGAAGTGTGGAGTCGACATTAGGTAGCAATGAGGGTTGCGGTTTGCTATATTTTCCCACATCACCGAAGGAGGGTAACAAGCCGGAAGCTACCGTTACTTTTTTTGACAAGGAAGGAAGGATTAAGATACTCAACAGAGATTCCAAGATCCTCAGGCTTTCGGAAGACCCCTAGTTTTTCTAACTCATCGAACTTTTGTTGTAATTAAAGGAGTTGATTCCTCGAATATTGAGGGATGCGCCCCTTTCTTTGGGGAGGTTGTACTGGACCCATATTAACATGTGCTATGAAATTTCCCGCTGCGCCGTTATAACCTTTGAAATTTGGGTCGAAGACGTCGTCGTAATCTGCCAGTAGGGTAGAAAATTTGGATTTAATGTCTGTAGGTAAAATGTTAGCCTCATCGAGATGAACGGATGCAGAGTGTAAATTGACATAATTTAGCTTGTGATTAGGTTTCTGGGGCGGTATGGTGTGAGTGTCCGGTAAGTTTCCAGACGTTACGTCAGTGAGTCTCACTTGACAAAAATGTTCATTACTGCGCAGTGACTGTGGTTCCGATGTTAGATTAGGAATGCGAATCCTGCCTGAAATGCTGGATATAAGAGTAGGAGGAGGCCATAAAGCACTGTCTTTTGCGTTATCTCGCAATGTAGAGTTCGTGCGCGGTTCCAGAGCTAATAGTTGTTCATCTATAGCTAGATCTCTAGGGATATCGACCTCAATGTATTCCCCGGGCCAGATGGTAGTCTATGTAGATGGAGCCCTTACTACGTGCGCACGTCGGATGGTGTGTACAGATGTCTCATTCGGGAGGTTCTGGAGTGAACCATATGACCAAACGGTGCCGTCAGAGAGTGAGATTTGGCTTTTAGCAGGTCGTATTGTGATATCATTTTTTGCCATGAACGGGATGCCTGCAATTACCTCGACATCTAAGTCTTCTACAACGAGACCTTCAAAGTAGAACGAGTGACCCTCTCGTGACAGCGAAAAGCGAGTTTCTCCCACCACCTTCAATGGTGAAGAACCATCTGCTTGGTGCGCAGATTGCGAGCTATGCAATACATGTAATCCGAGCCTAGACGCAAGCGATTTCCTAATCATGTTACCCGTGGCACCACTATCTATGATGATTTTTACTGGGATGTGGTCATGAAAAACCTGAAGGTACGGTGACTGGCACACTTTGACTCGGTATGTACCATAATGCGACTCCGAAACTACAGGATCGTCCAAATGGGAGGGGTTATCCTGTGCCTGTTCCTCGTGTTCCTCGGATTCATCATCTGCCTGATTGTCTAGGATGTTAGCTATCTATCTAGCTTTGACCATGTACTTTTTATCTTCAGGAGGTAGAAAAATTACACTGGCTCAGAAAATGGTCGTGACGGCGGCCGGCTTGTTTGCAGAGTGGACAAGAAACTTGTCGTCGGGTAGAGGTATTGCGGGTATTTACTGGTGGGCGAGTAGGTTTAGTAAGAGTGGCTCTTAAAGACTTCGCGTCTTCAACAGATCGCAGTTCGTCGAGCAAGGAGTTTAGTGCTTGAGAGATTTCAGGTTTTATAGACGCAATAGAACAAAAGCTAATCAGCATAAACGAAACTGAATCCTTTACGATGCAAACTAAATTAAACACGTTTACTTAGTATTGTTGACCTTGTATCATGGCACAATGATGAGTCAAGTAAGCAAAAGACGCATACACGTCGCGAAAGGCAACAGGTCCACACTTAGATTCAAAAGAGGCATGCCGTCCTTAACTGAAATCTTGATTTTAGCCCTTTAAAATGGTAAATAAATTGCAAATATTTAGATACAAATGTACTTAATCCTAAACTCGGACATTTAGATGCAATAGAGTATATTACTTTGGGTATTTCACAACCTTTCTTTTATGGTGACATAAACAAAATTAGAAGGATCAAAGGTGGACAGCATAGCCATCGAAAATCAAATGCCTTTTATACAGTGGATATGATTCTAATGTCACCAGACGGACGCTCGGCCAGCACATTCTTAAGACTTGATTGTGACGACGGGACTCCATGACGGGCCCCGTCCAAACCTCTTTAAAGGAGACGGGGTCCCAACCACCTGTCATCTCTGAATGTCGGTCGGACTCCTCGGTGATAATATGAATGAGCTCGGTACAGCCGACAGAGCACGGATTGTATTTCATACGCCCCCTTTTTAATATTCATTTACATATTCATCTGTGTTGCTTGGACCCCTTCGTTTTGCTGTTTTGTTTGTGTGGTCATCTAACAATGAGGAGGTTATTTAATAGTACAATTGTGCGTTATTTGCGACCTTTGGATAACCGGAAAAGTGTGAGGGTTGTTTGCATGTAATCCGGATAACCATAGCGTTTGCTACTTGCTTGGCAGATGGCCATCCTAAGTCGGCACCGGTTGACCTTTGGTTTATGTGTAGTCTTAAATGTGTTTCGTGTTTCTATGTCGTGTGTATCTTTTCCTCTCTGCAAAGTCAATGTACAAATTGAATTTAAAAAGTATAACTAAAGGGCGCTACTAAATGAATTTTGGCTGTGTCTCAGAATCACTTTGGTTGGAAGTATCACTGATGAGCATTTAATATCCAAAACATGTCTCTGGTACAAAATAGATTAGTTTGAAATTTTCCAGAAGGTAAAGAGTTGGAACACTTCCGCATTATTGTTAGAAACACTTATTTCCTGTTGCAGTGTGGGGCAGTTAAATTCGTTCCCGTGACATTGATGATGTTGAGTCTATTAATTACTTATTTAAAGCTCTGACGTCCGAAAGAACCTTTGTTTTGGCATTTATAGTCTGGGATGTATCACTGGGTTGGGTGCACCCCCCTTGATCCTCCAAAACCGGCCTAACTTTGTAGCATTTTTGGCGCTCTTTCAGATTAAAATTTGTCTCATGGAAATTTCCATTGCAAAAGTGGTGTTTTTTGGGAAAAACATGTTTTTTTAAGTCAAAAATCACTGAAAATAGGAAAAAAATATATAACTTTTATATGGTTGATGTTTTCAAAAATTGAAAAGTGTAATTATATAGTATTTTTGATGCTCTTTCAGATGAAATAAGTTGCAAATTCCAATTCCTATTTTTACTGCGTGTTTTGGGGTAAAAAATTCAAATTTTTGCAAAAATTCACAGAAATTTGAGGAAATTTTAATTTATTTCTGCTTCTCAGCTCCTCAATATTGAATATGATCGTTCAATGATGATTTAAAAAACATCTTTCAAGTCTCTTCTTTCTAATGACATATATTTTATATTCTTATTTTTTTGCGAAATCCTCGAAATTAATTATTTTATACAAAAACATGTATTTTCAATCAGAAATCTCATATTTCTGTATATTTATTTAATGAACCCTTATTTGTTATGAAAGCAATGATTGAAAGCTATTTTCTAGTGTAACTTTTCACACTCTATCAGATTATACATGTTTTACTAACATTTCATTCAAAATCAAAGTGTTTTTTGGGGAAAAAACGTATTTTTTCATTTAAAAATAGCTGATATCTGGAGAATATTTATTGAATCTATAGAAGTTCTTGAAATGATAGCAGGAATGTATTTTGAACTGTAATTATTTAGGTTCACTCATAAATTACATGTATGAAACATAAAAGGTATAATTTCTACTTAATTTTGGGGCAAAATGCCTGTTTTTTGTCTAAAAATTACAGATTTCTGGAAAAATTTTACTAATTCATTTTCTATGCTAAAACTATACATGTAAAGCTATTATCATTATAGAAAGTAATCATCTTGTCAGATGATTGTGAAATTAAATGTAATAATTAATTAAAACCATCATTTTTGGGTAAAATAAGCATTTTTTATGTAAAAACCACTTATTTTGAGAAAAGAAGTACTAGCTCTTTTAATTTGCCTAAATTGATATGTTTTAGCTTTTATATTATGCTGTTTCTTATCATAAATGGATAGGAATGTAATTTGATAACTGAAATTTAATTTATATCTTATTTTGGGGTAAAAAAACCTTATTTATGTGAAAAATTCACTTATTTCTGTGAATATTAATATTTTTTTAATTTATATTTTTTATTTTATCAACACTGGAGAGGTTTCATATCATTGGACGGCATAAATGTGATCAAGTTTAATGAGTAAGAAGAGATTTCTTTGATTATCTTGCCATTTTGGGTGGAAAATCTCGATTTTTATTTAAAAATCGCTAATTTCTGGAAAATCCTTATTACTATGAAATCAGACGTTATTATTTATATTCAAAAGAGTTCCTGGGTTTATCATAGCTTGTTCTTGTAAGTCATATGCATTTGAAATATCCTCTGTTAATTCAATTGATATTTTGGGGCAAAAAACCTAATTTATGTGCAAAATTCACTTATTTCTGTGAAAATTGTTTTAAATCTATATTTTTCATTCAATCAAAGCTGGAGAGATTTCATATAATTGGATGACATAAAAGTGATTAAGTTTAATGAGTTAGAAGAGATTTCTTTGATAATCTTGTTTTTTTGGGTGGAAAAATCTCAATTTTTATTTAAAAACCGCTGATTTCTGGAAAATCCTTATTACTATGAAATATGTCGTTATTATTTATATTCTAATGTGTTCCTGGGTATATCATAGTTTGTCCTTGTACGTCATATGTTTTTGAAGTATCCTCTGTTAATTTAATTGGTATTTTGGGGCAAAAAATATGTTTTATATGGATATATAGCCTATATCAAGAAACTTACTATTGAAAGTCTTATATTTCAGTTGAATAGGAAATACAGAGGATAATAATCATAGTTTGAAATATGAGACTTTTTATAGTAAGTGTCTTGATATAGGCAATATATAATTCATAAAAAACATATTTTTTGCCCCAAAATACCAATTAAATTAACAGAGGATACTTCAAATACATATGACATACAAGGACAAACTATGATATACCAAGGAACTCTTTAGAATATAAATAATAACGACACATTTCATAGTAATAAGGATTTTCCAGAAATCAGCGGTTTTTAAATAAAAATTGAGATTTTCCATCCCAAAAAGCAAGATTTTCAAAGAAATTTCTTCTAACTCATTAAACTTGATCACTTTTATGCCATCCAATTATATTAAACCTCTCCAGCTTTGATTTAATAAAAAATATAGATTTAAAACAATTTTCACAGAAATAAATGAATTTTGCACATAAATTATGTTTTTTTGCCCCAAAATATCACTTGAATTAACAGAGGATATTTCAAATTAGACATAATAAATACTATTTGGCCATTTCGTAAACTTGTCATTTCCTTCAAATATATCATCGAAATTAAAGGAGGTTAACATCTAAGAACAATCCCTCCAATGGTAGTGTGATTTTAGAACGCAGCTCAACATTCAACATTCGAATGTTGAACCGCGTTCTAGAACATCCCTTTTGTTACATTGCTAAAATACTCGACTTTTATTTAAACTTTCTGTATCATCAATACTATTATTTGTCTTGACCACGGCAAATTTTTGATAAAATTGGACCAGATTTACGAATTTTATGAGGAATTATGCATGATATTGTTGATCAAATAAACCAAAAATTGATGACGTCAGAGTTCTTTACGGAGCACCAGACATTCATTCAGTTTTGGATTTCGGTTGAATAAAACAGACGGAGACTTAATATCTGATGGATACATCTTGATATGGACCAAAAACATCAAAACTAATGTTGTTAGAATAGACGAATTTGTTTTTATGACCAAATTTTGGTTGGAGTTGAGCAAAAACGTAAACGAAAATAAGTTTAAAAGTGATACCTGTTTTTACCCCTTAATGGTGACCTGACTTTGAATGATTCAAAAATGAAAGTGCATGAGGATATAGAGGTAGAAATGCACATGAAAAAAAAAGCATGTCTTCCTTATCAAAATACATGAAAAGATATTTAGATTTTGTTCAGATGAGAGGTGTTTTATTTCTTTTAAAATGTCAAATTTATGCTGGATATCTGACGACGTCTTTCCATTTTGTTGCCTTGTCCATGAACTTTCGGAACAGCCCTCGTACATGAAATGCAGTGCATCTCTACATATTCATGTCTCTGGGAAACATCCAAATCCCCCGAATAGAGGCCTCAATTTTTCAGGATATCTAGATAATTCTATTACATAAAAATGGTTATATTATGGTTATGGTAAAAGTTTTCGTTTTCGAGATATCCGTTCCATATCTCAACCAATATTTGCATTAAATACAGTACGCCTCTACCTTTCCTTAAAATGTCTTTGGAAAATATCCCCTGATCAGAGGGTTGGAATTCTCAGGATATCTAGATAATTGCATTCGTAATTATTCATGGTTAAAATATGGTTATGGCAAAATTCTTCGTTTACGAGATATTTGTTACACATTCGTCACCTATAAATTTCAGCTCTCTATTCAGGGGACTCGGATGTTTCCCAAAGACATGAATATGTAGAGGTGCAGTGCATTTCATGTATATACCGGGTGAGATATTGGAGCTATACATTGTATCTCGTAAACGAATGATTTTACCATAAACATATTTTAACCAATAATTAGACAATAATCTAGATATCCTAAAATTTCAGCTCTCAATTTAGGGAGCAACCATTTCATTTTTATGGGGGGGGGGGGGGGCATGAAGACTTTGCAAAAAAAAATTTCCGGATCGAAATTTTAGGGAAAAAAAATTTCCGGCCCGTATGGCCGGTGAAAAAAATTTCCCGGATCATGAAATTGCCCCTCACCCCTCTCTTCCGACCTTTCCACTGCCCAGTAAACACTTTTTTGTGTTTCATAAACAAAGTATAAAAAATGGAACAAACTTTAAGCAATTTGGAGTGAATAAATCAAATTCAAAAGTCATTAGCGCCATATAGCCTGTCTCCGTTGAGTATCATTTTAGTAAACAGATTATAGGCACCATATGCCATTTTTAAAGAAATTAAAATGAAGTGATCTGCTGGCAAGAGATGAACTCATTGTGTGTTTGATGTTTAATATGGCCGAAAAATCATGCTGGATTATTCAAACTTTAGGGTAATTTTCAACATTGGAAAATAACCAAAAAAAAAAAATAATAATAATATAATAATCCGGCCCGAAGGGCCGGCGAAAAAAATTTTCCGGCTCTTAAAATGGCCGAAAAAAATTTTCCGGCTGGCCAAAGCCCCCCCCCCCCCCATAAAAATAAAATGGTTGTTCCCTTAGGGGACTTGGATGTTTCCCAAAGACATGAATATGTAGAGGTACGATATGGGAGCTATATCTCGTAAACGAAGAATTTTACCATAACCATATTTTAATCATCAATTAGTAAGACAATTATCTAGATATCCTGAAAATTTCAGCTCTCTATTCAGGGGACTTGGATGTTTCCAAATTGATCTTAGGGAGCAACCATTTTATTTTTAGGGGGGGGGGGGCAGGAAGACTTTTGCCGGCCGGAAAATTTTTTTCGGCCATTTTAAGAGCCGGAAAAATTTTTTTGCCGGCCCTTCGGGCCGGATTATTTTTTTCAATAATTTTCCAATGTTGAAAGTTCCTCTAAAGTTTAAATAATTCAGCGTGATTTTTCAGCCATATTAAACATCAAACACACAATGAGTTCATCTCTTGCCAGCAGATCACTTCATTTTAATTTCTTGAATGGCATATGGTGCCTATAATCTGTTTACTAAAATGATACTCAACGGAGACAGGCTATATGGTGCTAATGACTTTTGAATTTTATTTATTCACTCCAAATTGCGTAAAGTTTGTTCTATTTTTTCATACTTTGTTTATGATACACAAAAAGTGTTTATTTGGCAGTGGAAAGGTTGGAAGAGAGGGGGGAGGGGCAATTTCATGATCCGGAAATTTTTTTTCGCCGGCCCTTTGGGCCGGAAATTTTTTTTCCCTAAAATTTCGATCCGGAAATTTTTTTTTGCAAAGTCTTCCTGCCCCCCCCCCCCCCATAAAAATCAAATGGTTGCTCCCTTAAAGTATGGAATATCATTAGAGGGTGATAGCTTTTCTCTAAACCCGGAAATGTCGCTCCTCCATTTATTTTTTTTTTCCATATTTGGATATATATGTCATTCACGTGATCAAATAAATCTTCTTCGACATGATTTTTTACGAGAAGATGATATGTAACTAACAGACTATTGAATTTATCTATCAATACTATTTTTGATCTTTGTATATTTCTAAATTTCCACCCTGGACATCTCAGATTCGTACTAAAAGGCGGAGAACGGACTCTTATTTTACTGTTCAGTATAAAATAACATTTTCTCTTTTAAATTTATTGAATTATTCAATATAAATGATTGGTTGATACAAATTAGACATCCTTCATTTTTGAATGTTGAACCGCGTTCTGGAACGCGGTTCAACATTCGAATGTTGAACCTCGTTCCAAAATCACACTTTTTACCCATTTTTTCGTCAATTTGAACGAGCTAAAATCAAAATTTCGATTAAAGCTGAACTAAGTCTTTAAAAACCCCCATGACGTAGTAAATTTTTTTAGGGAACGGAAATTGTTAGAAGTGAAACTAACAATCTCCGTCCCCGAGCTAAAAATACACTTGGTCATGTGTCGATTTGAACTTTCCCCCTGATGACGTTTTTCATACTAATGTATCGTGACCCAAAATCCACTACCTCGAGTACTCGAGCGGTATATAAAGAAGCCTGGACGAGTGGACTTTGTCATTTGTATGAGATGTCGTCTACCTGTAAAGATGAGTTCAGAAATTAGAAAATTGCATAGAAAATCATACATTCAAATATATAATTTTCAAATAAGAATAGAATTATTTTCTCATATATAGTTATAATGAATGAGATCTGCCCCGGGTACGTGATAGAGGGAGGGGGACTCGGGGGTCGGGAGTTAGAGGGAAGGGGGGGGGGGGGGGGCTCCGGTACATTTTTCACATAAACAGCACCTCCAGAAGAAATCTTGGCGTATGTATAATGATATACAAATACTATGTTTGAAAATCAAAATTAAGGTACAGTTTGGAAAATTTGGGGAGGGTGGGGGGGGGGGGTTTAGATTTACTACAAGTAAATCATTATGAAATGTAGTAATTAACAAATGATTACTTACAAAGATAATATGATCTCAAATTTATAACAATGCAAATGCATGGAGGGAACTCAATGTTTTGGACAGATCAAGAGGGTTTTGGTTAGGGAGGGGGTGATCGAAAGGTAGCCCAAAATCAAAGCGTTGAAATAAAATACATGAAGATAAATATCATTTGCTTGTAATGTACATAAAAACAGACGAAAAACGATCTGGGAAAAAGATGCGTTGTGAGGTTTCGAGTTTTCGGGGAGGGGGAGGGGAGGTGACCGTAACGAGGAGGAAGTAATGCATACTCCAAATGTAATTCAAAATTACAGTCTTTCTTCTTAGTACGGAAGCCCATTGGCTTCAGATAAAAAATAAATTTATTGCGTATATACGCAATAACATTGCGTATATTCGCAATAGTATTGCGTATATTCGCAATAGTATTGCGTATATTCGCAATAGTTTTGCGTATATTCGCAATAGTATTGCGTATATACGCAACAGTATTGCGAATATTCGCAATAGTATTGCGTATATTCGCAATAGTATTGCGAATATTCGCAATAATTATTGCGTATATTCGCAATAATTATTGCGTATATTCGCAATAATTATTGCGTATATACGCAATAATTATTGCGTATATTCGCAATAATTATTGCGTATATTCGCAATAATTATTGCGTATATACGCAATAAATTGAATGTTCTTCGCAGCTCTAAATGTCTGTTTTAAACGTTTTGGGGGAAAAGTACGATCTAGGGGGAGGGGGTAATATAGAGCTTTATTTCCTCCTGATCAACTTGTGTATTAAGATCTCCGTTTTTAAAAATCTCATATTATCGTCAACTGAAAGTACAATGTTCTTTGATACAAAAAGATGTATCAAGGTCAAAATACGCATTTCTATGAACATCATATCGTATTAATTATCTTCCATCTATCCGTAAAATTTTCATAATATGAAAATATATATGGAAAAAGACATTATGGCTCTCTACTTATTTTGCTTATTTCAACTCGATTACTTGAATTTAATTCAGGGGTGGATCCTGAGCGGAACAAATATAGGCATCAGAGGCTACCTATCTTTGAAAAATCTGCATGGATTGGAAAACTAATCATATCCGAGTAATCGGAATGATGTTTGATTGATGTTGGTTTATTTTGTTTTGTTTTTTTTGTGAGTTTGTACGCCTTTTAAATGCACCCCAAATATTTCTCCTATTCTCTTTCTTTTTTTGTTAAATCAATACCCCAATGTATTTCAGGCGTGGATCTAGCATTTTATCTCAGAGGGGGTCAAAACTAAAGTCATGAAACTTAAGCAGCTCATTTTGATTTTTATCGGTATAAAACGTATGACCTCGTCCCCCCTTTCCCGACTTTCATATCCACCATTTACAGTGATTTTGACATTTCTAGTGCCTTAGTATGATTTCGTTTGTTCAGACAGGTTTGGTAGGATGTGAGGGAAACTAAACTGGTTATGATTCTTATCGGCCAGCCGGATTTTTTTTTAATGAAAGCTTTGTTATAGAGGGCAATATACGAGGGCTGATTGATATGTTGTGAGTCTCGGTTTTCTGGGTTGCAGAAGGTATTCTGCTGATAGATTATCTCCAAAAAAGACAAACAATCAATGACACATACTTTGCTTCACTTCTGGCACAGTTACAATAAGCTCCACGGGAAGCTCACGAGTTAAAGGTGTGTTTTTCCATCAGGACAATGCTCCTGTTTACAAGACTGTCACTGCCATGGCTGCCATTCATGATTGTGGCTTTAATTTGATTGAGAATCCGCCTTATTCACCTGATCTCGATCCATCAGACTTCCATCTATACCGAAAACTGAAAGCAGCTATTCCTGGCACCCACTTTCATTCCGATGATGACGTCATACTTGAAGTGAATGGCTCTCTGACCAGTCAAGATAAGGAAATCTTTAAAAGTGGTTTTGAGGCCCTTAAACACTGGTGGCAAAAGTGTATAAATACTGAAGGAGATTATGTAGAAAAATAATAAATTGAACCCTAAATTTGAGCAAGAATTTGATGGAAATTACTTAAAGTCTAGCTTGAATATTTCTATTTATTTGACATAAACATTCCTTTTTTACTTGCCAGAGAGGATATTCAGCATCAAACGACCGTAAAACTATGATTTCAAATGTCAAAAGAAGACAAACAAAAAAAAAAAAACAAAAACGGTTAGGAAATACATGACAATGTAAAAATTCATGAAAAAGTCAGGAAATACATAAAACACCTGGCCAACATCAGGAATTCCATGTAATGACTGATCGATACAGGCATTACACGAAATCCCTTAATTTCAGGAATCACGTAAAATCTCTTATTACATTTATTCCCTACAACATATATATGTATATCAATATTCCTGAAATCAAGGGATTTCGTGATATTATGTGTATATGTTACAGTGAATAAGTATATATAATAAGGGATATTACGTACTTCCCGAAAATAAGGGATTTCGTGTATAGCCTATATCGATCATTCATAACATGTAGTTCCTGGAAATGGCAAGTTTTTTTTTAAAGAAATCTTGACAAATTCTTGAAAAATTTACTCTTGTTTTCTGATTGAAATTTCGTCGTATATATATACATGTATTTCATAATAATCTTATATATTGTTATTGCTAAGAAACTAGTCTGTGCTGGGGGTATCCTGAATCTCCTACCGGAGTTCCGATTTGAAATCTTTTACATACTGCATACACACAAATTTTCGCGTTATAACGCGAAAGTTTCGCGTAATAACGCGTTAGTTTCGCGTAATAACGCGTAAGTTTCGCGTAATAACGCGAAAGTTTCGCGTAATAACGCGTAAGTTTCGCGTTATAACGCGAAGTTTCGCGTTATAACGCGTACGTTTCGCGATATAATGCGAAAGTTTCACGTTATAACGCGAAAGTTTCGCGTTGTAACGCGAAAAAATAAATTTCTCAGCTACCACTTGAGCTCAGTAGGCTTTCGTAGTTTTCAGGTGAACTACCCTCTTGTTATTGTCCCGCTATAAGACGGCGGGGCATAAAGTGAAACCCATCTCGGTCTGGCATGAATGTTGTTTCCAGATATGAAAGTTAAAACTGAAAAATAATTTATTTTCATACTAGAAATATGCATAAATTAGCTGTTGCGATGGAGACAAAGCAAAACATTAATCCTCCGTTGCAGCTATAACTAGCTTAATGTAGATAATGCCAAAAATGGTGATAATTATTCTTATTAGCTCACATGAAGGTAAGTTATTGGTCACCGTCCTTTGCCCGTTATTTGTAATCCGTCCGTTGTAGGGTATATTTATGTTCTCGACTAAAGCCTCAACAACTGCTTATTAGTATTCCACCAAACCTTACAGAAGGCACGTACTCAATGTTCTCTGTTAAGTTCATGATTTCAGCCCGATCGAAACCTTGGGATCTATTTGACAGACACCATTTCACCTTCCCACTCCAACCGCTGTACAGAATTTCACCAAACCTCACAGGAAGTAAATGACTTGACGTCCTTTACAAAAGTTATCTTTCCCCCCCCCCCCCCCCCCTGGCGACCGCAGTTGAGCGATGTAACCCCATTGGGCCTCTTATTTTGTTTTGTTTTGGTTTTATTCTATTTTGAAACTATTAGTAACATTCTTAAGGAATGAAATATACATCATTTCTTAATTCTGTTAATCTAAGAAACCAACGATACTTTATTATAAAAAGCAGTCAGAGTTCTGATTTTAAATGGGGGCGAGCAAAGCAAGCCGGAACTTCTCTAATGTATTATAATTTCTTTTTGCAAAGAATACTATAACTGCCCTTAAAGTGACGAATTATACCCCCTTGGGACGTTTTTCTGTTAACGGACTCATTTATGGTTTATCACAGAAAGCTCTGGTAATAAGAAATCTATATGGAAATATAAAAGCCCTATCCTTATAGTTCAAAGGTAGGTCAAAGGTCATGATCAAAGTCACAAGGTCAAGTGTCTTGGATTAATACTTGTTATGTTGAATGTATGTATAAAATATGAAAGCCCTATCACTTAATTACACTTGAAGAAATATTCTCTTTAAGAACTTCTTAACCAAAATATTACAACAAGGCCAAAGTAAAGGTCACTAGGTCAAATTTCTTGGTATCAAAATGTGGTACTTACTATGGTAAATGTATGTATGAAATATTAAAGCCCTGTCACTTATATGTGAAAAAAATATATGCTTTAAGAACTTCATAACCAAAATATAACTACATGTATAAGGTCAAAGTTCAAGGTCAAGGTCAACAGGTTCAAATGTCTTTGTATTAAAATTTAGAACTTATTATGGTGAATGCAGGTATAAAATATGAAAGCCCTATCACTTGCACTTGAAGAGTTATCTGCTATAAGAACTTCTTAACCGGACGAACGGACGGACGGACGAACAGGATGTTTCCTATATACCCTAAACTTCGTTTGCGTGGGAGGGGGTTCTATAAATATAAATCAATGTCCTCGACTATTACACCGGAAAATTAATTTCTGCAAATAAAATAAGGTTTGTCCTGATACCTTTTATTTTCTCTACCAATCATTCCCGTCATCAAGTCGAACATCATTCAGAGGAGGCTTTGGTTAATATATTTTGGTTCGAACCCCCCCCCCCCCAACAAAAAAAGGAAGGGGGGGGGGGCAGGGGTGCTAGATCTGCTGTACATTGAAAATTTCGTTTGAGTTTGAACGAAATATTTAGTGATGATGGACGGACAGAGAAAGTAACAGAAGAACGTAAAAGATGATAGATGGCTGTCATTTCTACTAATAAGAAATGCTCATTATCCAGTTTCAAAATATAAAAAAAAAACTCACATGTACGAACAAATCACATTTTGAAAGTTTGAGCGAATGTAGAGGGGGGGGGGGGGGGGGAGGGTTAACAAGCAGAGAAAACGAAGGTCATGTACAGCTATTTTGGTCATTATTTACTTAATGTGACAAAGAATATGTTAAATAAATATAAAGTCCGGAGCCCCCTCTCATCCGCCCCTTTCCAATTTGCCAGAAATACTAATTTTCTCCGTTTTTACGAATGATTTTGTAAATATATTGATATTCGTTACATGCATTGTTTCCATTGTTTTCAAAACCATAGACTGAAACACCCCCCCTCCCCCCATCCGCTTGCTTGGATTACCCTAAAAAAGAATCACCCATGTGACCCCAAGAATGTCCCCAATAACTATATGTAGAATTACAATTATTGCGTATATCCGCAATAATTATTGCGAATATTCGCAATACTATTGCGTATATACGCAATAATTATTGCGAATATTCGCAATACTATTGCGGATATTCTCAATACTATTGCGTATATACGCAACAGTTTTGCGAATATTCGCAATAGTATTGCGTATATTCGCAATACTATTGCGAATATACGCAATACTATTGCGAATATACGCAATGTTATTGCGAATATACGCAATAAATTTATTTTTTCTGTGAAGCCAATGGGCTTCGTA